>CM042175.1:39957123-39984623 GCA_023376005.1 Doryteuthis pealeii
CGACCGACATTTTTTCGATTCTGTTTATTCCCTGTCTCATTTGCTTCACGTCTCCCACTTCGGAACAGTTTTTTTTTTTTTGGGGGGGGGGCTTAATCTTTCTTATTTTTTATTTTTTTTGTCTTCTTAGCTATTTATTTGTTATCTTACATTCTTTCTTTATTCTTATTTTTTTCTTTTTTACATTCTTATTTATTTATATACTATCAGCGGCTACCCGGCGTCGCCTGGGTAGAGGGGGATTTTTAAAGTTAGTCCCACAGATCCATTATTACTGAATCGTGAGTTGAATCCTCATGGTATGCCCCATTTAAAATGCCCTATGTAAAAAAATAGACCTTGCATTGATCCAGCTACTCTGAAATGAAATGTTAATGTCTACTATCTAAAATATTAAATGAAAAAACAATCCATGCTGTTATCATTTAAATTTTATTTTTTAATTATCTTCATGAATATAAATCAAATCTCTATCATTTTTGCTCAAAAACCAAGCCCTGGTGATATTTAATGTGTATATATGTTTACTTTGTCGTTAATTGTTTTATTTTCTAAGTTTCCTCCGGACATACATATGTTGTATACCCTTTCTTACTTCTTACTTCTGGTCGTATTTTCTTCTGGCCGACTTTGCTATTTCTTCATCTATCTTGGTCTGGTCTCTTCTAAGGTCTGGACTTTCTTGGGGACTTCGGGTCTGGTTTCTCTTAGGGATTTCTCCTTATCAGAAGCCCTGTGTCATTGTAAGTTTTTAGGTAATAAACACAAGACTTCGATTTACTTTGATGTTACTTTATTTTCAATCCCCAACCCAAACATCTGCGCAGGTGAGACTTACATCCTACGAGCTCGGCTCCTACTTGCTAACTGCTGAGACTTACTTACTCCTTAAACCGGACGGCAAGGTGAGAGTGAGGTCAAGCGCCGTCACTCACTCTCAAGGCCATCAGCTGCACTAATCGCCATTATGTTTCTATACTACCTTATATAAGTATTAGGGATCTAATTATCATGTTACACATATACACACAACTTTTCTTTTTTTCCTTTTTTTTCTTTTTTTCTTTTTGTTCATTTTTTTTTTCATCTTTGTTATTCATTAATTATCTTACATTCTTTCTTTATTCTTTTTTATTTTTATTCTTATTTTTATTTATTTTGATTTCTTTCATTACACTCTTTTTTCTTTTCCTTACTTTCTTTCTTTTTGTCTCCCAGTACGAAACGTTTTTTTTTTTTTTGCTTTTTAAAAATCTTTCTTATTTCTTTTTTCTTCTTTCTTCTATTAACTATTTATTCATTATCATACCTTTTCTCATTTATCTTTTTATTTATTTACAACAGCTACACAAACAGTTTCCTTCCGTTTCCCCGTCTGTGGGCTGGGGCGTTAGAATGCACCGACTGTACCTCTGCAGAGGGGTAAGACTCCCCCAATGGGGCCACCTGTTGGCCGTGGGTGGCGACCCGTGATGCTTAATGATATAACCCTGGTGGTTGAGCAGTCCATGACTTGCAATACTCTACTTTGGCCATATCTTGGGCTAGACGGGCGGTCGGAGAGACCCCCTCCGATCAATCGGCTGGTCACGTCAAGCCCTAGCACTTATATGATTGCCCCGACCCTATTACCCTTATGGCAAGCCCCACGACCTTTTTATTATATGGGTACTAGTAAGCAGTGGCTGAGGGTTTACATGTCCTGGGAATGACATTAAACTCTATCTGATGGTGAGGTTCCAGTTCTGGGGGTTTGGTGAATGTGGAGCACCCCTTCATCACCATTGCTCCCTGGTCCACTCTGGCCTGGAGTGGTAGTACCTGTTAGGGTCCCATCTATGAGTTAAATAGTCAAACATGTTTATAAACAAAACTGATAATCCATTAAGAATGAATTCAATTCAAAACTTTGTCGGCATTAAATGACCCACCTAGGTTGATATGCCGTAAACAAAACAACAAACCAACCAACCCACAAACAGTTTCCAGCGTTTTGAAGGCCTTTCTTTTGGGATTACCCTCGTTTAATATTCAGTAAAATAAATTAAGAAATCACTGAAACTTATTCTTATTTAGAGGGTGAATCTTAACACCTGTACCCCAGCTATGTTTAGCGGAATGAGAACAGGATACCCGCGTGGACTGAATAAACGGTTAGTGTTGTATACCCTTTTCATTACTTAGTTCTTTTCATCTTCTGGCGTCTTTGACATCTTACGTCCTCTTCTAACATCTCTTCGTCTTGGTAGTCGGTCGCACTTAACTCAATTCTTCTTCTAGATCAGTCTTGTTACCAAGACATTCACCAACCACAAAACCGTGTTATTTTCTTAAGCTTTTTATTTACTTATCTAAACATTTCATGTAACTAAACATCTGACTAACATAGCGCGCGTATGCAGTGAGTTCCAGTTAAGGCAGCACATCTTCTCTGCCTGACGTCTAAACTGAAAACTGAGGACCCAACCAGGTCCCACGTGACTTCACGTATTTCGCGGGCTTTCTGTACTATTCCATGGAAAGTCCCGCCCGTGATATGAAAAGGGCCACCCCTTTAGAAATACAGGGGATTGACAATAATCTTATGCAACCGCATAGATTATGTAACATTAGGTTCAAGCTTCCATGATGGCTCCCGATTACGACAAGAAGGTTCCTGATTACAAGGAGGTTCCCGAGTCCGAAAAGAAATACCTGAAGGAGGCCGGACGGTATATTGACCGAAACGTTGTACAGATAACAATGAAGATGAGGACAATAGTCAGAATAATACAAATAATGCTAATCTATTTATTTATTTTAATTTCTTTCACTTTTCTCTCTCTCTTTTTTTTGTTTTCTTTTTCCACCCCTAGTTCGAAACTTTTTTATTTTTTTATTTGCTAAATCTTTCTTATTTCGTTCTTTTTCCTTTTTATCTACTTATTTTTTTGTTTGTTTTGTTTTGTTTTACGGCATATCAACCTCAGTGGGTCATTTAATGCCGATAAAGTTTTGAAATAAATCAATTCTGAATGGATAATACAATTTTTTTATAAATACATTTTTCTATTTAACCCATAGATGGGACCCTAACAGGTACTACCACTCCGGGTCAGAGTGGACCAGGGAGCAATGGTGATGAAGGGGTGCTCCACATTCCCCAAACCTCCAAAACTGGAACCTCACCATCAGATAGAGTTTAACGTCATTCCCAGGACATGTAGACACGCAGCCACCGCCTTCTAGCACCCATATGATAAAAAGGGGTTGGGGCTTGCCATAAGGGCAATAGGGTTGGGAAAATCATTCTATTTATTTATTATCTGAACATTTTTCTTTATTTTTTTTTTCTTTTATTTTTTTTTTCTTCTTTTTTATTAATCTATTTATTCATTCATGTAATGACTTTTATTATTATTTCTCTGAATTTCTAAGATGAAGCTTGATAATTAGCATTATTTGGATTATTCGGACTATTGTCCTCATCTTCATTTTTATCTGTATAACGTTTCGGATGATGTGCCCTCCGGCCTTATTCAGATATTTCTAGTCGGAATCGGGAACCTATTCGAACACGCGAACCTTCGTTTCGTACTCGGGAACCTTCTTGTCGTAATCGGGAGCCATCACGGAACTTTTAACCAAACTTTTTATTCAATCCACGGGGGTATCCTGTTCTCATTCCGCAATTATTCTTTCAATATTTCATTATTGTTTCTTTTTGTTTTTTTTATTTCTTATTTTTTCTTCTTTCTTCTTTCTTAACTGCTTGATATTCTTATATTCTTTCTTTCTTTCTTCTTTCTTGCTTGAATATTCTTTCTTTCTTTCTTTTCTTTCTTTCTTTCTTTCTTTATTGCTTGAATATTCTTTCTTTCTTTCTTTCTTTCTTAACAGCTTGAATATTCTTTCTTTCTTTCTTTCTTTCTTTATTGCTTGAATATTCTTTCTTTCTTCTTTCTTTCTTAACAGCTTGAATATTCTTTCTTTCTTTCTTTCTTTCTTTATTGCTTGAATATTCTTTCTTTCTTTCTTTCTTTCTTAACAGCTTGAAATATTTTTCTTTCTTTCTTTCTTTCTTTATTGCTTGAATATTCTTTCTTTCTTTCTTTCTTCTTAACAGCTTGAATTTCTTCTTTCTTTCTTTCTTTCTTCTTTTGCTTGAATATTCTTTCTTTCTTTCTTTCTTTCTTACAGCTTGAATATTCTTTCTTTCTTTCTTTCTTTCTTTATTGCTTGAATATTCTTTCTTCTTTCTTTCTTTCTTAACAGCTTGAATATTCTTTCTTCTTTCTTTCTTTTTGCTGCTTGATTTCTTTCTTTCTTTCTTTCTTTCTTTCTTTCTTTCTTTTTTTGCTTGAATATTCTTTCTTTCTTTCTTTCTTTCTTTCTTTCTTTCTTCTTAACTGCTTGAATATTCTTCTTTCTTTCTTTCTTTCTTTCATAATCATCATCCTCATCATGTCGCGCAAGCATATATATATATATATATATGTGTGTGTGTGTGTGTGTGTGTGTGTGTGTTGTTTTCTTCCCCTTTTATAAATGTCATCAAGAATAAATTTTGGTTGGAGATGAAACATAATTCGATAAAAATTGTTAATACTGCAAAGAAACTTGGTCCACCCCTAGCTCACCAAGTTAGCTAATGATAAACACACACACATAGACACACACACACACACACACACACACACACACACACATATATATATATATATATATATATATATATATATATATTATATAGTTAAGAATTAATGCAAAATGAATTAATGAATATAATAAAGAGGAATATATATATATATATATATATATATATATATATATATATATATATATATATATATAGGCATATATAAAAACAATTTTTTTTTGTGATGAAACAAAGAAAATACAGTGCTCAATCACAAATTCTGAGAACTAATATCTATTTAATTTGTTGAGTTTTTTAAGGATAAATGTTTATTATATATACTAGCAAATATATGCACCCTCCGGGTGCAAGTATTTTAGTTAAATTTTATAATAAAATATCATATTAAATTAGAAAGGCTAATGAAACTGAATAAGAATGAAGATAAAAAGATTTTGAACAGAGGGGGTATGATTGAAAAATAGAACAACTTTAAAACTAACTCTTCCATCATTTTCCGTTACTCCCGTCTTTCATTGGTAAATTTTCCTAATTAAACTGTTTAGTTAAAATAGGAAGTAAAGAATAATATTACAGTTATTTCTTCTTGTTAAGGGATTTCTTTTAAGATTTATTGAAGAGATTTTTGCTCATATTCAATAAGATAAAACCAAACAATTAGAAATCAATAATACTAAGCATATATTTATTAAAATCAATTTTTTTATATCAATATGCAAATTAGCCTTCCCATTCATACTGTAAACCTCTATTGTGTTGTATATATAAATACAATTGCATGTTACAAGTATGTAGATATGGTCAACAGTGTAAGTAATGTAAAACAATTTTATTAATAATTGAGGTTAAATAAAAATAAAATCATGGAGAATATGATGTAAATAACTAAAGGAATTGTGACTTGTATAGTAATACAGTTTCGGTTACAGACAGACAAACCCACAATCTCCATTATAATAGATATATATATATATATATATATATATATATATATAAGTAAAGAAATAACAAAAGACTTAGAGATTTTGCATTATAGTCTATTTCAGGGAGCTTAGACAAAGTGTCTAATTCTCCCGGCTCATCAGATGCGAATGATGAATTCTTTATTACTTTTAAGGCATTTGAAAACAGATTTTGTTTTGTTTTTATCGTCCTGTTTGCTCAGCTGTAAAGTAATAACAAAGATATTTGACTACTTGTCAATAATTTGTTAGGAATTTCTGTTAAATCAATCTATTCCAGATTTTAGCTAAACTAGCAAATATATGCACCCTCCAGGTGCAAGTATTTAAGTTTTAATATAATAAAATATCACATTGAATTAGAAAGGCCAATGAAACTGAATAAAAATGCAGATAACATGATTTGGAACAGAGGGGGTATGATTGAAAAATAGAACAACTTTGAAACTAACTCTTCCATCATTTTCAATTACTCCTATTCCTAATTTAACTATTTAGTTAAAATAGGAAGTAAAAGAATAATATTACAGTTATTTCTTTTTGTTAAGGGATTTCTTTTAAGATTTATTGAAGAGAATTTTGCCTCATTCAATAAGATAAAACTAAACAATTAGAAATCAATAATATTAAGCACATATTTATTAAAATCTAATTTTTAAAGATCAATATGCAAATTAGCCTTCCCATTCACACTGTAAACCGCTGTTTTGTTGTATATATAAATACAACTGCATGTTATTTGTATGTAGATATTGTCAACAGTCTTAATGATGTAAAACAATTTTATTAATAATTGAGGTTTAAATAAAAATATAATCATGGAGAATGGGATGTAAATAAAAGGAATTTTGATGTGATTTGTAATTTGTGTAGTAATATAGTTTCGGTTACAGACAGACAAACATACAATCTCCATTATAATAAGATGGGCAACCCTAGTATTACTTATAAATTTGCTTTGTGACTCTAACAATAAGAGCACACATTGAGCTCACAAACTGCGACAGGTTGTTTAAAAAACTCCTATGTTGTAAGGAAGATTTCTTCTCTGGACTTTTGGATATATATATATATATATATATATATATGTGTGTGTGTGTGTGTGTGTGTGTGTGTGTGTGTATGTGAGTCTGTCTGCGTGTCTGTTTCTTTCACTTTTATTAACGTCGTCAAAAATAGATTAGTCGATAACAGAAGGAATCGTAGTCTCACCGTCACAGTCCGATGACGTGATGGTAGATATATTAAAGTGTCGTTTGTTTCTGTTCTTGCCTTCTAGACATGAGACCAAAAATATTTTGGTTAGAGATGAAACATAAGGCGATAAAATTGTTCTCCTCTCTCTGTGCTCAGGAGGAAACCGCAGCCATGAAATATAATCAAATCTCGTTTAAGTCTCGCTAATCGCTAAAAAAACGGTGTCACCTGTTGCCGCGAAACGAGATTACAATGGAATTGTCCTCTTTTTTTTTTAATCGAAAGGGCGAAACGAAGTTGCAATGGCAATCGTTTTCGGCTTTCATCTTTTTATGACTGTGCGGTTTGTAGTTATATTTAGTAAGCTTAGCTTATTCGGAAGGTGGGTGAGGTTAACAGCGTAGGACGAAGAAACGATGGAACCATTGTCAAATCGTGACTGAATCAGTTTTTCTTCTTTTATGGCATTGGTCTAAAAGTGTTCACTTACTTTATTGATCAATAGATTATTAATGTTATTTTACTGGCGTTTCAGTCTCGGATGACTATAATAAAGTTTTTTGTGCCCCTGAAGTTACAGCGCCTCCTGTGACCGTGAAGTCCGATGTTTGAAAACATTCTCGACCACAGATGTCGTATGTGAAGGCTGTCCCTGAAGATGTTGATGTGCCGGTGCTTTGTTGCCGCGGCTTTTTTGTGGACCTCTTAGCTTCATGGTGTTGCGTCAGGATGACTTCTGACATGAGCAATCCTCTGCGGAGAATCTGTTGCCACCGAGAGCGGTCCTGAGCCAAATTTTCCCAGCTCTGAGATCATTCTTGCAGAAGAATCTCCAATGCTTTGGCATTATTATTATTATTATTATTATTATTATTATTATTATTATTATTATTATTATTATTATTATTATTCACTCCTTTTGAGTTTTCACATCAGTGTTAGCTGATGGTCTTTCACTGGAGTCTGAGTGACAGCAAGTCTCCTCAGGTCTCCAGGACTCTTCTGAGTATTCTGGCAGATTGCAGCAGTGCAGTGTTCTGAATGGTTTCAATCCTTCCTCTGATATCCGAACTTTCCAAACCCTTTTCCAATCCCTTTGGGACTGTTCCAAGTGCACCAACCACAATTGGTATCACTTTTACTTTCATATTCCATAACTTTTTCAGTTCTCTGGCAAGATCCAGATATTTGTCTATTTTTTCATTTTCCTTTAGCTTCACCCTGTGATCTGCTGGCACTGCAAAATCCACCAGTTGACAAGTTCTTTCTTTTTTGTTTATCAACACTAGGTCTGGCCTTCTTGCTGGGATAAGGTGATCCGTTTTTATCTCAAAGTCCCAGAGAATTTTGTGCGTTTCGTTCTCAAGAATAGATTCTGGTTTATGCATATACCATTTTGTTGTGTGGTCAAAATTAAATTTTTTGCATAATTCCCAGTGGATCACCTTCCCAACCCAGTCGTGTCTAGCTTTGTATTCTCGTTGTGCTAGTTTGCTACATTCGCAGAGTATATGGTTAACAGTCTCATCTCTATTATTATTATTATTATTATTATTATTATGCGAGTTTTTCACACCAGCGTTAGTCTCCTCGGGTCTCCAGGACTCTTCTGAGTATTCTGGTCGATTGCAGCAATGCAGTTGTCTGTATGGTCTCAATTCTTCCTCTTATTTCCTGGTCCTTCAGTCTTTTTCCAAGTTTTTTGGGACCGTTCCAAGTGCACCAGCTACAATTGGTATCACTTTCACTCTCATATTCCACATGTTTTTCAATTCTCGGACAAGGTCCAGGTATTTGTCCATCTTTTTCTTTTCCTTCACCCTGTGATCTGCTGGAACTGCAAAATCTACCAGTTGACAAGTTCTCTTTTTTCGTTTTTGTTAATCAATATGTCTGGTCTTCTAGCTGGGATAAGGTAATCCGTCTTTATCTCGAAGTCCCAGAGAATTTTATGCGTTTCATTTTCAAGAACGGATTCTAGTTTATGCGTATAACGTTTTGTTGTATTGACAACATTTAGTTTCTTGCACAATTCCCAGTGAATCACCCTTCCAACCCAGTCGTGTCTACCCTTGTATTCTCGTTGTACTTGTTTGCTGTATTATCATTATTATTACTAGCAAATATATGCACCCTCCGGGTGCAAGTATTTAAGTTTAATGTAATAAAATATTATATTAAATTAGAAAGGCTAAATAAGAATACCGATAAAAAGATTTGAAACAGAGGGAGTATAATAAAAAATAGAACAACTGAAACTTACTCTTTCATCACTCTCGTCTTTCATTGTTATTTTTTCTAATTTAAGTATTTAGTTAAAAGAGGAAGTAAAGAATAAAATGACAATTATTTTCTCTTGTTAATGGATTTCATTTAAGATTCATTGAAGAGATTTTTGCTTATATTCATTAAAATAAAACCAAACAGTTAGAAATCAATAATACTAAGCACATATTTATTAAATTCGATTTTTTAATATTAATATGCAAATTAGCCTTCCCGTTCACACTGTAAACCGCTATTTTGTTGTATATATAAATATAATTGCATGTTTTCAGTATGTAGACATGGTTAACAGTATTAATAATGTAAAACAATTTTATTAATAACTGAGGTTTAAATTAAATAAAAATACAATCATGGAAAATGTGATGTCAATAACTAAGGGAGTAGTGATATGAGTAGTAATATAGTTTCGGTTACAGACAGAAAAGCACACAATCTCCATTATAATAAGATTATTATTATTATTATTATTATTAATAATAATAATAATAATGCACGAATATCATATATGTATATATATATACAGACAGACAGACAGACAGACCAAAAAAGAAAGACTTAGGGAGACACAAATACTTTAATAAACAGATAAGGTAGCCGGGTAGTCATGGCTATTTCGAAATGCACCCCTCCCAAACTAATGATAAACCTCACAAATGAAAAACCCATTAGCCAGCTGCCTTCATCATATATATATATATATATATATATATATATATATATAGTCGTCATCATCATCATCATCAGGTCAAAATCCATCCATTACCGCTTTCGGGATATTTTTGCTCTAGTTCACTATGATAGTATCTATTTTCTTGTGTGCATATGATATTTAGATTCTAATCGGTTGCCGACGCCGTTAGCCCAGGTAAGTGACTCATTATTTAAGGGTCATAACGTCAAAGGTTGCTATGTGGAAATATTCAATGTTGCTCATTTTTTGGGCACTAGGATTCAGAACTACCGTACTTTCCCGAAAATAAGACCTACCCGCAAAAGCCTGTTGTAAAGGAAGATATTTTCCCCTACAAGATAGTTGGACTCGTCTAACGGAACACATATAAAGATACGAATACGCGAGGTTATTCGTAGCCGCGAAAATTTAAGGTGTCGATTTTATTCCCTTTTCTGATTGAGTTCGATGCGTAGATTAACATGGTAAAAGGAAATTGAATTCTTATGAGAATTGACCGAGACATGAGGCCTCAAAAAACTCCCTAAAAATGCCCTTTTTCTCATAGGCCACAATCCAACAACTCGAAGACTACACAAAAAAGAGCAAAGACAGATTACTTAAGGCAGCCAACAATAGCAGATGTAATATATGGACAAACAGGAAAAAACCACAAAAACTAGAAAACAAAAATGGGGAAAAAAAACAATTATATGGATACTTCAAACGACAAATCGGACATGGTTAAGGAAAGGAAACCTCAAAAGAGAAACTGAGAAAGTTATTAGTCTACCTATATTCCTGAAAATTTAAGTTGTCGATTCTATGTGCTGACAGGTGGACCTGGGAATAATGAACAGGTACTCTACACTTCCGAAAACTCTAGATTTGAAATCTCACCACCAGATGCAGTTTAACGTCAAACCCAGAACACTAAGACCCTCAGTCACCGCCTTCAGGCACATATATGACAAAAAGGGTAATACCGTCGAAACAATCATATAGGTGCTAAGGCTTGACGTGACCAGCTGAAGACCGCCCATCTAATCTAAGTAAGAGTCTAACGACTACGACTAAAACTCGACTTGCGGTCCTATGACAATAGGACCGCAAGACAATAACAATAATGTTACTTATTTTTGGACGGCTCCATATTCATAGTTTTTTTCACAGAGTATCAGTGATTTAGGAGTTGGTAATAAGTAATACACAATAATGTTTGCTTTGATTGTATACTATTCCACGAGAAAATATCGGTTCTTCTGTTTTAGAAGAAAATTAACATTTAGGAGTGTATCTATTTATGGCCGAAACTATCTTTCTTTCTATCTATCAATCTATCTATCTCATTTTGCCCCCCCCCCCCCCAATATATATATATAATATATATATATATATATTATTTATATTTTTGCTTGAAGGCAATTATAAATGCATGTATCGTATAAAATTCGATAATTATAGAAAATAATCTTGACAAGTAAATCCCGCAAAGGATGGCTCGCTATGCAGAACACCGTACAGACTGTTTCGACTTTATTAAGTCTCTTCAGCGATGTATACTAACGACTCCCCTCCGACAGAAATCGAAACCGGGACTTCACAGGCATAGTCAGAGACCATATCCGTTCGGCCGCCGGCACATAGCGAACAATCCCTGCGAAATTAACCTTGTCAATGATACTATTATTACACGCCCCTGCCATAGTAGGCAAGTGGACGTTATTTAGTAAACAAACCGGCCGTAAGCTCTTCGGCGAAGTGAATAAGATTTTTGGATGTTTGTTTATAGAAGCAATGTTGAATAAATTATTATTTATAGTTTTGCTTGAAGGCAATTATAAATGCATGTATCGTATAAAATTCGATAATTATAGATCGAATTTTATACGATACATGCATTTATAATTGCCTTCAAGCAAAAATATAAATAATAATTTATTCAACATTGCTTCTATAAACAAACATCCAAAAATTTATATAATATATATATATATATATATATATATATATATATATATATATATATATATATTATAATTACATAATATAATAGATAGATTGATGGATAAATCCGGCATAGATAGATAGACATGATCGGAAATTAACAAATAGATTTTAACAGATTGCTAATGATTCGATCAGACTAAGACGGATATGACCAGATATATTTTGTTCATTTACTTGCACTTCCCAAATTCTGCGAGTAGCTTTAGCGGCTGTAAGGCCCATTTTAAACTAAGTAAATGCCTTGTACCTTTTTCCGTTTTCTCACAGACTTTGGCGCTGCTCAAGTCAACACTTGCTCGAATATCCAATTCTTGTCATCATTTTTTTTATTCCTCTGCAGAGGTGAAACCGGTGTATTCGACAGTCCTAGCGACAGGGAGAAGTTTATTTGTTTAATTGCTATTTCATATTTAACATACTCACGGTTTAAAAATATTTATTTTCCCAGAGTTTCCAGACTTTTACACGCCGATTTGGAGATGATTTTTTTTTTAATGGATGTTGTTTTTTTTAAGAAATCCAAATTACTTCTTACTTATGTAAGTTAAATAATCTCATTTTCAACATGACATCTCGAAAATCCCCTTACTTTGAATTTTTTAACCTCGAAGATGGAAACCAAATTCCTTTTAGATCAAAATAGGAAAAAAAAAATCTATTAGCAAATTTCCCCAGTTGTTTTGTCTAAACCTAATATATAAAGTTCAGTTTAAAAAATATATATCACCACGTATATGTATATTTCTGACAGATTTCAATGCGTAGAATTCATTGATGCCAGAGGAAGTCCTCAATTTGGAGAATTAGCGGAGACATGTCCCCTTACTCACCCCCCTTATAGTGCCTGAAAATGACCAATTTCGTGAAAAATTAAGGTGTCGATTTTATTAACTTTTCTGATAGATATTATTATCGATGCGTAGATTAACGTCTAGTGGTGTTCGCGGTCGAGTTACTGCTAGTCACACTGTTGGAGAACTGCGGGTTGACTCTATTATTTATATTCCTGATTTCATCGACTAAAGATTAAAACACCGGATTTTGTTCGTATTAGTCACCGTTGATTTTTTCTATCGTGGTTTTAGAAAATAATTAGTTAACGAACCCCTCGCCTCCTCCCAAAAGAAAAACAGTTTCCAAGGACGTTCGTCAATTTTAATGTTATTTCTAACCCTTTAAAACTCTAACAATAAAAATTAATAAATAAATTAAAGAATTAAAAGTCATTTTATTCGAATGAAAATGTTAGTTTAATTTGTACAAATATGTAACCGTAAACTGATTTTCATGATATTTTTATTTACAATTAAAATATTTTTTTAATAATGTAACCGTAAAGCGTAAATCTTGATTTTCTACAATTTTTATGCATTACAAAAATTAAAATTAAAATGAGTGTACTGTACAATTTAAGAATATGGACAAATTAAGTCTGGAAAAAAAACCTTATTCGTATTATCGGCTATTTATGGGCTATACGTAGCAGTTTTTTGGGTTTTATTTAACTCGCTGTAAAAAAATAATTTAATCTATAAAATCACATGCAAATTACATATTCAGAAAGACGATTTCATCTTATTTCTAAAGATATAAATATTTTAAAGATTGGACCATAAATAGGCGAAAGATTCCGAGCTGACTGGCATAGACTGCACTGCTTGTATCGCGATAATAAAAGGCAGCGTGGGTAGGTCTAGGAGAATGAAAACTATGAATTCAAGAATCCTGAGGTCAGTCGTTGATTGGATTTGTGGCATTCCTTGTGCACCAATTCTTTCCTATCGACTGTGCGGAATGGTCCAACACAAGCCTTCGCTACTATAAACAAAACACTGTGTTGTTCATTGGATGAACACTCATGTGTCGAAAATCGATGAGAGAGTCCATTTTATATATATATATATATATATAGAGAGAGAGAGACAGACAGACAGACAGACAGACAGAGAGACAGAAAGACAGAGAGAGAGACAGAGAGACAGAGACAGAGACTGACAATCAGACAGACTGACAGAGAGGGACAGATATGCAATTAAATAAACCCATATTCTAAATGTAAGTAAAGTCGTCGGGATAGCCCAAAGTAAGTATCAGCTAGCAGACAGCGAGGGAATCTATCCCCTTTTCACAAGCGCATGACCACGAGTTGGCGAGGTGGACCGGTATCGAACCCAGAACCTTGTGGTTCCTAGCCGAACGCTCTACGAACTGGGCTAAACCGGCATTTTACTAAATGTAAGTAAAGTAAAGTCGTCGGGGCGGCCTAAAGTCAGTACCAGCCAGTCAGCGAGGGAGTCTATACCCTTTTCAATAGCGCAAGACCAAGGAGATTGTTTTGGCATCTGAGGTGGAGCGCCACACCTACCATCAGCTTCTTTACCGCACAGATCCCTGTGCTACTCATACGCTGAGTTGGCGAGGATCGGTATCGAACTAGGTACCTTGTGGTTCCTTGCTGAACGCTCTACGAACTGAGCTAAACCGGCATTTTACTAGATGTAGCGAGCTGTAAATTTAGGACGATTGAGTTGCGCCAGACTGTTGTGTTAGAAGCACCGTCCGCTTTTCGTTATTCGGTGACTGAACTCCTCCTCTGCTTATGCAAACTCAGACGACTTCAACCAGAAAACAAACCACTTATACTTTCATTATTCAATGACTCTCTTCCGAAATTCCCGCCACAAATATCGTTTTTCAAAATGGCGTCTCCCATTGCCGCCCTACCCACGTGACGCATCAAAAACTGAAGTCCTTACGCTTATTGATACAAACAACAACAACAAAAACAACAACAACAACAAGGAAATTGTCATCCCAGCTTCACTGCATCCCTAACCCCCCTCCTTCATTTTCTTTCCCAGTTTCCTTTGAAGATTATCTTGTTTGTCCACAGAATCTTCAAGAGTCTCTTAACAAGATTCGAACCGGCTTCCACTTCTACCACCCCCACCTTTTTTTTATTTTTCAAACTTCTCTCTACCATGAAATAAAGCGTTCTACGCACAATCAGCTGTGCAGAAGAAGAAGAAGAAGAAGAAGAAGAAGAAGAAGAAGAAGAAGAAGAAGAAGAAGAAGAAGAAGAGAGGAGGAGGAGGAAACAGAGGGAGGTGTGCAGTAGAATGAAAGAAAAGGGGAAAAGAAAGAAAGAAAGGAAACAGGGGTAGAAGAAGAAGAAGAAGAAGAAGAAGAAGAAGAAGAAGAAGAAGAAGAAGAAGAAGAAGAAAGCAATGGAGAAGGAAACAGAGGGAGGTGTGAGGTAGAATGAAGAAAAAGGAAAAAGAAATAAACAAAGGGAAACAGGGAGCTAGAAGAAGAAGAAGAAGAAGAAGAAGAAGAAGAAGAAGAAGAAGAAAAGAAATTAGAAAAAATAAAGTGGTAAGAAAAAGACGAAAGAAAATTAAGAAAGAAAGAAAGAAAGAAAGAAAGAAAGAAAGAACGAAGAAGAAAGGAAGTAGAAAAAATTACGAAAGTAGAAGAAAAAAGAATAAAGAAAGCGAGGTGTGAGGTAGAATGAAGAAAAAGAAAGAAAGAAAGAAAACGAAGGTAAGGGAAACAGAGGGAATACGAAGGAGAAGGAAATACTCAAACACGCATGCGTAGTAGCAAAAGACAGACATCTTGGAAAGATACGCCATACTTCTGTGTTTATTGTCTATTTTTTTTTCTTTTATTGGTTTAATAGAGCAAGATAACTGAAAATTCAAAAAATGCAAATGGCGGGCTCTTATTTCCGGTGTTTTGTTTGGTACTTAGTCACGAAGAGAAGAGAAAGTTCTGTTGACAGAAGTGACTGTTTTTATTTGGTGCTATCGTCATTACAAACGCTTCTAGACACGAATGGCTTCTCGAGAAATGTTCTACGCGAGTCTCGAGATTCTAGCAGACCGTTAAAAAGCAGACGATAATCCTTTTCCGCCAAAAAATCCAAAGAAAAAAATACACATCGTCGACAGACAGATAATTAATAGGAAGGTTGGTTTTTCGAAACGGTGGCGTCTCTCTATCAGATAATTGTAAACAGAATCTGTAAGAAAAATAAAATGGTGAATCTTTTGTAGCCACTCAAATTTAACAGTCAAAAAGTAAATGAAATTTTATACTTTTTTCTAATACGTCTAAAACAATAAAACTTTGGTGATTTACGTTGTTAATGTTTCGAGTATTGCCATCTATACATATATAAAGGGTAGTTGTGTGTATATGTATGTCCGGAGGAAACTTCAAAAAAAAAACAATTAACGACAAAGTAAATATATATACACATTAAATATCACCAGGGCTTGCTTTTCTATCTATCTATACATATATAAAGGGAAGTTGTGTGTATATGTATGTCCGGAGGAAACTTCAAAAATAAAACAATTAACGACAAAGTAAATATATATACACATTAAATATCACCAGGGCTTGCTTTTCTATCTATCTGTACATATATAAAGGGTAGTTGTGTGTATATGTATGTCCGGAGGAAACTTCGAAAATAAAACAATTAACGACAAAGTAAATATATATACACATTAAATATCACCAGGGCTTGCTTTTCTATCTATCTATACATATATAAAGGGTAGTTGTGTGTATGTGTATGTCCGGAGAAAACTTCGAAAATAAAACAATTAACGACAAAGTAAATATATATACACATTAAATATCACCAGGGCTTGCTTTTCTATCTATCTATACATATATAAAGGGTAGTTGTGTGTATATGTATGTCCGGAGGAAACTTCGAAAATAAAACAATTAACGACAAAGTAAATATATATACACATTAAATATCACCAGGGCTTGCTTTTCTATCTATCTATACATATATAAAGGGTAGTTGTGTATATGTGTATGTCCGGAGGAAACTTCGAAAATAAAACAATTAACGACAAAGTAAATATATATACACATTAAATATCACCAGGGCTTGGTTTTCTATCTATCTATACATATATAAAGGGTAGTTGTGTATATGTGTATGTCCGGAGAAAACTTCGAAAATAAAACAATTAACGACAAAGTAAATATATATACACATTAAATATCACCAAGGCTTGGTTTTTTATCTATCTATATATATATAAAGGGCAGTTGTATGAATCTGTATGTCCGGCGGAAACTTAGAAAATAAAACAATTAACAACAAAGTATATATAATATATATATATATATATATATATATATATATATATATATATATATATATATACATTAAATATCACCAGGTCTTGGTTTTTGAACAAAAATAACGAAGATTTTATTTAAATCCATTAATATATCTAAAAAAATAAAATTTAAATGATAAGAACATGGAATATTTTCCATTTGATATTGTAGACATAAATTTCTATTTTCAGAGTGACTGGATCAACGCAAGGTCTTTTTTACGTCCGGGATTTTAATGGGGCATCCAGCGGGGATCCAACTCACAATTCAGTAATAATGGATCTGCGAGACTAACTTTAAAACATCTCCCTCTACCCTGGCAACGCCGGGTAGCCGATGCTAGTTTAGAAATTATGGGCAGTTTGTGTGTATGTATGTCCGGAGGAAACTACGAAAATAAAACAATTAACGACTAAGTAAATATATATATATACATTAAATATCACCAGGGCTTGGTTTTTGAGCAAAAATAATAGAGATTTGATTTATATTTGTGAAGATAATTAAAAAATAGAATTAAATGATAACAGCATGGATTTTTTTTTTCATTTAATATTTTAGATAGTAGACATTAACATTTCTTTTCAGAGTAGCTGGATCAATGCAAGGTCTATTTTTTTTTTTTTACATAGGGGTTTAAATGGGTCATCCTACGAGGATTCAACTCACGATTCAGTAATAATGGATCTGCGGGACTAACTTTAAAAAATCCCCCTCTACCTAAGCGACACCGGGTAGTCGCTGTTAGTCTATATATAAAGGGCAGTTTATGTGTATGTATGTCCGGAGGAAACTATGCAAATAAAACTATTAACGACAAAGTAAATATATATATATATATACATATATATATATATATATATATATATATATACTCGGTCGTTAATAGTTTTATTTTCATAGTTTCCTCCGGACATACATACCTTTTACTTATTAGCTTATTCTCCTAGCGGTTATATGAATATATATATATCTTATATACACATATATAAATATAAATTGTTTTTTTTTCTTTTGGCCAAATACTGTACCAATAGATTATTTTTTGTTGGTACGACTATCTTGGTCTTTTCTTTTTTCCAAAAATTATTTTCTCCCCGGTTGATGTTTGGTAGTATATTTTTACAATCAAACTATTTGTTGGGTTTTTCTCACCGCAAGGATTTACCAACACGCTTGGTATATTAAATTATACTAGCTTATATATGCACCCTCCGGGTGCAAGTATTTTAGTTAGATTTTATAATAAAATATCATATTAAATTAGAAAGGCTAATGAAACTGAATAAGAATGTAGATGAAAAGATTTTGAACAGAGGGGGTATGATTGAAAAATAGAACAACTTTGAAACTAACTCTTCCATCATTTTTTGTTACTCCCGTCTTTCATTGGTAAATTTTCCTAATTAAACTATTTAGTTAAAATAGGAAGTAAAGAATAATATTACAGTTATTTCTTCTTGTTAAGGGATTTCATTTAAGATTTATTGAAGAGAATTTTGCTCATATTCAATAAGATAAAACCAAACAATTAGAAATCAATAATACTAAGCATATATTTATTAAAATCAATTTTTTAAGATCAATATGCAAATTAGCCTTCCCATTCATACTGTGAACCGCTATTTTGTTGTATATATAAATACAATTGCATGTTATATATATAGATATGGTCAACAGTGTAAGTAATGTAAAACAATTTTATTAATAATTGAGGTTTAAATAAAAATAAAATCATGGAGAATATGATGTAAATAACTAAAGGAATTGTGACTTGTATAGTAATATAGTTTCGGTTACAGACTGACAAACCCACAATCTCCATTATAATAAGATATATATATATATATATATATACTAGTAAATATATGCACCCTCCGGGTGCAAGTATTTTAGTTAAATTTTATAATAAAATATGATATTAAATTAGAAAGGCTAATGAAACTGAATAAGAATGTAGATAAAAAGATTTTGAACAGAGGGGGTATGATTGAAAAATAGAACAACTTTGAAACTAACTCTTCCATCATTTTCCGTTACTCCCGTCTTTCATTGGTAAATTTTCCTAATTTAAGAATTTAGTTAAAATAGAAAGTAAAGAATAATATTACAGTTATTTCTTCTTGTTAAGGGATTTCTTTTAAGATTTATTGAAGAGAATTTTGCTCATATTCAATAAGATAAAACCAAACAATTAGAAATCAATAATACTAAGCATATATTTATTAAAATCAATTTTTTAAGATCAATATGCAAATTAGCCTTCCCATTCATACTGTAAACCTCTATTTTGTTGTATATATAAATACAATTGCATGTTATTAGTATGTAGATATGGTCAACAGTGGCTTCGGCCTCTGTACCATTGCTATAATTAACGGCGTTGATCCCAGGGGGCCATCCCCCCAGGCAACACCTACCCCCTTGATTTAAAGGGGCAGGGCTGGGTTTATTGCCCAGTGCCTGAGGCGCCCCCTTGAGGGGGAATGCCGACGGGATCGACGCAATTTTTCACCTGCCACTCCATGAGTCTCGGCTTGTGGGTGGTCCCACGTTAATAGGGACTTTGTGCCTGACCCGTACAAGTGGGGTACGCGGTAAATACTATGTAGATATGGTCAACAGTGGCTTCGGCCTCTGGACCATTGCTATAATTAACGGCGTTGATCCCAGGGGGCCATCCTCCCATGCAACACCTGCCCCCTTGATTTAAAGGGGCAGGGCTGGGTTTATTGCCCAGTGCCTGGGGCGCCCCCTTTGGGGAATGCCGACGGGATCGACGCAATTTTTCACCTGCCACTCCATGAGCTTCGGCTTGTGGGTGGTCCCACGTTAATAGGGACTTTGTTGGCCTGACCCGTACAAGTGGGGTACGCGGTAAATACTATGTAGATATGGTCAACAGTGTAAGTAATGTAAACAATTTTTATTAATAATTGAGGTTTAAATAAAAATAAAATCATGGAGAATATGATGTAAATAACGAAAGGAATTGTGACTTGTATAGTAATATAGTTTCGGTTACAGACAGACAAACCCACAATCTCCATTATAATAAGATATATACTAGAGAATATATATGCACCCTCCGGGTGCAAGTATATAAGTTTTAATGTAATGAAATATCGTATTAAATTAGAAAGTCTAATAAGAAGGCAGATAAAAAGATTTGAAACAGAGTGGGGGTATAATAGAAAAATAGAAATGAAACTTACTCTTTAATCACTCCCGTCTTTCATTGCTGAATTTTACTTATTTAACTATTTAGTTAAATTAGGAAATAAAGAATAAAATTACACTTATTTTTTCTTGTTAATGGATTTCATTTAAGATTCATTGGAGAGATTTTTGTTTATATTCATTAAAATAAAATAAAACAGTTAGAAATCAATAATACTAAGCACATATTTAATAAAATCACATTTTTAATATCAATATGCAAATTAGCCTTCCCGTTCACACTGCAAACCGCTATTTTTTTAACATATAAATACAATTGCATGTTATTAGTATGTTGATATGGTCTACAGTGGCTTCGGCCTCTGGACCATTGATATAATTAACAGCGTCGATCCCAGGGGGCCATCCCCCCAGGCAACACCTGCCCCCTCGATTTAAAGGGGCAGAGCTGGGTTTATTGCCCAGTGCCTGAGGCGCCCCCTTGAGGGGGAATGCCGACGGGATCGACGCAATTTTTCACCTGCCACCCCATGAGTCTCGACTTGTGGGTGGTCCCACGTTAATAGGGACTTTGTGCCTGACCCGTACAAGTGGGTACGCGGTAAATATCGATATGGTCTACAGTGGCTTCGGCCCTCTGGACCATTGATATAATTAACGGCGTCGATCCCAGGGGGCCATCCCCCCAGGCAACACCTGCCCCCTCGACTTAAAGGGGCAGGGCTGGGGTTTATTGCCCAGTGCCTGAGGCGCCCTCTTGAGGGGGAATGCCGACGGGATCGACGCAATTTTTCACCTGCCACCCCATGAGTCTCGGCTTGTTTGTGGGTCCCACGTTAATAGGGACTTTGTGCCTGACCCGTACAAGTGGGGTACGCGGTAAATATCGATATGGTCAACAGTGGCTTCGCCTCTGGACCATTGATATAATTAACGGCGTCGATCCCAGGGGCCATCCCCCCAGGCAACACCTGCCCCCTTGATTTAAAGGGGCAGGGCTGGGTTTATTGCCCAGTGCCTGAGGCGCCCCCTTGAGGGGGAATGCCGACGGGATCGACGCAATTTTTCACTGCCACTCCATGAGTCTCGGCTTGTGGGTGGTCCCATGTATAATGGGACTTTGTGCCTGACCCGTACAAGTGGGGTACGCGGTAAATATCATGTTGATATGGTCAACAGTAGCTTCGGCCTCTGGACCATTGATATAATTAACAGCGTCGATCCCAGGGGGCCATCCCCCCAGGCAACACCTGCCCCCCGATTTAAAGGGGCAGAGCTGGATTTATTGCCCAGCGCCTGAGGCCCCCCATCCTTGAGGGGGAATGCCGACGGGATCGACGCAATTTTTCACCTGCCACTCCATGAGCTTCGGCTTGTGGGTGGTCCCACATAAATAGGCCTTTCGCCTGACCCGTACACGTGAGGTACGTGAAAATATCATGTAGATATGGTCAACAGTGTAAGTAATGTAAAACAATTTTATTAATAATTGAGGTTTAAATAAAAATAAAATCATGGAGAATATGATATAAATAACTAAAGGAATTGTGACAAACCCACAATCTCCATTATAATAATATATATATATATATATATATATATATATATATATATATATATATTATATATTCACTATCACAAGATCTTGCTTCTTGAGCAAAAATAAGGAAGGTTTGAATTATATTAGTGAAGATAATTAAGAAAATAATATTTAAATGATAAGAGCGTAGAATTTTTATTTGCTTTTATATTGTAAATAGTAACATTATTTTTTTTTTTTTTTGCGATCTCTTCTTTNCTTCTTTGAGAGTCGGCTGGATCAACGCGAGGTCTTTTTTTACGTTGGGATCTTAAAAAAGGACATCCTGCGCAGGATCAACTCAGATTCAGTAATAAAAATTATTAATTGAATCGTGAGTTGGATCCCCGCAGATGCCTCATGGACCTGCGAGACTAACTTCTTAAAAAAATTTCCCTCTACTCAGGTGGCGCCGCGTAGCACAGCACACACCGCTTCTGCTTGCTCCGATAAAGGAATCTATAACGAAACACAAACATCAGATCGGTAAGATAATTTGCATATCCAAGCACAATTGTCTTCCGTATGTCCTGAAGCCTTTTTTTTTAAAGTGAGGAAAGGCTTTGCACAAAATCAAATCCCACTATCCGAGCGACTACGCCACACTGAATCATAAAACCCAATCGGTTTACTCTCTTTTGGGTCATCACTATTTTTTAAGCCTTTGTTATTTATTCCTCCTCTTATTAGCAGTTTCTAGCTACACAAGTCATATTGCTACAACAGAATCAATCCCACTATCTGAGCGACTGCCACACTGAATCAAAAAGAAGACCAAGTTGAGTGCACCTGGATACCAATCTAGGTATTTCTATGTCTCTGTGTATATTAAGTGCCAGATGGCTGTTGAGCGAAACGCTTCTTCCGTCCTTTCACAGGTTTTGGTTTTTCGTCCTGCTGGGTGTCTAGCCACCCGCCTCACCAGACAAGCTTGGCGGGGTTGCCGGTTTAGTCGCCGATGACCCGACTATGAAACCGGTAGTACTTGGTTACATAGTGCCAGTAGGTCTTGGTGACCTGGCATACGTTGTATATACAGACCTATTTACACATCTCGATGAGAGAGTCAACCACACTCACTCACACGCAGAGTTTATTTCCTTTTTTTCTATTTTCCTTCTTTATTTTTTTAACGAGAAGTGGCTACCCGGCGTCGCCTGAGTAGAGGGTCCAGATTTTTTTTAAAGTCAGTCTCGCAGATCTATTATTACTTATCGCGAGTTTGGTCCACGCTGGATGTCCCAATCACTCCATAAAAAAAAAACTTGGTAAGACGTCAAGATATTTTTCGCCTGTATAAAAGGAATGACATCACATAAAAAATATAGTAAGAAATTTGAATTTAATAAAATAAGATATAGGTAAGGTGATTAATTCAATTAATCAATTTCATATTTCAAAGAAAAAATAAAATAAATAAATAAATAAATAAAATGAATAAATAACGCGCAAATGATTTTCCCTTCTGTCATTATATAAACTTGCAAATTTATGCACCCTCCGGTGCAAGTTTTTTAGTTTGAATATAATAAAATATCATATTAAATTAGAAAGGCTAATGAAACTGAATAAGAATGCAGATAAAAAGATTTGGAACAGAGGGGGTATGATTAAAAAATAGAACAACTTTGAAATTAACTCTTCCATCATTTTCCATTACTCCCGTCTTTCATTGGTAAATTTTGATGTATGATACATGTTCCTGTGTTGGTAATTATACCTGCCCTAAACAAAATGGATTTACTTTTTGACTCACCTATGTGGAGAAGTAGGGATGTGATCCACAGAGGACAAGTTTCAATTTCATGTAAGATATATGTTCCTGTTTCTCTGAATGTTTGAGATGAGGCTTGAAGATTAGTATTATTAGTGTTATTCGGACTATTGTTCCCATCTTCATTGTTATTTGTACAACGTTTCGGCCGATATACCCTCCGAAGAAGGTTCCCGAGTCCGAGAAGGTTCCCGAGTCCGACAAGAAATACCTGAAGAAGGCCGGAGGGTATATCGGCCGAAACGTTGTACAGATAACAATGAAGATGGGGACAATAGTCCGAATAACAATAAAAATACTAATATGTTCCTGTGTTGTTAATTATGCCTGTCCTTAACAAAATGGCATTACGTTTTGATTTCCCTATGTGAAGTAGGGATGTGATCCACAGAGGAACAGGTTCATATTGATGTATGATACATGTTCCTGTGTTGGTAATTACACCTGCCCTAAATAAAATGGCATTACGTTTTTATTTTCCTATGTGGAGAAGTAGGGATGTGATCCACAGAGGAACAGGTTCATATTGAAGTATGATACATGTTCCTGTATTGGTAATAATACCTGCCCTAAATAAAATGGCATTACATTTTGATTTCCCTATGTGGAGAAGTAGGGATGTGATCCACAGAGAAACAGGTTCATATTGATGTATGATACATGTTCCTGTGTTGGTAATAATACCTGTCCTAAATAAAATGGCATTACTTTTTTTACTCACCCTCGTAAAAAAGATTTTAGTATTAAATAACCCAGTGAGGATTGAAGCTAACCAACCAACGAAAAAATGGCATTACTTTTTGACTCAACCTCGTATATTTTATACTTGTAAAATATCTTATTATAATGGAGATTGTGTATTTTTCTGTCTGTAACCGAAACTATATTACTACTCATGTCACAATTCTCTTAGTTATTTACTTCACATTCTCCCTGATTTTATTTTTATTTAAACCTCAATTATTAATAAAATTGTTTTACATTATTAATACTGTTAACCATATCTACATACTATAAACATGCAATTATATTTATATATGCAATAAAATAGTGGTTTACAGTGTAAACGGGAATGCTAATTTGCATATTGATATTAAAAATTTGATTTTAATAAATATATGCTTAATATTATTGATTTCTAATTGTTTGGTTTTATCTTAATGAATATGAGCAAAAATCTCGGGGATAAATCATAAAAGAAATCCACTAACAAGAAGAAATAACTGTTATTTTGTTCTTTACCTCCTATTTTAACTAAATAATTAAATTAGGAAAATTTACCAATGAAAGACGGGAGTAATAGAAAATGATGGAAGAGTTAGTTTCAAAGTTGTTCTATTTTTCAATCATACCCCCTCTGTTCCAAATTTTTTTTCTGCATTTTTATTCAGTTTCATTAGCCTTTCTAATTTAATATGATATTTTATTATATTAAAACTTAAATACTTGCACCCGGAGGGTGCATATATTTGCTAGTACAATATATGCATATATTAACCGCGTGCTGACAATAACTGCAAAAACGTGAGAATAATGATTATATCTAGCATGTAAACACCCATGGAATTTCCACTAGCCCAGCTATTTCTTAATAATTAATTATTTTCATCGGTTCAATTTACACAGAGGACTTATTGGAAACCTTTGAGGTTATGGAATAGCAGGTGTGAAATAATCTCCTTTTTTTTTTCGCTATCTGTATACAAATGCGCAATTAGTGCCTTTTTTTTTCGGGAAACCGTGTTTGCAGTTAAAAATTCATTGTACTCCGGATAAGCGTAGCATCCAAGTCTTTGTTGATGATAAGAATCTAAGATAATTTTTGACTTTTTAGGAATACTACCGGTTGCAGATAAAAGATAGCTAACGTAAGGTTACTCTGTGCGCAAGGCCTTTGGAAACCTTGAAGCAGTCGCAGTGTCCATGAGGGGCGTGGTGACTTAGGGTGCCCTTGTTTTCCTGACTTCAGAATGAGAGAGGGAGAGAGAGAGAGTAGGACAGAGAGAAAGAGAAAGAGTGAGAGAGGGAAATTGATATATATATAGACAGAGGACCAGCTTCATTTTGACGTAAGATACATGTTCCTGTGATGGCAATTATACCTGTCCTAAACAAAATGGATTTACTTTTATCAATAGATTTTTTAAAAAAACGTGAAAAAAGAAACGGAATAAGACAACCACTTTCAAAAATCGAGGAATATGTAACACTCTAAGGACGGAGTAGCGGTCAAGGATTGAAACTAATACTACGTATTTCTACTCAAAGAATGTATCAAAGTTTATGCCAAAAGAGATCTCTGTAGATTAAATAGTGAAGATGGGAGAGTATCCTTTCATTACCATTACTCCCAGGTACACTCTGACCCGGAGTGGTAGTGCCTTTTAGGGTCCTATCGCTGGGTTGAATAGAAATAATGAGTATTAAAAATGTCTTTTAAAAAGCTTGAGTTTAAATTTTTTTTAGATTGAGTAGCCATCAAGAATGAATTTATCATCAGCATAAAATAACCCAGCAAGGTTGACATGCCGTAAAATCAACCAACCAACCAACCAACCATCTTGGCAGAACTATGAGGCCTTGGGTGCAAATATGTAATAAAATATTATATTAAGTTCAAATTGATCAATACGTATTATCTGCGTTATTCGGACTATTGTCCTCATCTTCATTGTTATCTGTACAACGTTTCGGCCAATCTGCCCTCCGGCCTTCTTCGGGTGTTTCTTGTCGGACTCAGGAACCTTCTCGGACTCGGGAAACCTTTTTTACGGACTTGGGAACCTTCATTTCGAACTCGGGAACCTTCTTGTCGTAATCGGGAGCCAACACGGAACTTCGAACCTAACCCTTTATTCAGTCCACGGGAATATCCTGTTCTCATTCCGCTAACCATAGCTGGGGTAGAGGCGTTAAGCTGTGTTAATTATTATTCTATGTTACTGCTGCCCTTGACCAGGATTGAACCTGCAGTCCAGAGATAACTGTCACTTTAGAACTGTCTTAACCTAACTCCTTTATCCACTAGGCCGTGTGTCCAATAATGCAGATAATACTCTCAAACATTCAAAGAAATTGAATTGATCAAAACAAAGTAATTTCCAGAGAATTGAAGACGGACACTAATTTTTTCTCTTCATTTATTTCAATTAATAAATGGTAAATAATGGATTCCCAAAGATCTTGCACAACGAAGCTTCGTTCTTGATCAATATATATATATATATATATATATATATATATATAGAGAGAGAGAGAGAGAGAGAGAGAGAGAAGAAGAGTGAGAGAGAGAGAGATAGGAGACAGCTGAGGGAGAGAGTATTGAGACTGAGAGTGTGAATGGTACGGAGAGATAGATTGTAAGATATAAAGAGTAATAGAAACAATGCAATCGTATTAAAGAAAGAAAGAAAGAAAGAAAGAAAGAAAGAAAAGGAAGAGTTGCCATAACTAGATAGATAAATAGATAGATACATGGTAAGGTTTAACAAAAACGAAGAAACGACAACGAAAAATAAGGAGAAGAGGAGAGAGAGAGAGAGAGAGAGAGAGAGAGAGAGAGGGAGATGAAGAGAGACAGAGAGGGAGAGAGAGAGAGAGAGAGAGAGAGAAAGAATGAGATATAGAGAATGAAGACAATTACAACGAGTTAAAGAAAGAAAGAAAAAAAAAAAGAAAATAGAAGAAAAACAGAGATAAGAAAAATAGAAAGGAGAAGAAAAGAAAAAAGAAAGAACATAAAGAAAAGAAATTAAAAGAGAAGAGAAAGAAGAAAGAAGAAAGAGAAATATAGAGACATTAAGAAAATCACAGCGAGAAAAGAAAAAAGAAGAAGAAAGAAAGAAAGAAAGAAAGAAGAAGAAATATAGAGACATTAAGAAAATCACAGCGAGTAATAGAAAGAAAGAAGAAAGAAAGAAAGAAAAGAAGAATATAAGAGACATTAAGAAAATCACAGCGAGAATAGAAAGAAAAAGAAAAGAAAGAAAGAAGAAATATAGAGACATTAAGAAATTCACAGCGAGTAATAAAAAGAAAGAAAGAAA
>CM042175.1:39994623-39999623 GCA_023376005.1 Doryteuthis pealeii
GTGTATGTATATATATACACATGCATGTAAGAATTCATTTTCATATTATCAATCAAAGCCTGAAGAAGATACCAGAAGATCTGAAACACGTGTTGCACATGTAAAACAAAAAGAATTAAAAAAAATTTTTTCTGAGAACAAAATACATTTTGTGGACCTTCCTTTTTTTATAATATATATATATATATATATATATATATATATATATTATATATATATATATATATATATTCATTAATTATACACACACACACACACACACACAGCGAAAGTGAGCGTCTGTTTACATTGTCACACACACACTCACACATACACACACACACCTAACGTAAATGAGCGATTGTTTACTTTTTCATATCTACATCAACCGTTGTTTCAGCGTTCGTTTGATTCTTCAAACATCCAAAGAACGCTCGTTTTTCATTGAACAATTTTTAAATAGACTGACCGACAAAGCAAAACACTCTCACTGTTTTCTTATTCTCTGTGATAAATTTATTTTTCCTCAAATTAACTAAAGCCCTGATGAAGATCTATTGAAACAGGTCGAAACAAACAATATAGAATAGATAATTCTATTCTTCTGACCACTTTTGTTCACACAAACAAGCAAACACACACACACACACATACACACACATACATATATATATATATATATATATATATATATATGGGGGGTTGTTTGCTATATCTATAAATAAAGTGTGCTCAATATGAGTAATAGAGCAAATATATCTAAGTTACAGACAGTTGATACGAATATTGAATATGTTTTAACCTAATCTCCATGCACGTGCAGAACCACAAATGAATTCAGGGGTTGATATAAATACCACTGTTACATTATTGATGGGTCACTTATGAATTATGTACTATACTGTAGTAAAACATAAAATAACGGCTTTATAGAAAAAATACAGGTAATTTGATTGAGAGATTTGGTTGCATTGTTGAACTGTACTCCGCTTGGACAGAACCAACTAAGATGATAGAAAATCAATTTTTGGCTGAGTGACTAGCTATATAGACGCAAATCGCGGTCTGTTCATTCTAGGCCAATTTCCCGACGCATATTTGAATTTGGGTATATTAGATAAAGATTATTCGTTAAAAAAAAATAACAACGACACAAGATAAAAAAAATAACAAATAATCCCAAGACAATGAACAAGAAATCCAACAAGAAATCCACGTCGTTCAAGAAGAAAGAGCAGAGAATCCAGACAGCAAGCCGAGTTGCCCAGATTAATACAGATGCCAGCCCTGAATACCAGCTACCCAGATGTCCGAGCCAGCCCAGAACCAATTCAAGAAATAGATGTGAAGATACGTCTATATTTGATATAATGGAATAACCCATCTCCCCCGTGCCTGAACAGTGGCGATGTAAACATCACTTGTTTTATGAACTTGCGTTTTTTCAATTTTTCATTATATTACTTACAGTCGGATTCACTTCCACTTTCTCTTCACATAAATAGATAATAAGAAAGAGATATGCAAAAAATAAGTACAGTTGAACAAGTGCAGATCCTTCGGCTGAACTTGCACAAAGGTGTCAAAATTAGGGTGACCCAGAAAAAATAGAACCCAAATTATTTAATTATTTTCCCATTAAACTAACCTTAAACCCCAACTCCAACCCTAACCCTAACCCCTAAGCCTAACCCTAACCCCTAACCTTAAAACCAACTAGTTAAAATGAACAGTTTTTTTACAAAATTTGTGGGTTCAGTTTTTTCTGGGTCACCGGTATACAGGGTGACCCAGAAAAAACAGAACCCAAATTATTTATTCATTTTCCCATTAAACTAACCCTAAACTCTAACCCTACCCCTAATCCTAACCCAACACCCTAACCCTAACCCTAAACCCTAACCCTAGACCCCATAGTTAAAATTAACAGTTTTATTACAAAATTTGTGGGTTCTGCTTTTTCTGGGTCACGCTAATTTTGACACCTTTGTACAAGTCCAGCCGATCCTGCTCATTCCCATTGGTTAAAAACTGTTTTTCCTATGAGTGTGTGGTGAACCGGAAGTTATCACTCTGGAAATTAAAAGTGAAATGACGAAAGTAAGGCTCTGCGCACGTGGATTGGCGAAGCATAAAAGAGAAAAGTTGAAATAATAAAAATATTAAATTTTCGACCAATCAGAGACGTTCGCGCTTTAAAAGAAGTTTATCAAGTAGACCCCTTTCTGGAGCCACCTAGATTCTATATAAGAGAAGGTTTTCGGATACCAAGTCAGAAAAATCTTACTTGTCTAACAGAATCCACGTCACCCTTTTTAAGAACAATTCACATACATGCTAAAGGTACGAACTAACTCTCTATATCTCTATATCTCTCTCTATCTCTCTATTTCTATATCTCTCTATATATCTCTATATCTCTATATCTCTCTCTATCTCCCTATATATCTATATCTCTCTCTCTCTATCTCTCTATATATCTCTATATCTCTCTCTATATCTCTATCTCTCTATATATATATCTCTCTATATCTCTATATCTCTCTCTATCTCTCTCTATCTCTCTATATATCTCTATATGTCTCTCTATCTCTCTCTATATATGTCTCTCTATATCTCTATATATCTCTCTATATATCTCTATATCTCTCTATATCTCTCTCTATATATCTCTCTATATCTCTATATCTCTCTCTATATCTCTCTATATATCTATTTTTATATCTCTCTCTATATCTCTCTCTATCTCTCTCACCCCCCCTCTCTCTCTCTCTCTCTCTCTCTCTCTCTCTCTCTCTCTCTCTCTCTCTCTCTCTCTCTCTCTCTAAATAACCAACCTTTTCGGTGATAAACATTAGATTCATTCAACTTATGCCTGACTGCTGTTTTGTTGACTTTGAACTTCAACCCCTTCTTTCTCACTTAGAGATTTATAACATATCTGCTTATATTTTACATTGAACTTTTCAAAAATAACCTTTCTACAGAACTTTGCCCGGTATTTTGTACTACTTTTTGTAAACTTCATGTTAATACAATTGGCTAACTTCTGATTTAGGTCGCAAAATTAAAACGGAAAGTTTTTTGGTGGTACCCAATGACAATTTAACTACAGTCTATGAATTAAAATTGTGCGAATTGGGTTACGGTTGTAGGGGATTAAGGTTGTTTTTAATTACGTATTGCTTAAAAAATAAACAACAAAAAACCCAAATTACTATATGTTTAATGTTGAAAAATATTTTTTAAACTAAGTTTAATTGAAATTATACATTGCAATACTAACACAATCAACTGTCTCAATAATAGATTCAATAATTAATTTCAATGGTTAACTAAATGTATAGTAATTTGTTTTGTTTTTTGTTGTTTTTCTTAAGCAATACGTAGTTAAAAACAACCTTAATCCCCTAAAACCGTAACCCTATTTGCAAAATGTTAATTCATAGACTGTAGTTAAACTATCATTGGGTACCACTAAAAAACTTTCCTGACTTCTGATTTAGGTCGGAAAACTAAAAGGGAAAGTTTGTTGGTGGTACCCAATAACAGTTTAACTACAGTCTATGAATTAACATTGCGTGGGCTAGTGGTTAGAGTCGTGGAAAATGGACTCGTCGATTCGAGTTCAATTCCTAGACGAAGCTGTTGGCATTTCACATAGCGCTAATACCCTTGGGAAAGGTATGAATCCATATATTCTCCCTCCAGCTATGAGTTAAATAGTAGGGCAGACTGGGCCCTTCAGCCTTGGGTAGGTAACCAGTCTATGAGAGGGATAACTCTGAATTCAAAATTCCCTACAGCTATGGGTTAAATAGTAGGACAGACTGGGCCTTCAGCCTTGGGTAGGTAACCAGTCTAGCAGAGGGATAACTCTGAATTCAAAATTCTTGAGGTCGGTCGTTGATTGGGTTTGTGGCAACCTTTGATGCACCAATTCTTTCCTATCGACTGTGCCAAAAAGTGTGGATGGTCCAACACAAGCCTTCACCAGTATAAACAAATCCCTGTGTGGGAGTTCATTGTGTGTATGAACCCTCATACATCGAAAATCGACGGGAGAGTCCATTTTATATACTAGCAAATATATGCACCCTCCGGGTACAAGTATTTTAGTTAGATTTTATAATAAAATATCATATTAAATTAGAAAGGCTAATGAAACTGAATAAGAATGTAGATAAAAAGATTTTGAACAGAGGGGGTATGATTGAAAAATAGAACAACTTTGAAACTAACTCTTCCATCATTTTCCGTTACTCCCGTCTTTCATTGGTAAATTTTCCTAATTTAAACTGTTTAGTTAAAATAGGAAGTAAAGAATAATATTACAGTTATTTCTTCTTCTTAAGGGATTTTTTTTTAGATTTATTGAAGAGATTTTTGCTCATATTCAATAAGATAAAACCAAACAATTAGAAATCAATAATACTAAGCATATATTTATTAAAATCAAATTTTTTAAGATCAATATGCAAATTAGCCTTCCTACTCACACTGTAAACCTCTATTTTGTTGTATATATAAATACAATTGTATGTTATTAGTATGTAGAGATGGTCAACAGTGTTAGTAATGTAAAACAATTTTATTAATAATTAAGGTTTAAATAAAAATAAAATCATCGACAATATGATGTAAATAACGAAAGGAATTGTGACTTGTATAGTAATATAGATTCGGTTACAGACTGACAAACCCACAATCTCCATTATAATAAGATATATATATATATATATATATATATATATATATATATATATTATATTCTTATAGTGTGTTATAAACTTTGACTAAATACTTCATAATAACTTTATTTCTCTTATCATAAAATGTTGATTAACCTACAATGCTTTGAAACCATAATATAACCACCATAAGTGTAACCAACCAATCAGGCATTAAATGTTTGTCCATTCAAAGTTTTAAAATTAACAAGTGCTTGCAGTTTAAAATATCTCTACAAGATGACCTGATACTCACACGATAGCAAGCAGGAGTGACCCTGTTGCTATGAA
>CM042175.1:40002123-40007123 GCA_023376005.1 Doryteuthis pealeii
TAATGTCAACCGCTTTTAAGTTGTTTAGGAATTCAGCTCGCTCTGTTGGAAATCCAATAAGGAGTGCGGCGGTTTGATGCGGATCTTGGCAATCAAACGAAGATCGATTCGGTTATCTATCAATTTGTTTATTATTAAAACTTATCCGTCCTTCCATCTTTGTCTCTGTCTCAGTCTCTCTCTCTCTCTCATCTCCACGTCTCTCTCTCTCTCTCTCTCTCCTAGATAGATAGNAAATAGATAGATAGACAGATAGATAGATATGAATAGATAGGAGATAGCTACTATAAATTTGTTTATTATCAAAACATACGTCCTTCCATTTCTGTCTCTTTCTCTGTCTGTCTTTCCCGCTCTGTCTCTCTCCTCTCTGTCTCTCCCCCCTCTCTGTCTCTCTCTCTCTCCTCTCTCTCTCTCTCTCTCTCTCTCTCTCTCTCTCTGCTCTCTCTCTCTGTGTGTCTCTTCTCTCTCTTTTCTTTTTTCTTTCTTTCTTCGGTAGATAGATAAATAGATATCTTCTATTATTATAATAAAGCTGAGTTTATCAAGCTTCACCAGCTAAAGAATTTTTTTCTTGATGCAGTGATAATATAGAAAATATCCCAAAATTGAGCAATTTTAACTTTTAAACAAAATAGCCGAATTGAAATAAATTTAACTCAATTGTACTTAAACTATAAAAATCCCATTTATTTGATTCTAATTAGCGTAATTTACAATTAAGTCTAAGACCGACCAATCTCTGTCTGTAAGTATAGATTTCTCTACCCCTCTCAAAACATGTAGAAGCCTTAGTATGAGGAGCTAAAATAGGTTATAGGACGGGGTGGGATTTCTTTGCCTGCTGACTGATGATTTGCACCATGTCTATCTATCTATCTTTCTCTCTCTCTTAGCTTTGTAATAGCTAATACTTATATATACTAGCAAATATATGCACCCTCCGGGTGCAAGTATTTAAGTTTTAATGTAATAAAATATTCTATTAAATTAGAAAGGCTAATGAAACTAAATAAGAATACTGATAAAAAGATTTGAAACAGAGGGGTAAATAAAAGATTGAAACAGAGGGAGTATAATAAAATATGGAACAACTGAAACTTACTCTTCCATCACTCTCGTCTTCATTGTTATTTTCTAATTTAAGATATTTAGTTAAAGAGGAAGTAAAGAATAAAATGACAATTATTTTCTCTTGTTAATGGATTTCATTAAGATTCATTGAAGAGATTTTTGCTTATATTCATTAAAATAAAATCAAACAGTTAGAAATCAATAATACTAAGCACATATTTATTAAATTCGATTTTTATATTAATATGCAAATAGCCTTACCGTTCACACTGTAAACCGCTATTTTGTTGTATATATAAATATAATTGCATGTTGTCTGTATGTAGACATAGTTAACAGTATTAATAATGTAAGACAATTTTATTAATAATTGAGGTTTAGATAAAAATAAAATCATGGAGAATGTGATGTCAATAAGTAAGAGAATTGTGACTTGAGTAGGAATATAGTTTCGGTTACAGACAGAAAAACACACAATCTCCATTATAATAAGATATATTTTTTACAGCAAGAAAACAATTTTATTTCTTATGTTTTCGTTCGCTCGGTAAATTCTAAATTTACCGAGCGAACGAAAACATAAGAAATAAAATTGTTTCTTGCTGTAAAAACAAAATAAAAAATTAACATGATGTTTTAAAATAGATTTTTAAAATACTTTAATTATTATTTTTTAAACTTATAGGGTCAATAATTGTGAGTGAAAATGTAGGAAGAGTATTGTTAACACAAACCTAATATCATGCTATTTTACCAGCCGCGTAAATATTCTTCATGTGAATGCAATTAATGTTAAAATAACAACACAAATTTAACAAAAGTTTATTTATATTCATTTATAGGCTGACTTCTGATTTAGGTCGGAAAATTAAAACGGAAATGTTTAGTGGTACTCAAGGACAGTTTAACTACAGTCTATGAATTAACATTTTGCGAATTGGGTTATGGTTTTAGGGGATTAAGGTTGTTTTAATTACGTACTGTTTAAAAAAATAAACAACAAAAACCAAAATTACTATACATTTGAAGTTGAAAAATATTTTTTTAAACTAAAAAAAATTTTTAAACTAAGTTTAATTGAAATTATACATTGCAATACTAACACAAACAACTGTCTCAATAATAGATTCAATAATTAATTTCAATGGTTAAGTATAATAAAGAAAATATCAGGCACTGGCAAAGTTGCCGTAAAATCCATATAACAAAATGAATTTACCCTCACCCCGCAATGATTGAAAAAAAAAAACAAACTGAGCCTAAAATGCGTTTTTGACAAAATGACTTTAGCCTCCCCCCCCCTACAGAAAATGATTTACCAAAGATCAGGAATTATTGGATTTTAATGAAATTTTCAGTGTTTATTCAGCAATGAATGATCTTTATAATGCATTATTTATTTTATTTCAAAACTTTCTCATTTTTTTCAGGTCGCTTAATTTGTTGGTTTTATATTGTACTAATTAATTACAGTATAAATAAAGAGATAGAAGTTATGAATAGAAACAAAAAAATTACGGTGCTATTCTATAGAAAATTAGTACTGAAAATCGAAAAATAAATGTAAAAAAATAATAGATCATTTTTTGGAGATTTCTTTTTTAATCATTTCGATAATTATTTAATTGGCTATTATCTTATAAAAGAAAAATATACATTGATATTTTTTCTGCTTAAAAAGGGGGTTGGGTACATTTTCAATAGAGTTTTTTTTCAAAACTTATTACTTTATGTGTCTAAAATAAGGTTTGCATTAAATAGATATTTATTTCTAGAATCTAAAATATAACTTTTTTTTTGTTTTGTTTGTTTGTTTGTTTTACGGCATATCAACCTCAGTGGGTCATTTAATGCCGATAAAGTTTTGAAATAAATCAAATGGATAATACAATTTTTTTATAAATACATTTTTCTATTTAACCCATAGATAGGACCCTAACAGGTACTACCACTCCTGGTCAGAGTGGACCAGGGAGCAATGGTGATGAAGGGTGCTCCACATTCCCCAAACCCCAAACTGGAACCTCACCATCAGATAGAGTTTAACGTCATTCCAGGACATGTAGACCGCAGCCACCGCCTTTTAGCACCCATATGATAAAAGGGTCGGGGCTTGCCATAAGGCAATAGGGTTGGGAAAATCATATAGGTGCTAGGGCTTAACGTGACCAGCCGATTGATCGGAGGGGGCCTCTTCGACCGCCCGTCTAGCCCAAGATAGGGCCAAAGTGGAGTATTGCAAGTCATGAACTGCTCATCCACCTGGGCCTTATCCTTAAGCATCACGGGTCGCCACCTACAGCCTACAGGTGGCCCATTGGGGGAGTTTTACCCCTCTGCAGAGGTACAGTCGGTGCATTCTAACGCCCCAGCCCACAGGGCGGTATAACATTTTAGAATATTGTTATTTTAAATGAATTTTATATATTAATTTTTCATAGCAAAATACTAAATTAAAGTTTTGAAAAAAAATAGCTAATACATTATTAAAATTCATTAATTGATAAATTAATACTGAAATTTTCATTAAAAATCAGATAATTACCTGATTTTTGGTAATTTTTTTGCAATCGCGAATGTTATTTAAAAATTGTAAAATAGCGCGTAAAACCATTGAAAAAGAGGCTGAATGGCGGATCGCTTCGAAATTGACCAAAACAAATCTCTTTAAATCTATTAAAAATAAACTGCATATGTAATGATATTTTCTTTTTTCAATAATGGTTATTATGTTACTACTTATCGATTTAGACAAAGTTTGACCATAAATAATAGATTTGATTATTTTTAATTCGCTTTTATAATTCGTACCAGATGACAAAGATGCCAGTCCGTAGAATTATCTGATTTTAATGAAATTTTCAGTGTTGATTTCAATGAATGAATTTTATAATGCATCATTTATTTTATTTCAAAACTTTCTGATTTTTCAGGTCACTTAACTTTGACCCCCCCCATGGTTTTGGGTGGGGCGCAAAATATCAGTGGGGGTTATGTAAAGTTGAAAATAATTACAGTATAAGTAAAAGACAAAATACTGAAGGTGTAAATAGAAGGGAAAAAATTAAGGGAGCTATCCTGGTAGAAAATAAATACTGAAAATCGAAAAGTTTTTGGATTTAATTGACTATTATCTTATAAAAGAAAAAGTATACATTGATATTTGTTCTGTTTAAAAGTAGGGGGCCTAAATTTTCAATATAGTGTTTCTAAAAAATTATTAGATAACAATAATAAACTAAAGAAGTTATTAAATGGATATTTGTTTTTAGAATCTAAAAATAGGAAATTTGAAACTTAAAATTAGACGTTCCATATTGTAAATAAATTCTAAATATTAATTTTACCTAACAGAAATAACCTAATTAAATCAGAAAGTTTTCAAATAAAATAACTGATGCATTATAAAATTCATTCATTGATAAATCAACACTGAAGATTTCATTAAAATTGGAAAATTCACTGATTTTTGGTAAATATTTTCAATCGGTGGGGGGGATTAATTTATTTTGTAAAATACAGATTTTACGTCATCTTAGACAGTGTTGACGGTCATGTTTACGATAAATTTGCGCAAAATTGACCGAAAAATAGTTTTAAATGTATCAAAAATAAATTACATTATTTTTTAACAAAATAACTCGAGCTCAATGGGTGACCCAACGGGTCACGTCATTTCTAGTATATATATATATATATATATATATATATATATATATATATATATATATATATATATGTAAATAGACTGAGAAAGATAGATATTTATGTTTATTATTAAAATTTATGCGTCCTTCTCTCTCTCTCTCTCTCTCTCTCTCTCTCTCTCTCTCTCTCTCTCTCTCTCTCTCTCTCTCTCTATCTATCTATCTATCTATCTATATCTATCTCTTTATCTCTCCCTCTGTTTCTCTTTCTTTTTCTCT
>CM042175.1:40014623-40024623 GCA_023376005.1 Doryteuthis pealeii
TTTTCATAGTAAAAATCGTTGTCCAATGCATTTTCATAGTTAAAATCATTGTCCAATGCATTTTTATAATAAAATCATTGTCCAATGCATTTTCATAGTAAAAATAATTGTCCAATGCATTTTCATAGTAAAAATGATTGTCCAATGCATTTTCATAGTAAAATCATTGTCCAATGCATTTTCATAGTAAAGTCATTGTCCTATGCATTTTCATAGTAAAATGATTTTCCAATGCATTTTCATAGATAAGATCATTGTCCAGTGCATTTTCATAGTAAAAATCGTTGTCCAATGCATTTTCATAGTTAAAATCATTGCCTAATGCATTTTCATAGTTAAACTTATTGTCCAATGCATTTTCATAGTAAAATGATTTTCCAATGCATTTTCATAGTAAAATTATTGTCCAATGAATTTTCATAGTAAAAATCATTGTCCAATGCATTTGCATAGTAAAATCATTGTCAAGAGCATTCTTTTTAAAAAATTAAAAACTTGAAGTCTTGAGAAAGCACTTCAGAAAGCACTACAGGCCACAGTTTACCCATGATGCCTCTAAATGTTACAGTATTTAAAGTTTTAGAATGAATAATTAATTTCCAGATATAAATATCTTTCCTAATCATTTGTGAATCTTTCTACTTTCATTTGAAAGTTGTTTTTTTTAATCAGAAACAACCGAAAGATTTCTTGAGTTTTCTAATATTTTAGTTCATTTTTTTCTGAATAGATAACGTGATATTTTCCTATCATAGTAGAGGGGTTGGATATATACATACATTCTGCTCGATTGCATGTGTAGTATAACAAAGTATCAAAGTGCCTTTGTGGCAAACTCCAGAACGATATATCTAGCCAACTCAAGCCGCAACAGCAGTCGTCATTATTAGATAAAGAAGGCATAACATACACGTAAGTTGGATAGTCACAAGGGGCTTAGTATATTTTTTTCAGGCTCGTGTCGTGGGCTCTGTTTCGGAGAGAAGGAAAGGCATAGAGAAAAAGAGAGAGAGGATACAGTTAAATTACTCTACCTTCTAACATGGTATCGACTTCTATATCGCTGTCCCACTCGAGGGACCAGGCTCGTCTGAACCCTGCTGCAATCGAAAGGCCAAAGACGATTTTCTACTTTCTCGTTCCTCAGCACCACGTCACTTCCGCTTCCGACCAACAACAGGAACTTACGGTTTTAGCTTTCCAATCCTCTTCCGGGGTCATTCCTCGGTCATGTTACCGGCAACCCGTTGTGTCTCCACTCCTCTTTTTCCTCTCTTTCTCTAGCAGTCCACACACAGCTTTATTTTCATTCTCAAATTCCGGTAGAATTCATGAAAGAAGTAACAAGGGAACAGGAAATTCACAAGGGGTGCCCAAACCCCACATGCATATCTCAGAGAAAGGAGATGCCCTTGTTTACTGCAAATTTTCCACAGGTGCAGTAACAAGTACACCAGATGCCGTTAATTCCTGATGATGATGGAGACACCCTTTGGATTTTTGCCAGCGCCCCTTTGGCTGGGTTGTAGCCTTAATACCACTGGGTGCCAGACTTGTCCGCCTTTGGTAACCCAACAAGGAATGGCTCTGACACCACCAAGTCTACACAGCAATCAAGAGGGGTTAGACTTTAGAGATAATGCGCTAGATGGCTGTTTTTACGTGCCTTGTTTTTTGTTCTGCAGAGTGTGTAGCCACCCTCCTCACCAGACAAAATCTGTGGGGTTACCAGTTTAATTGCTGGTGATCTAACTATGAAACAGGTAATACTGGGTTACATAGTACATTGTATTTTATATATGTGAGTTAATATATGTTACATAATCATTAGATACCTAATGATTATGGCAATAGTGTAGAAATCATATTAGTGCAGCTGAGGGCCTTGAGAGTGAGTGACAGCGTTTGACCTCACTCTGACCTTGCGTTCTGGGGATAGACCGTGAGAAACGGAACCCTGATAGAAGCCCCTTCCGGTTTAAGGGGTAAGCAACTCAGTTAGTAAGAGTTAGAGGTTAGAAGCCAAGTTAGCAAGATGTGAGTCTCACTGCGTGATTGTCTGGTCTGAGGGGTCTACGAATAAAGTAACATCATCGTAAATCGAAGTCTTGTGGTTATTACTAAAAGCTAACAATGACACAGGGCTTCTGATAACAAGAAATCCCTACCAACAGAAACCAGACCCGGAATCCTCAATAGAAGACCAGACGAGACCTTAGAAGATATACCAGACCAAGATAGATGATAGAAGAACCAAGCCGGCCAGAAGAGAAGTATATAACATATAGATATTTAGTGCCGGTAAAGAAGGGCTATGGAACATATACACACAAACACATATAAGTGTATTATACATATTATATGCATCAGGAAGTGGTGTACAATTAGGGTGTTATATACTGGCTTTTTCACTGTACCAAATCTATATAACGTTATATACCTTTCTTACTACTTACTCTGTCGTCTATTCTTCTGGCTGGCTTTGCTTCTGACCGTCTATCATCTATCTTGGTCTGGTATATCTTCTAAGGTCTGGTCTTCTTGCTATGTTCCTGCTGGCTGGTCGTTCTGGATTCATTTCTTAGTCTTGTTACCAAGACATTCATCAACCACAAGGACATTTTACTTATATTAAATTTATTTCCTTAACTATACATTTCACGTAACTAAATATCTGACTAACATAGCGGGCGCGAGTCCCAGCCTTAGGCAGAGCACAAAATGGCCGACTGCTCTGCCTGACGTCCAACTGCAAACTGGGGACTCTGAAAAAGGTCCCATGTGACTTCACATATTTGGCGGGCTTCTGTAATTTTCCATAGAAGGACCCGGCCATGGTATGAAAGGGGTCAAGCCCTCAGAATTACAGGGGATTGACAATAATCTTATGCAACCACATAGATTATTTAACAAGGGCTTGTCACAGCATAAGAAATTTGCCATAAAACTTCCTGATGACAAGTTGAAAGCATATCTACTATTTTAAGTGACAGAAGGTGTGTATTATGATGTATCTTGTATTAATCCTAGAAGTAGGATTTTTGTTTAGAAGATTCTACCTAAAACTGCAATCATTTTTTGTTTTGTGTAGAGGTGGTGGGGGCTTAGATTTAGTCACGCAGATCCATTATTACTGAATTGTCTGTTAGATCCCCGCTGGATACCCCATTAAAATCCCTACGTAAAATTATATTTATATATATAGATCTGATATATTTTTTTTAAAATTCTGTGTAATTTTAAAATGACACCGTGTTGTAAACAGTATTTGTTTATTCATTATATACTAGAAGTGGCTACCCGGCGTCGCCAGGGTAGAGGGGGGATTATTTTTAAAGTTAGTCTCGCAGATCCATTATTATCGAATTGTGAGTTGGATCCCCGCTGGATGTCCCATTAAAATCCCGGATGTAAAAAAAAAGACCTTGCGTTGATCCGTCACTCTGAAAATAGAAATTTATGTCTACAATTATTAAATGGAAAAAATTCCATGTTGTTATCATTTCAATTTTATTTTTTTAGATATCTTGATGAATTTAAATCTCTATTAATTTTGCTCAAAAACCAAGCCCTGGTGATATTTTATGTGTATATATATATATATTTACTTTGTCGTTAATTGTTTTATTTTCTAAGTTTCCTCCGGACATACAGATTCACACAACTGCCCTTTATATATGTATAGATAGATAGAAAACCAAGCCCTGGTGATATTTAATGTGTATATATATATCTACTTTGTTGTTAATTGTTTTATTTTCCAAGTTTCTTCCGGACATACAAATACATACAAGCTGCCTTTATTTATGTATAGATAGACAAGCTTTTTTTATGAATACACCTTTAGAATATGAAGCAATGGAAAAAATAATAAAGATTTACTTTATTTCATTTTTACTTATTTTCTTTCTTGCTTCTAAAGCCCTTCTTTCTTTCTTTCTTTCTTTCTTTCTTTCTTTCTTTTTTCCTTCCTTTTTCTTCTTCACCCCCCCCCCCCCGAAATCAATATAGACTTAATTTTTTATTCTTACTTATTTTCATTCTTTCTTCTTAAACTCTCCTTTCATGTTCTCTATCCTTTCTTTTTTTTTTTTTTTCTTTCTTTCTTTCTTTCTTTCTTTTCCTTCTTTTTTCTTCCTTTCTCCTTCCCACGAAATCAATAAATACTCATTTTTTTCATTCTTATTTATTTTCTTTCTTTCTTCACAGGCTCTCCTTTCTTTTTCTCAATCACTTCTTTCTTTCTTTCTTTCTTCCTTTTCATTTTTCTTTCTCCTTTTTTCTTCTTGGGCTAGACGGGCGGCTGGAGAGGCCCCCTCCAATCAATCGGCTGGTTACATCAAGCCCTAGCACCTATATGATTTTCCCAAACTTATTGCCTTTATAGCAAGCCCCAACCCCTTTTTATCATATGGGTGCTAGAAGGCGGGGCTGAGGGTCTACATGTCCTTGGAATGACGTTAAAATCTATCTGATGGTGAGGTTCCAGTTTTGGAGGTTTGGGGAATGTGGAGCACCCCATTCATCACCATTGCTCCCTGGTCCACTCTGACCCGGAGTGGTAGTACCTGTTAGGGTCCCATCTATGGATTAAATAGAAAAATGTGTTTATGAAAATATTGATTATCCATTAAGAATTGATTTATTTCAAAACTTTGCCTGCATCAAATAACCCACTGAGGTTGATATGCCATAAAACAAAACCAACAAATCCATCCCTTCCTTCTTTCTTTCTTTCTTTCTTTCTTTCTTTCTTTCTTTTTCTTTTTCCTTCTTTCCCGAAATCAATAAAAACTTAATTTCTTTCATTCTTACTTTTTTGTTTCTTTTTTCGCTAGCTCTGCTTTGTTTTCTCAACCCTTTTGTTCTTTCATTCTTTCTTTCTTTCTGTCTGTCTTTCTTTCTTTCTTTCTTTTTTTCTTTTCACTCTTTCTTTCTCCTTCTTGTCCTTCCTTTTCTTTCTCCCCGAAACTAATAAAGACTTACCTTTTTTTCATTCATTCTTATTTTCTTTCTTTCTTCTCCAGTTCTCCTTTAGTTTATTCTTTCTTTCTTTCTTTCTTTCTTTCTTTCTTTCTTTCTTTTTTACTCCTACTTTTTCCTTCTTTTTTCATTTCTTTCTTCTTCTCCCCGAAATCAAATAAGACTTACCTTTTTTTAAATTCTTACTCATTTTCTTTCTTTTTCTCAATTCTTCTTTCTTTCTTTCTTTTTCTTTCTTTCTTTCTTTTCATTCTTTCTTTTTCCTTCTTTTCTTTCCTTTCTTCTTGCCCTTGAAATTAATAAAAACTAACTTTTTTCATTCTTACTTATTTTATTTCTGTATTCTCAAGCTCTCCTTTCGTTCGCTCGATTCCTTCTTTCTTTCTTTCTTTCTTTCTTTCTTTCTTTCTTTTCACTCATTCTTTCTCTTTTTTCCTTCCTTTTTCTTATTCTTTTTTAATTCCTCAAATCAATAAAAACTAACTCTCGTGTCCATTTAGCCTCTAAAACCCAACCAACATAAAAACGACGGTTCGGTCGACATAAAACCTTTGGCCCACGTAAAACAGTCGAACACCACACAAAGCGTGCAGCAGCAGCAGCAGCGACAGCAGCAACCAGCGATAACAGTTTGAAGCGTCCTCGCCGGCTCCTTAACCATCACACTGACCGCCGACCTCATAGGCTCGTAATGTTCACCCAGCATTTGTTGCTTGGCCGATAAAATTTAATGAGTGTCCACCGACATACACAATGTCTCCACCCCTCGCACGCACGCACGCACCATCCTCCTAAACTGCGCAAGTTAGAATGAAAAGATCAAAGAGTACTTGAGACAATACAATGCAGACACACATAAGCGTACACGCATATACACTAACGGGTACACGTACGCACACGGTGCTGCCGGGGACACACAGAGATTCATGCACGTATACACAGCTCAAATAGACACCAGTTGCACCTACGCATATACACAAAAAAACCGTAAGCAAAAAGTAATGAGATATAAGTAATTATATAATAAATATACATACACACACACACACACAGACACACACACACACATACACACACACACACACATATATATTTATATGTATATATATATATTATGAGAAGTAAATACACACGCGGTGTTTATGATATGGCTTTTTTTAGCTGACAATTTTTGGGAGAATATGTGCTTAATTGAAGTCGTACCTAATTTTGAAAGTTAATTAATTAATAATTTATTAATTAGTCGGGCATACCTATTTAAATGCAAGGCTAAACAAATCGAGAAAAATACAGAGATTAATTTTTCTCGATTTGTTTAGCCTTATATATAAATAGGTATGCCCGCCTAATTAATTAATTATTGATTAATTAACTTTCAAAATTAGGTACGACTTCAATTAAGCACATATTCTCCCCCCCCTCAAAAAAAAAATATATGAATATCTATATATATAAAAGGAGGTTTGGTATGTACGTGTCGACTTATAACTCATATATATATGTATATATATGTATATTTTAACTATATTAACATACACACACACGAACACACACACACACACACACATATATATATATATATATATATATATATATATAAGTTTATAAGCATACACATAGAGATTCATGCACGTATACACAGCTCAAATAGACACCAGTTGCACCTACGCATATACACAAAAGTTCCCCGTAAGCAAAAAGTAATGAGATATAAGTCATTATATATATATATATATATATATATATATATATATATATATATATTATATGTAAAAGGAAGTTTGGTATGTACGTGTCTGTTAAGTGTCTGACCGCCATCCTTGGCCAGTTGTAAAGGACTTAAAGTAAGTCCTGAGTTATAGAATCCTAAGTGAATAAGTCCCGAGTTCTGGAATCCTATGTAGTGTCAAAGATCCAGTGATATAATCCTATGTTCCGTCGTCCACGAAGATTCAAGGTATTTGTGAGTAGCTAAGATCAGAACAGCCGATATAAATACAATATCAGCAGCAGAGCACTGCCAGTGATTGGCCAATAGGTTGGTCACATGGTTCTCGGCTAGTCTATAAGTAAGAGTGGGCATTTGACACACACCTTATATGCACAAAAACTCCAACAGTGTCGACTTATAACTCATATATATATATATGTGTGTATATATGTATATTTTAAATGCATTGACAAACACACACACATACGCACACACACACACACCCATATATATATATATATATATATATATATATAAGTTTATAAGCATACACATAAGCATAAATACATATATATTTACCAACCCCTCCGCATGAGCAGGATGTGACACCAGGTCAATTTCTTATGCGGAGTTCAACAGGTTTTCCTTCTCCTAGACCGGTTACCTAACTGGTTAAAGAGCCCAGTCAGTCCAAATATTTACCGATGGCTGGAGGGAGTGTAGGATTCATACCTTTCCCAAGGGTATTAGCGCTAAGTGAAATGCAATTACCACATCTAGGATTTGAACTCGGGCGACGAGTCCATTTCCCATGACTTTGACCGTTACACCACGCGCTTATATTAAGCATAAATATATATATACACACATGTATGTATTTCGTTATATGTGTATATATATGCATAAACATACATATAGATTAGGAGGTTGATTTAGAAGGCTATCACAATGCAGTTTGGAATAAATAAAAAATAATAATACGGTAACAATGGTGTTGTATGTTGACCTGTATTTTTTAAATTATTTCTTGAATTTTCGAGGTAATACCTCTTTATCAAAAGAATTGAACTGAAGCAGTACAGCTATGGCATTTCTTCCTAAATGAATTTTTTTTTTTTGAAAATGATGTTATTTTTGAAATAACTGTATTCCCGTGTGAGCGTGAATGCGTTTATTTTTATTTTTTTTGTACGTGTGCGTATGTTGTAATGCGCGTGACATTGAAAATGCGTGTTGGTTGGGACGTTAAGACTGTGTCCTAGCGCGGGATTTTGTACGTGGGTATGTGCGAATGAAAAAGTGTATTTGTGTTTTGTGACGTTTCCTGTTGGATTTTACATCAATTTAATCATTTAATATTATTATATATTTTATTATTATTAATATTATCATATTTATTTGTTTATTTACTTATTTATATCTAATTCAATTTATCTTTTTATATTTTATAATATTTTTAAATATATATATATATATATATATTTAATTTTTTTTCTTAACAACTAGTGTGCAATGGCTTGTGTGTTTGTATGTGTGGGCGGGATGTTGGGCTATAGATTTGAGTGCGTGTTTCGTATTAGTCTTCTCGTTGTAGATTTGTTTCATTAGTAATTCTCCATTGTGCATGTGGGTATGTGTTTCGTGTGTGTGTGCATATACTGTTACATGTGTGCGTTGGTTGTGGGCTTATTGTATGATGAACTCTGCGCTGAGTTCACTCCTGTTATTGATCTCTGGGTGTAATCTAGCAATTAGCAAGGCCTCTTTAATTCTGAGATTACCCAAATTTCTCTCTCGGGCCTCTATATTGACTGTTATATTTCTTTCTGTGTTGTTGCATTTAACTAAGTGTTTACGGAAAGTGGATGCTTGTGTGTGTAAGTGTTCTTTGATTCTAATGTGTAGTGGTCTTGTGGTGCTACCTATGTAAAATTGGTTACATATGTTACATTTTGTGCGGTATACCACATTCACTTCGTGGCACATACCTGTGTCGCGGATGGGGCAGTTCGCTAGTGTACAACTAGTGGCCTCCTTATGGCGGCTTTTGGAGAGTTTTCTCCTGAGTGATGGTCCGTAATGGGCAAGTTGTATATCCAGGCCCTCCTTCCGTATCACCCTACGTATTGCTGTGGTTATATTTTCGTTGAAATGTGGTAACCTTAAAAAACAGGCATTGGACGTGAGATGGTGTTTTGTAGATTCTGTTTGTGAGTCGTTTTGTGATTGAAGTGGGGTAACCATTGTCTTTTAGTGTGGATATAAATTGTCTGGTGTGTGTGATCTGGTCCTGCTTCTTGCTGCATTTGTTTCGGATACGGGCAAGTTCGTTCTTTATGTATCCAGTCTTTGCCCCAAGGGGGAGTGCCGATTTGTGGTGGACGAACAAGTCTCTGCTGGCCGATTTTCTATAGAAGTCGGTGTGGATTTCTCCCTTATTTAATACCTTAAGTCGGAAATCCAACAGTGATAATGATCCTGTGCAGTCAGGATGTTCTATAGTGAAATGTATGTTGTTGTCTATGTTGTTGAATGTTGATGAAATTTTGTTGGCTTCTTCACGGGAAGATGTGAGGATGAGAATATCATCTATATACCTGGTGAAGAAGGCACAAGAGCGGCAAATATTAAGCGCTTGACGTTCAAGTCTGTCCATGTAGGAGATGGCCAGTAAGCCCGAGAGGCTGGATCCCATCGGCAGGCCCTTTATTTGCTTATATGTTCGTTCTTGAAACGTGAAGTATGTGTTGTCTACGATTATTGATAGAAGTTGGTGTATGTCTTGAGGGGTGAGGTTGTAGCAGTATAGGCCGGATGATGCTATGCGTTCAGTCAACAGGTCGACCGCTGGTTGAGCTGGTACTGATGTGCATAGAGCGGTAACGTCCAAGCTAAATGCGTATTTATTATTTTCGAGTATATTTGATTGGGTTTGTTGCAGTTTGTGAATGACTTCGTCAGAGTTGCTGAAATGTCCAGGGAGAATCGCTAATATTGGTTTCAGTATTTTTGAAAGGAGCCATGATGTCTTATATAGTGGTCCTTCCACACTGGAGACTATTGGTCTAATTTGCGGTGTTGAATTGGTTTTATGTGTTTTTATTAGATGGTAAAACCTTGGTAGGGTGCTATTTTTGCTGGTGAAGTTGTTCTTGTATCTGTTGGGGAGTTTTAAATTTTTGCAGATTTTGGTCCATGTGGTGTTTATGCGGTTTTCTATTTGGGTAGGCGTTACATCTGTGACCTCTGTATAGAGTTCGTTGTTGTTAAGGTGTTCGAATGCCAAGTTGTTGTACGTATCCTTAG
>CM042175.1:40027123-40034623 GCA_023376005.1 Doryteuthis pealeii
TGTACGTATACATATATATATATTGACTTCACATATACATATACATATACATATATATATATTAACTTCATATATACATATACATATATATATTAACTTCACACACACACACACACACATATATACATATATATATATATTAACTTCGCATATACATATATATATGTATATATTAATTTCACATACATACACACACACACACACACACACACACAACATATATATATATATATATATATATATACACATATATATATAACTTATATATATATATATATATTAACTTCATATGTACGTATTAACTTCACATATCATATACATATATATATATATTAACTTCATATATACATATACTTATATATATTAACTTCACACACACACACACACACACACATATATATATATATATATATATATATTTATATATAAGAAGTTAATCCTCGACTTACCTACTCTTTGCTATATTTACATCAGACCAAAAGTCGATGGCGCCAACAAATGTCTTTTTATAAAAAAAATACATTTAATTTTAGTTCATTGCCATTTTCCTGATCTTACCTTATTTTAGCAAAATGTCTGAAGTTGGTTGGTGCGATTGTACAGCATGTCAAATCCTGGTGTCACTTAATCGTCGAATTCTTATTTCATACATTGAGTAAAAGAAAGAATGAATAAAATAAAGAAACATTGAAGGAAATTAAGAGTGAAAAAGAAAGATCAAAAGAAAGAAAGAAAACAGAAAGAAAGAAATAATGGAAAAAGGCAGAATGAATAAAAGAAAGAAAAATTGGAAGAAATTAAGAGGGAAAAAAAAGAAGGAACCGAAGAAAGAAGTAAAGAATGAAAGAAATAAAGAATAAAAAAGAAAGAATGAAAGAAAGAAAGAAACAAAAAGAAAGAACGAAAAAAGAAATGATAAAAGAAAGAAGAAATGAAGGAAAAAATAAACATGAATGAAGAAAGAATGAAATGAATAAAGAATAAAAAATGAAAAAAGAAATGAAGAAAGAAAAAATGAAAATGAAATGAAAGAAATGAAACTACACCAAAAAAGAATTAAAGTTTTATCTGCATTTACGAAAAAGACACCCGCGTGACTGAGCAATCCATGACATGAACTTCGGCCAGTCGGTCGGAGAGGATCCAATAATAAGCGTCGATTACATAAAAGGGAATTTCCAATTCTGGAACTCAGAGTTTTGGAGGCCCACTTCAAGGAGGAGTGGTAGACCCAAAAAAGACAAAATACACATGTAAAGCAAAATGATTACCAATTGTTATCCTAATAATTTGTTTCAAAACAAACCACATACCATTATATATATATATATATATATATGGTACATATATTGCATTAACTAACCCGCAAGTTTGATGTGCCGTTAAATGAAACAAAACTACTTATTCCATTTTGGGTCTTAATTTTAGATGCTTGTATAAACTCATTCTAGGCCGAAATGTCATTATATATAAATGGTCTAATCGTTTTTGACAGGCATCATGCAAGTTACACGAAATCGTTACTCTAAATTGGAGAACAATCTTAAATGAAAAAAAAGTTTTAGGGTTACTGTTAGGGTTAAGATTAGTGTTAGCCTACTTCAATAGTTTCCATAATCTAATGCTATTTATACGTAAAATGCGATTCGAATGATATTCCGCCCTGTCGGCTGGGACGTTAGAATGGACCGACTGCACCTCTTCAGAGGTTAAGACTCCCCCAATGGGGCCACCTGTTGGCCGTGGGTGGCGACCCGTGATGCTTAAGGATAGAGCCCAGGTGGATGAACAGTTCATGACATGCAATATTCCACTTTGGCCCTATCTTGGGCTAGACGGGCGGTCTGAGAGGCCCCCTCCAATCAATCGGCTGGTCACGTCAAGCCCTAGAACCTATATGATTTTCCCAACCCTATTGCCCTTATGGCAAGCCCCAACCCTTTTATCATATGGGTGCTAGAAGGCGGTGACTGAGGGTCTACATGCCCTGGGAATAACGTTAAACTCTATCTGATGGTGAGGTTCCAGTTTTGGAGGTTTGGGAATGTGGAGCACCCCTTCATCAACATTGCTCCTGGTCCACTCTGACCCGGAGTGGTAGTACCTGTTAGGGTCCCATCTATGGGTTAAATAGAAAAATGTATTTATAAAAAAATTGTATTATCCATTAAGAACTAATTTATTTCAAAACTTTATCGGCATTAAATGACCCACTGAGGTTGATATGCCGTAAAACAAAACAATCCAAACTCGAATAATATTATCTCTTGTGCGCTAATGTGCAACAGTATCTCTATTGCTGAACATATTGTATATTTCATGGATTGTAACTCTTTTGAAATTGAAAAGTTGGACCATAAGACCTTTAGGCACCCGTTTTTGATCTCGATTAAGAAAGGACATGTCTTTCATTTGCACCGTCAATATCCGATTGTTTTAACAGACGATTTTAGATGGGTTTTATTTTTAATTATAAAACTAACCCCTAACAAACAACGGTATTGTGTAATGTGTTACATAATCTATGCATAGATTATTGTCAAGCCCCTGTATTTCTGAAGGGATGGCCCCTTTTCATATCACGGGCGGGACTTTCCATGGAATATTACAGAAAGCCCGCGAAATACGTGAAGTCACGTGGGACCAAGTTGGCTCTTAGTTTCAGCTTGGACGTCAGGCAGATAAGGCCTATTTGCCTTAGCTGGGATCACTTGCACACGCACGCTGTGTTTAGTTAGAGAAAGATGTTTAGTTAAGTAAATAAAAGTTTAAATAAATAATATGGTTTTGTGGTTGATGAATGTCTTGGCAACAAAACTGACTTAGAAAGAAATGAATCAAGGCGACCAACCATCAAGAACAGAGAAATAGAAGTCATAGAGAAAGAATAAAAAACGACTAGAGATCACCAATGGCCAAAGAAGTAAGTTATGCATCTCTCTATCTACCTGTGTCTATCTCTCCCCTCTCTCCAGTAAAAGAACAATTGTGTATGTACCCAACATGGGTATATTTGTGTGAGTATGCAACAAATGAAAAACATGTCCTTTCTTAATCGAGATCCAAAAATGGGTGCCTAAAGGTCATATTTTATGAAGGCTCATGGGAGTTTGTTTTTTTAAATTTGATTTCACTTTTTTTTTTTAATCCCCAAAAACTGAAATCCATAATTCCATCCATATGAACAGCATATCAACACTTTTAAAAACATTTTTTTGCTAAAAATCTTATCCTGACAATAAGATCAACTCTAGTGGTGAACAATTAAAAAAAGAAATAAACAAAGTAATATTCCTATTTGTCTTATCACTTTTGTTAATTCACACACACATACACACACACACACACACACACACACACACTATATATATATATATATATATATATATATATATATATATAGTTGTAGAGGGAGTTAGTTCCCGATTGTGGTTTCAGTGTTACTCTAACACCTTCATCAGGGGGATTGGGTGGATATTTTCGGTTACTTTATATAGCTTGACTGATATTTCTTTAATTCTTCCTGAAATTTAATCTTAGTAGGCTGCTAGTTTGTAGTTGAGGTTAAGCTCCTCCTAAGTGAAGTTTTCGAATTTTTTGATATATGGTGGAGTGCTGAAATTGTTGTAAATAAAAGAAGCTATCTTATTTATTTGTCATTCTGATAACACAGATTCCCTTGAGTCTCTCACGCCATCCATTCCTATTCTCAAAAAAAAAATTTAAAATTTAAAAAAAGATCCCATGAACCTTCACCAGAAGAATCCTCGAGCATGTGGGAAAAAAGGACCACTTCTGACTCCTAAGAGAATCTCTTGGCTATTCGAGTTTAGGCAATAACTCTGTCTAGACACTACAACTGGCCAGGGAGAAATGTTATTGCCACGTGGTGACTATGACCTGTGAATAAAGCCTAAATCATAAAACTACCTTTTGTCTTTGTCTCTTTCTTCTTTCTTTCCTTGAATTCTTTTTCAGCGCGACCACCAAATAAGATGGGGTTAAAAGCAAACCTTAGGAACAGCCTTTTTCATACCAGTTTTTTCATACTAGGTGGTTTTTCACTAAAGTCTGAGCGACAACATGTTTCCTCGGCTCTCTCAGAATTCAAAGAGTGCTGTGGTCTAAATGATTTCGATTTTTTCGGGTCATTTAATCCAGTCTTTTTTCACAAAGGATTTCTTCGATATGTATGTCACATTATACATATAAAATGCAAACTCACTAAAGTATTTTCATTAATTTGTTTCTTTGTGTATGTAGTAGTCATTTGCAAGGTACAATAAGTCTGGAGCACTCAGTGAGAACCGTACTCACTGGAAAATATCTATAAATAGAATGAGGCATAATATGCCGAAATGTACATACAGAGATCGACTTTTTCTATTACACACACATACACACACATATTATATATACATACATATATACATAATATATATATACATAAATGTATCTATCTATCTATCTATTTATCTAAAACAATTTATATATTTTTCACTCGTTAAAAAGCAACCTATATTTTATCTATCTATCTATCTATCTATCTCTCTCTCTCTCTCTATATATATATATATATATATATATATATATATATATATATATATATATGTGTCTCCAAAAATTCAGGATATATCAGTTTAAAAACAAACGAGAAATTCGGGAAAAAACCTAAGCTAGTGTAATGGTTAGAATCCCCGCCTGTCAGCCTGGCAGTTAGGGTTCGAATCACAAACAAAGCGTCTTCCTGTCTATAACTCTGCTAATGAGGGATAATAGTCCCAAATATACATACAGAGATTTACTTTTTCTCTATTTGTTTACGCCTTACATTTGAACAGATATATTCGCCAAATTCATTAATTATCAACTAATTAATTTTCAAATTAGGTATGACTTCAATTAAGCACATATTCTCCCCAAAAAATAAATAGATAGATAATAACTGATAGATAGATAGATAGATAGATAGATAGATATGAACGGTGATAGATAGATAGATAGATAGATAAGAACTGATAGATATTGTTGTGATGTTAGTTCAACAGTAAAAAAAGAAGTCAAGTCGAGGTAGGGTAAAAAGAGACAAGTGTATTTACAATAAGGTACAAGAACGGCTAGCTTGCCGCTAAACAGTAACAGTACGGTAACAGTACAACCTTTTCACTCGGTGTCTCCTATTTATAGTGAGAAACGGTGTATATTCTTCACTGTAGGAACGGCCGTACAACAGATAATATATATAATATATATATATATATATATATATATATATATATATATTATTATTATTATTATTTTATATTTTGCTTGAAGGCAATTATAAATGCATGTATCGTATAAAATTCGATAATTATAGAAAATAAACTTGACAAGTAATCCCGCAAAGGATGGCTCGCTATGCAGAACACCGTACAGACTGTTTCGACTTTATTAAGTCTCTTCAGCGAGGTATACTAACGACTCCCCTCCGACAGGAATCGAAACCGGGACTTCACAGGCATAGTCAGAGACCATTTCCGTTCGGCCGCCGGTACATAGCGAACAATCCCTGCGAAATTAACCTTGTCAAGGATTTACTTGTCAAGTTTATTTTCTATAATTATCGAATTTTATACGATACATGCATTTGTAATTGCCTTCAAGCAAAAATATAAATAATAATTTATTCAACATTGCTTCTAAAAACAAACATCCAAAAATCTTATATATATATATATATATATATATATAGATAGATAGATAGATAGATAGATAGATATGAACAGTGATAGATAGATAGATAGATAGATAGATATGAACAGTGATAAATAGATAGATAGATAATAGATAGATAGATAGATTTGTACTTGCAGTTGGATACATCATAATTATATAATGAGTTTTACAAATTATATTAAGACTTCAGGCACTTCAAGTGGTTTACGAGTTAGCAAGTTAAATTAACAAATAATGGATAGTGAGTTCAATTCCCGCCGGGTGCTCCCTAATTTTGGCTTTGTGACAAACGAAGCCAAGCTTACTAAAGATTACATTATCACAAGTATTGAGCTCGCAGACCAAAATTCTGGGGACAATTTTCTGGAAGTCAAGCGACCATTTTGAAGTCTACAATTATCTAAAGATCAGAACCAGAGAAAAAGAAGGAACCATAAAATTGGTTTAATAACCACATTTCCTTGTTCACATTTCTTGTTGACTGTTTTGAAAAATTCTTATGGCTATCTTTGAAGAATATGAGGGGTGTTCAAAAAGTATTGAGATTGAGGAAAGAATAAAAAAAGAAAGAAAGAAAGAAAGAAAGAAAATAGATTGAAAGAAAGAAAGAAAGAAAGAAAGTAAGAAAGAAAGAGTTTTAAAAAAGAAAGAAAGAATAAAAGAATGAAAGAACGACGGAAGAATGAAAAAAGAAAGTAAGTGTAAATAATAAAAAATGAATAAATAGCAAGAATGAAAGAAATAAAAGTAAAAGTAATAGAAAGAAAGATAGAAAGAAAGAAAGATAGAAAGAAAGAAACAAAGAAACAAAGATAGAAACAAAGAAAGAAGGTAAGGGTAAAAGAAAGTAAGAGTGAAAAGGACAGAAAAGAAGAAGAAAAAAAAAGAGTAAAAGAAAGAAAAAAGGAAAGAAAGAAAGTAAGTAAGAGTGAAAGAAAGAAAGAAAAGGCTCAGTTTGGTTTATGGCATATCAACCTCGGTGGGTCATTTAATGCCGACAAAGTTTTGAAATAAATTAATTCTTAATGCATAATTAAATTTTGTTTATAAACTCATGTTTTTCTATTTAACCCATAGATGGGACCCTAACAGGTACTACCACTCCGGGTCAGAGTGGACCAGGGTGTAATGGTGATGAAGGGGTGCTCCACATTCCCCAAACCTCCAAAACTGGAACCTCGCCATCAGATAGAGTTTAACGTCACTCCCAGGACATGTAGACCCTCATCACCGCCTTCTAGCACCCATATGATAAAAAGGGGTTGGGGCTTGCTACAAGGGCAATAGGTTTCGGGCAATCATATAGGTGCTAGGGCTTGACGTGACCAGCCGATTGATCGGAGAGGGCCTCTTCGACCGCCCGTCTAGCCCAAGATAGGGCCAAAGTGGAGTATTGCAAGTCATGAACTGCTCATCCACCTGGGCTCTATCCTTAAGCATCACTGGTCTCCACCCACGGCCTCCAGTGAAAGACCGCCAGCTTAGGCTGGTGTGAAAAACTCATGGAGTGAACTATTAATGAAAATAGCTTGTCATTTCATGGATTTTGCTGTTCCAGTGGACCACTGGGTGGAATGAAAGAAACCAAAATGATATACAAATACCTGGATCTTGCTAGAGAACTAAAAAAGTTAACAGGAAGGCGATAGTGACACCAATTATAGTTGGAGCAGGTTGAACAGTCCTCAAAGGTTTCGAAAAAAGACTGGGGTGAACTGGAAATCAGAGAAAGATTTGAGACCCTACATCCTAAATAGACCCTAAATCTTCAAGGGTCGCCAC
>CM042175.1:40039623-40042123 GCA_023376005.1 Doryteuthis pealeii
AAGTCGAGCCACACTCTCAACAAGTTTCACTTCTGCTCTGGAACCTGGAGCAAGCTGATGTTACAGTTTCCCTGGGAAGGGTCTCAAAAACTACCTTAATTCTGTCGATCAGCTGGGCTTTTGTTGTACTGGCTCGGCGATTGTTGTCTTTCTCAACAGCGCCCCATACATAATAATCCATTGGGTTAAGTTCGGAGACCAACCATTGGGACTGGTGTAGTCGTAAAAATTCGCTGACTACCATTTTTGACTTTTCACAGAGGTGTGGCAAGGGGCCGAATCCTGCTGCCATACATATTGCCTACCATTGGCTACCCTTGTTATCCAGAACTTGACTACAATGTTTAGCAAATCTACGTAGGCATCTGAATTCAAACCTCATACCCTTTCTGCAGATTTTCGAGGAATTCTGCTGTACGAACCCAATCAGATCGTCTGTTATGTTGCTTTCTTCTAGCCACAACCTTGTAGTCTCCATTGCAATTCTCCAGTTTACGCCTGATTGTTTTTGTAGTTTTCAATGAGCGTTGGGTTGCAATTATAATCTCTTTATTTTGATGACCGGAGCAGATGATCAAGGTACAAGTTATTCTCTTCCATGATGCAGATGGGTTCCAGTCATCCAGTCTATCTGTCATCACGTATATGAATGAAGAAGGGTTTAAGCTTTTAAATGAGGAGTAGTGTGCGTCAATACCTCCAACTTACGTAGAAAAATAACCAAATATAAATATGTCAAATTTATCCCCAACACCATATATATATATATATATATATATATATATATATATAGGGTAAACTATAGACACGTGTTTCGAGGTATCACCTCTCATCAGTATAGTTATACGGTTTTAGCAGCTGCCTCTGGCTGGGTTCGAGACCCGAACGAATTTACGCTCGCCAAGCCTCTTACCCACACATCCACAGTCAGTCACCAAGTATAGCAGGCTATTTAATTGCTACATTTCTAAGGGGAAATGACCTTCACCTAGAGTTCTCAAACTTTGTAAACAAAGTGAGATTTGGCTGAGCCGAATACGGTGAATCTGCAATTATATACCTCCTAAATAGATTGCTCAACCGAAATGGGAAGCGTATAATAGGGTAAACTATAGACACGTGTTTCGAGGTATAAAGCAATCTACAGACGCGCGTTTCGGGGTTTACCCCTCATCAGTGCAGCTATACTTATTTTTCAGCAGCTACCTCTGGTCGGGTTCGAGACCCGAACGAACTTTCGCTCGTCAAGACTCTTACTGGTGGGTCCACAAGCAGCTGTCAAGAATAGAAGGCAGAATAATCGCTATATTTCCTAAACCGGAAATAAACTCACCAGAGGTATCTAACTTATGTAAACAAGTACATATATATCACGGAACCTTGCTAATCCACGAAGCAAACAAATTTACTTCTGGATTAATAAAAATCGATTTAAAAAGTGCTCAATAAAAAGAGCTAAATATACGGTTTTAAAAGCGATTGTTATAAAATATTCCGACTGCAGTTTCTTGCCGTAGCAATTCTTCAGGGAACTCCTGAAAAAACGAATATAGAAAGAAAAGAAAAAAAAGAGAGAAAATAAAAGAAGCTTGGAAAATATATGGAAAAGGGAAGGATTTTTTTTTCTTTTTTCTTCTTTGTAAAATGAAAGAAATCGCATAGCAATAATTAAAAGAAAGAAAGAGAGAGAAAGGAAAGAAAGGAGAAAGAAAATAAAATGTATGATTAAAAATGAAAACAAAACAAAATAATTAATGAATGAGAAAAAAAAGAATTAATTCCCAAAGAGAAAATCTAAAAAGAAAGAAAGAAAGAAAGACAAAAGAAATGGCGTGAAGAAAGAAAGAAAGAGAGAAAGAAACAAATAAACAAACAAAGAAAAAAAGAAATAAAGATAGATAGAAAGATATTAAAGAAAGAAAGAAAGAAAGAAAGAAAGTAAGTGATATCTTAAATTTCTAAAGAAGAAAAGAAAAACTTTTGCCTACTGAGAATGTAACGAAAGAAAGAAAGAAAGAAAGAAAGAAAGAAAGAAAGAAAGAAAGAAGAAAAGAAAAAGAAACACAGAGGAACAAAAAAGAAGAAAGAATAGAAAGAAATAAGAAGGAAATGGAAAAAAGAAGGGGGAAAGAAGGAGGAGAATGAAGAAGAAAGAAATCGGAAAAAAATAAAGAGAAGGGAAAGAAAGAAGGGGAAGAAAGTAAATGAATAAGTTGAAAGAAGAAAGAATGAAATAGAATGAAATAGGAAAAATAAAGAAAAAGTGAACGAAAGAAGAAAAGAAGGAGAAAGAAAGTAAATGAATAAAAGAAAGAAAGAATGAATGAATGAATGAAATAGGAAAAATAAAGAAAAAGAGGAACGAAAGAAGAAAAAGAAGGAGAAAGAAAGTAAATGAATAAGAAAAAAGAAAGAATGAATGAATGAATAAAATAGGAAAAATAAGAAAAAGAGGAACGAAAGAAGAAAAAGAAGTAGAAAGAAAGTAAATGAAAAGAAA
>CM042175.1:40047123-40048147 GCA_023376005.1 Doryteuthis pealeii
ATTTTACAGACAGAAATAAATATACAAAAAGTCGCCATTTTTGCGCGACCAGCGAAATTTTGAGAGCTCAGAATCGACATAACTCCGCCAAATTTTTGGAATTGAAGCTCAAATTTTTAGGAATGTCTTACGTCAACACAGTCAAACTGTACAAAATTTCAGAAAAATTGAGGTGGATGGGTGACCATGTTTTGATGATTTGACAAGGAATTATCCAATTGATATGCTAAACCACACTTTACGCGATATGAGAAATCGAGCTCTCGAATGTTTTCTTCATGATGGTAACCATCTGAAGGACCATAATATTCAAATCTTATAATACATGTAAAACTCCTGTGAACCAGTTTATGTAATAAATTATACTTAGTACGTCTTTATCGCTTTCGTAATCTGAGAAAATTGCATTTAAAATGTGTCTTACCATTATGGTCCACTCTGTATATAACACATCTAGACGACTAGACATCAATCAATTTATTGCCCAACTATGCCTACTTCGTTGAAACTTTATAACACACCTCACAAACACAAGACTCAAACAAAAATTATATTTCTGCAACACACCTAACAAACACAAGACTCACACAAAATGATATTTTCTGAACACACCTCACAAACACAAGACTCAACACAATATTGATATTTTTCTGAAACACACCTTAACAAAACACAAAAAACTGAACACAAAATGATATTTTGCTGAACACACCACACAAACACAAGACTCAACACAAAATGATATTTTCTGAACACACCTCACAAACACAAGACTCCAACATAAATTGATATTTCTGAACACACCTAACAAAACACAAAAACTGAACACAAAATGATATTTGAACACAACCACACAAACACAAGACTCAACACAAAATTGATATTTTCTGAACACACCTCACAAACACAAGAATCAACACAAATGATATTTCTGAACACAACTAACAAACACCAAAACTGAACACAAAATGATATTTTCTGGACAACCACACAAACACAAGACCAACACAAAATGTATTTTCTG
>CM042175.1:40048247-40073247 GCA_023376005.1 Doryteuthis pealeii
CTCTCTCTCTGTGTGTGTGTGTGTGTGTGTGTGTAGTGTGTGATGTTGAGTGTTCTTGATGTATATATATATTATATATATATATATATCATTATATGTGTGTTGTGTTTCCAATTCTATTGTATATCTTATTCATCTCGCTATGCGTTCTCATCTATCTATCTATTCTATCTATCTATATATATATATAATATATATATATATATATATATATTGAATCCCACCTAACCACCCCAACTACACTTCCCCCTACTGACGACCTTCCGCTTTCAGCATTTGAGAATCCACAATGGAGAAGAACTATATTCAAGTCCGAAGATGTCTAATAAGAGACCAAAACGCTTACACTCGTCGACACATAAAACATCAAGTTTCCACAAACATCCCGTGTTTGTCTATTTTCTCCACACACCATATAGTAATATATATATATATATTATATATATGTGTGTGTCTTGTGTGTGTGTGTGTGTGTCTAAAAATGGAAAATTGGAAAATGAATCGACAATATGAGAAGAATGAATACAAGAAAAAGAAGAATAGAATGGATTAATTAAAAGAAGGATTAATTCAATATCACTTACACATGTGTTTCGGTCAGTTCATCTATTGTGAAAATATTTCCGCCACACAGAGAAGATTAGACCTTCATCGAGTGAAATTAAAATCACTTCAAAATAAATTTCACCTCTGAATTGAAGTCGAATCTTCTCATTTCTCTGTGTGCGCAATATTCTTCACAAGATGAACTGACCGAACACATGTGTAAGATGATATGATAAATTCATCTTTATTATCCATTCTATTCTTTCTTTTCTTTATTCTTTTCCTCATAAATATATATAGTATATAAATATAATATATATAGTGTGTGTGTGTGTGTGATGTGTGTGTGTGTGTGTGTGTATTGTATGTATATAGATAGATAGATTAACAGAAGATTGATAGATTGATAGATAAATGCATTCCTAGATATATGCATACATAGAGAAATATATATATATATATATATATATATATATTATATATATATATATATAGAGAGAGAGAGGAGAGCGTGCGTGTGTGTGTGTGTGTTTATATGTCCGAGATGTGCGAACAAGTACAGGGTGAACCATAATGATGGGACACATTTTAAATGCTATTTTCTCAAATTCCAAAAACAACACAGAGTACTAAATATATTTATTACATAACTGATACACAGGAGTTTGATATGTTATCTAAGATTTAAATATTGCATTAAGGTTTTATTACTTTTGGGTGCTGATTTTGGTGACCCTCATAATGCCGTAGAGTCCAAAAGAAATATGCATATGTTAACGAAGAATACTTCGCCAGCCAAAGATCCATCGTTGCAGCCCAAAGAAAATTCCGACAGCATTTTGGAAAGCGAGAGGCACCATCCCGAAACTAAAAGAAGGCATCCGTAGAGAGATAACAGCTATTCAAGTTGGGCAATTCCATGTTAAATCATCGTAAGTTGGAGGTATTGACGCACCATGTCACCCACCTTCTTTAATTTTTCTGAAATTTTGTACAGGCGTGGACTGTGTTAAAGTTAGATAATCCCCAAAATATGAGCTTCCAATTCCAAAAATTGGCGGAGTAATGTCAATTTTTAGCTCTCAAAATTTGAAGGGGGAGGTCGCGAAAAATGACGACATTTTGTAATTTATTTTTGTCTGTAAAATGAGTTCTAGTGCTTCCCTACTCCTAAAATTTGGTTTATAAGATTATTTTTGCCCGGGAAATCAAAAATGCTATCAAAAAAGTCTTAAAGTAAACTAATTTTAAGTTATTGATGATTTCTGATTTTTTTTCATAGCAAGATCAATATCCCGATGTGACACTGAATCTATGACAAAATTATTTTCTATTCGTATCTATTGAACATTATTTGTACCAAAAGCTAAAATTGTTAAAATTTCTTGCTTCAATTTTCTAAAATTTTGTGTGGACGATCGTAAACTTAGATAATCCCCAAAATTTAAGCTTCCAATTCCAAAAATTGGCGGAGTTATTTCGATTTTTAACTTTTCAAATTTGGGTGGTCGGTCGCAAAAAAATGGTGACATTTTTGTAATCTATTTTGTCTTTAAAATGAGTTCTAGAGCTTCCCTACTCCTAAAAATTGGTTTATAGAAGTATTTTTTTCAAGAAATCCAAAAATGCTCTCAAAAAGTTAACGGTTTTAAATTATCAATGATTTCTGATTTGCAAAATTTTAACTGACGTTGTAGCTTCGGTTCTGGGCAAACACCAAACTATCTTTTGGGTGCAAAAATTGTTCAATATATGTGAAATAATTATAGAAAATTATATTGTCATAGATGCAGTGCCACATCGGGATATTGATTTTAAAATTGGTCGACTTTCAGGCTTTTTTGATAGCACTTTTGATTTCCCGGGCAAATATAATCTTATAAACCAAATTTTAGGTGTAGGGAAACATTAGAACTCATTTTACAGACAGAAATAAATTACAAAAAGTCGCCATTTTTGCGGAACCCAGGAAATTTTGAGAGTTCAGAATCGACATAACTCTGCTAATTTTTGGAATTGGAAGCTCAAATTTTTAGGAATGTCTTACGTCAACACAGTCCAAACCTGTACAAAATTTCAGAAAAATTGAGGTGGGTGGGTGACATGGTTTGATGATTTGACAAGGAATTACCCAGTTGATATGCTAAACCACACTTTACGCGATATGAGAAATCGAGCTCTTGAATGTTTTCTTCATGATGGTAACCATCTGAAGGACCATAATATTCAAATCTTATATTACATGTAAAACTCCTGTGAACCAGTTATGTAATAAATATACTTAGTACTCTGTATCGCTTTCGTAATCTGAGAAAAATAGCATTTAAAATGTGTCTTACCATTATGGTCCACTCTGTATATAACACAACATCTAGACTACTAGACATCAATCAATTTATTGCCCAACTATGCCTACTTCGTTGAAACTTTATAAAAAACCTCACAAACACAAGACTCAACACAAAATGATATTTTCTGAACACACCTCACAAACACAAACTGAACACAAAATGATATTTTCTGAACACACCTCACAAACACAAACTCAACACAAAATGATATTTTCTGAACACACCAACACACTCAACACAAAATTATATTTTCTGAACACACCACAAACACAAAACTGAACACAAAATGATATTTTCTGAACACACCTCACAAACACAAACTCAACACAAAATATATTTTCTGAACACACCTCACAAACACAAAACTCAACACAAAATATATTTTCTGAACACACCTCACAAACACAAACTCAACACAAAATGATATTTTCTGAACACACCTCACAAACAAAAAACTGAACACAAAATGATATTTTCTGAACACACCTCACAAACACAAAACTCAACACAAAATGATATTTTCTGAACACACCACACAAACACAAACTCAACACAAAATTGATATTTTCTGAACACACCTCACAAACACACTCAACACAAAATTATATTTTCTGAACACACCTCACAAAACTGAACAAAAAATGATATTTTCTGAACACACCTCACAAACACAAGACTCAACACAAAATTATATTTTCTGAACACACCACACAAACACAAAACTGAACACAAAATGATATTTCTGAACACACCTCACAAACACAAGACTCAACACAAAATTATATTTTCTGAACACACCTCACAAACACAAAACTGAACACACACCTCACAAACACAAAACTCAACACAAAATATATTTTCTGAACACACCTAACAAACACAAGAACACAAAATGATATTTTCTGAACACACCTCACAAACACAAAACTGAACACAAAATGATATTTTCTGAACACACCTCGTGTGGACAAACATTTTTGGATAGCAAGTTTATATCATGGAACTGATACGAATCATCGAAACCGACACAAGCAACTGTTGCCACAAATGGAATTGTACGGCTATCAATTCAGCGTCTATCACAAACTATTTCGAAGATGTCTACGCCGCTTTAGATAAAACCAAGCTTTAATATTAAAGATGGCTTCTCCATCTTTCAAGGGAACGCCTCTATCAGAATCATCTTCAAAAAAATTCCTTTGCTTCTTCTTCTTCTTCTTCTTCTTCTTCTTCTTCTTCTCTTCTTCTTCTTCTTCTTCTTCTTCTTCTTCTTCTTCTTCTTCTCTCTGAACCAACAACGCAATCCATATTTAATGTCTTTCGTATCAGGTCTTTTTATAAGGCTAAGCCACTTGTTCCCCAACGTTATCAACGAGATTATATTCGTCTCAGGAAAATTGCATTATTTATCTATTTACTAGCAGAAGTATCTGATGTTGGTAGGGTCTATATTTTTAAAAGAATCGACATAATCTGAAAGGAACTATCATTATGTATTGTTTGATGTGGAGAAAATAAACAAACACGCGATGCTGTATGGATGGAAGTATATTATTGGTGGTGATGTTGACGTTACTATGAAAATGCACTGGCAATGATTTTTACTTTAAAAATTGCATTGGAAATGATTTTAACTATTAAATTGCATTGGAAAGGATTTTTAATATAAAAATGCATTGGAAATGATTTTTACTATGAAAATGCATTGGAAATGATTTTACTATGAAATGCACTGGCAATGATTTTTACTTTAAAAATGCATTGGAAATGTTTTTAACTATTAAATTACATTGGAAATAATTTTAATATAAAAATGCATGGAAATGATTTTTACTATGAAAATGCATTGGAAATGATTTTTAATTTAATAATACATTGGCAATGATTTTTACTATGAAAATGCATTGGAAATGATTTTTAATATAAAAATGCATTGGAAATAATTTTTACGATAAAATTGCATTGGAAATGATTTTTACTGACAAAATGCATTGGAAATGATTTTTACTATAAAAATGTATTGGAAATTATTTTTAATTTAATAATACATTGGCAATGATTTTTACTATGAAAATGCATTGGAAATGATTTTTACGATAAAACTGCATTGGAAATAATTTTTACGATAAAATTGCATTGGAAATGATTTTTACTATGGAAATGCATTGGAAATGATTTTTACGATAAAATTGCATTGGAAATGATTTTTGCGTTAAAATTGCATTGGAAATGATTTTTACCGAGAAAATGCATTGGAAATGATTTTTACTATAAAAATGCATTGGAAATGATTTTTGCGATAAAATTGCATTGGAAATGATTTTTACCGAGAAAATGCATTGGAAATGATTTTTACTATAAAAATGCATTGGAAATGATTTTTACTATAAAAATGTATTGGAAATGATTTTTACTATAAAAATTGAATTGGAAATGTTTTTTGCGATAAAATTGCATTGGAAATGATTTTTACCGAGAAAATGCATTGGAAATGATTTTTACTATAAAATACATTGGGAATGATTTTTACTATAAAAATGCATTCCTTGATCCTGTAAATTAATAGATATCTAAAAAAAAAAAAAGAAGAAAGAAATGGAAACAAGCCGTTTCCTGAATGGCGTATTTTCTTGGATTTTCCTATTGATTTCCGAGTCATGTATGATTCTTGCAAAATCGATAATTCATCAAATCGAATTATCAATCGTTTCTCGTCCCCGAAACAATAATACCCCTTCGATTTACATAAGGATTAGAGCAACGTCCCATGAATATCTTTCCCGCCAAATCGGAAAGTCCCCTTTTCCGAATCGAATCATTCTCCAACTTTGGGGACGATTATCTTCAACGTGATAATCGTTCGATTTTTGTTATCTAACTAATCCCAGGAGTGGGGTGGGGGATTCACGACTTAAATCCCTCGAGATTACAGTGCTAGGAATATCACCTACTTGCAGTTATTGGCCTCCCGGAAAAGACTAGATAAGTTTTGTACAAAGAAAGAATCGTCTGCTTTCGGCCATTTTCTTTTCTTTTCTTTTTTACGGTTGCGCGGGGGAAAAAAGAATAAAATTGTTATTTACGGCCATTATCTTTCTTATAAAAAGAAATGTTGGTTTGGTTTAATGGCATATCAACCCTGTGGGTTATCTAATACCAACTCAATAAAATTCATAAGACATAATAGGATATAATATTGTGGCGAGAGAAACCACGAATGTAATGGTTCAAAGCGTGCACGACTGTGTTTGGTATGTAGAATGAGATCAGGGGCGATTGGGGAGATTGAACTCTCATCCTCGTGATCGTGAGTCGTGGCTTGACGCATGTAAATCACTAGACTGTGCGATGGACCCGGATGTCGGATGTTAGTGTCACTATTTAAGGCCTGTTTTTAATGCACAGTGCAGTCGCGTTTTTGAGTTTTGTGACGAAGGCAGTGACGCACGACACGAGCGAGGAAGTAACTACGAGAGAGAGAGAGAGAGAGAGAGAGAGAGAGAGAGAGAGAGAGAGAGAGAGAGATAGATAGAAAATCCATTGGGCTGCTAGGATTTTGTTGAGTGAAGGAAGGAGAGAAGAAATGGATTATTCACATTGCACGAAATGAATTACTGGTGTCGATTGAAAGGACTCCAGCTGAAGAGAAAAAACAAAACAAACTTATAAATATATATGATGGTAGCAAACTCGTGATCGTGTATTGCCATTGTTTGATAAAAAATAAATAAATAGATGAATAAATTGTTTGTTTGTTTTGTTTTACGGCATATCAACCTCAGTGGGTCATTTAATGCCGATAAAGTTTTGAAATAAATTCATTCTTAATGGATAATACATTTTTTTTATAAATACATTTTTCTATTTAACCCATAGATGGGACCTTAACAGGTACTACCACTCCGGGTCAGAGTAGATCAGGGAGCAATGGTGATGAAGGGGTGCTCCACATTCTCCAAACCTCCAAAACTGGAACCTCACCATCAGATAGAGTTTAACGTCATTCCCAGGACATGTAGACCAGCAGCCACCGCCTTCTAGCACCCATATGATAAAAAGGGGTTGGGGCTTGCCATAAGGGCAATACGGTTGGGAAAATCATATAGGTGCTAGGGCTTGACGTGACCAGAAGATTGATCGGAGGGGGCCTCTCCGACCGCCCGTCTAGCCCAAGATAGGGCCAAAGTGGAGTATTGCATGTCATGAACTGCTCATCCACCTGGGCTCAATCCTTAAGCATCACGGGTCGCCACCCACGGCCAACAGGTGGCCCCATTGGGGGAGTCTTACCCCTCTGCAGAGGTGCAGTCAGTGCATTCTAACGTACCAGCCGACAGGGCGGAAATAAATAAAGTTCAGGAGTTCAAAGAATACAACGATGAGCTTCAAAAAGTTCAACAAGTTCAACGGTGAGCTGCACGAATGTGGCTTTTTAGTCCCGCTAAAGTCTTGCACATCTTCCCACATTCACAAGTTATTCCAGGAAACAGAGTATTTTATTGGTCCATTTCGGCGATGCACAGTTTGGTGACTCATCAGGCCAGCTCTGCTCAGACACGGCCTTCCGCATTGTTAACATAGTAGACCGATTTGAAGCCCTTGGTCGTTTGTTTTATTAACGTTTCCCTTGCGAACATCTCGCTTTAATCGTTCATATTGCCTACGGTTGATCTCACATTTCTTTGTGCCTTCCAGCAAAGTTTTTCTCCACTGCCCACGATCCAAAGCTTTACTCTCCCAGGTTTTCTTGTCAATGCAACACTTTTTCAAGGTCGACTTCAGGCAATCCTTATACCTCTTCTTAGGCTTTTCAGCTAACCGCTTTCCGTTCACAAGTTCACCATAGAACAGTTGTTTAGGAAGTCGCCCATCGTTCATCCTTACCAAATGCCCGCTCCACCTCAATCTATGCTTGGTAATGATAGATTCTATACTTTGACATTTGGCTCGTTCTAGAATCTCAATGTCACTGACAATAAAATGTATATAACAATAATATCTTCTATTAATAATGGAGATTGGATCTCTATTTGTCTGTAACAAAAACTACTGTAACGTAGCGGCGTCGTCACGGTACCAAATAGATATATTATGTTATATACTTCTCTTCTGGCCGGATCTGGTATATCTTCTTCTACAGGTCTGGTCTTTCTTATCCGGGTTCCGTGTCTGGTTCTGTTGGGGACCATTTCTTATCAGAAGCCTTGTGTCATTGTTAGCTTTTAGTAATAACAACAAGACTTCGACTTACTTTTGATGTTACTTTATTCCGGATCCCCAGACCAGACAATTCGCGCGGAGAGTCACATCTTGCTAGCTTCTAACTCTGCAACTAACAAACTGCAACTGTCTGAGTTGCTTACACCTTAAACCGGAAAGGGCTTTCTATCGGGGTTCCGTTTCTCACGGTTCTCCCCAGAACGCAAGGTGAGAGTGAGGTAAAACGCTGTCACTCACTCTCAAGGCCATCAGATGTACTGATCGCCATAAGGATTTCTATACTACCTTAAAAAGATCTTAGGGATCCATAATTATGTAACACTACGCCATTGCTTACGTCACAATTACAAAAGTCGTCAATACATAAAATAAAGAACAATTATTACTAATAAAATAAATAAAAGGTTTTCCTTATAATTCAACGTTTGAATCCTTTATACTATAATAAATGAACTATGAATATAGGATGGATGTAGTAGAATCTGGCAGTATGAGGTAGTTAAAAGGATAGTGAACAAGAAATGATAACTCAAAACAAATCTAAGAGTTGAAACATTTCGTCTGATTTATACGGACATCCTCAGTCAAAGATTTTTATTAAAAGCAAAAATACGTGCAAGTACATGTGATTTGGTGAGGGGGTGAGTTAGTTACGGAAGTGAAGGGAGGGGGGATAAGGGCTGACATGAATGAAGTGAGGGATAGTTTACAGGAAGTATAAACTATATATTATTTAAATAAATAAACTATATATCATTTAAATGAATAAATTATGAAATTATTTTTTATTAAATTGTATTATTTTAAATGAAAAAAATTATTTGCGAAATTTGTAATCAATTTAAAAGAATATATTTTACTCTCACGGTTTTTTTTTTTTTTTTTTTTTTTTTAAGTAACAAAAAGTTTACAAATAAATGAATACTTACGATTCTGTGTAAAATTTATGTGTGAAATTTTCAAAATAATTATCTAATTAATAATTAATAGATGCATGCAACATTTTGTTTTAGAGGGAGACAGAACTAAGTTTCATTTCAAATGGTCTTATTTTTTTTACTCCTTTAACAAGTTTGATCATTTTACTTACTTATGGTACAAACTCTCTCACATTGAATTTTTAGCTCTCTCCCCGCTTCCTCACACAATATCTTTCAAAAATTAAATTTTGCACCACCCGGAGGGTGTTTTTTTTATTTTGCTAGGAACGTATAATATAACAGGAAATAATAAATAGATAATATCCTAGCAGAGGGCCGGCTCAGATTACAGTAATCTATTTTTCCTAAAAGTTGCGTTTCTGTAAGTGGTCTTGAAGATGTATGTAAAGTTTTTAAATGCCATCCTTGGCCAGTTGAAAAGGGCTTAAAGAAAGAAATCCTTTGGTAAGCGTATGTCCTATCCTGCGTATTGGTAAAGGTCCAGTGATTTAATCCTATGTCCGTCATCAATGAGTGTCACAGTAATTATGACCAGTAGGGTGGGTTAAGTATTGTATCAGCCTCAGAGTACTGTCAGTGATTGGCCAAGGAGTAGATCACATGATCTCGCCTAGTCTATAAGTATGGGCGGGGATCTAGCACACACTTTATATACAGAAGAAATCTCAACAATGTATTTCATATTAGATTCATAATTTTTGATATATTTGTATTTCTATTTTTTAAAAAAGAAAAATTAATCGCGTAAAACGGGTCTGGTGTGTAGGTATCTGATTGATTTATTGTAAGTGTCTCGATTATTTTCTACAATGAAGAAATTTTCGGACCATATGACCTTTCATCATCATCATCATGTCGCGCATGCAGCACGTGTATCCATGACAATCTTTCGCCAACCTTCCCTATCATTCATTACACCCGGAAGCTCCTCTGCGGAGCAGCCAACATCTTCACATAGCTGGTCAATGTATGTCCTTGCTGGGCGCCCCACACTTGCATGTCCATGTGTTGGCTTCCACAGGAGAACGTCGCTTATGAGTTCATCCTTGCTTCTCCAGCATTGTCCTGCATGCCTTGTCCGTCTCACTCGGATAGTTTGTGAGATGGGGGGCAGGTGACCGTACAGCTGTTTCCTGGTGGGTGCTGTTTCCACGACTTATTCAAGACTGCACGCAGCATTCTTGTGCAGCTCCCATCTAGCTTATTCTCAACACGCTTTGTTAGGGTCCAGGTGGTGCAGCCATACAGCAGCACCGACACAACCACAGCCTGGAAGAACTGTCGCTTTAGCTTGCCAGGGAGATCGGACCTCCATATGACTGCAAAAATAAAGGAAACATCTCCACACACAACGGCAAGCCTCTTAAGCCAGTAGAACAATTCACATACCTAGGTGGTAATATCTCCTCCACAGAGAGCGATGTTAATACACGGATAGCAAAGGCATGGGCGGCCACAAATAGTTTATCAGTCATATGACCTTTAGGCACCCCTTTTTGATCTCGATTAAGAAAGGATATGTTTTTCATTTACACCGTCAATATCCGGTTGTTTTAACAGACGATTTTTAAATATTTTTTAAAATTATAAAACTAACCCCTAACCCTAAACCCTAACAAATAACCGGATATTAACGGTGTGAATGAAAAACATGTCCTTTCTTAATCGAGATCAAAAAGGGGTGCCTAAAGGTAATATGGTCCAAATTGTCTTACATGTCAAACAGCGTCGGATTAACAGAGTTTGAGTCATTAACTAGGCAACACCCCTCACCCACCACCTCTCTCACTCGCGCGCGCGTGGCTTTGTTTTTGTGTATATTTTTTAAAAAACCTGATCTTTCTTCTAAAACGAATCCGAACGTCAACTATTTATGGCCTGTCAGATAATCCTGAGGGCGTACCGTCGTTGTGTAATACTTAGCAAGCTAGTCTTGCAGATCCGCTACTATCAAAAAGCGATTTCATATTTACCAACCCCTCCGCACGAGAAGCATGTGACACAAGGTCAATTTTTATGCGGAGTTTACGGGTTTAATTCAGAGTTTTACTTCTCCTAGTCTAGTTGCCTTACCAAGGTTAAAGAGCCCAGTCTGCCCTACTATTTACCCATAGCTGGAGGTGCATGCATACCTTTCCCAAGAGTATTAGCGCCATGTAAAAGGTAGACAACCTCGTCTAGGATTTGAACTCGGGTCGACGAGTCCATTTCTTACGTCTCTAACCATTACACCACACGCATCTTCTTATTGTTATTTACGTCCATTATAGCTGATGTCTATCGCTTGATCTAATACCAACTTACCTGATAACCCATCTACGGATATATATACATATATATATATATATATATATATATATATATATATGAAAGGTTATGAAAACAACACAATATGCTGTTAAAGTGAAAAGATTTTATATCATATTCATAGCTAATATTGAACAATATTTCGATTTATAAAAATCATCTTCAGAGCTTGTTTATACTCCGGACTTATCAATAGCGGAGACGAAAGTAATATGAATTCAAAACGAAAACATTGATGTTTTTTCTAAAAATCCTTTGCAGGCCTACCGTCAACGGGTTAATACTCATCCTGTTTGAAAAAGAAAATTTGTCTATGGTCGAATTTGAAATATGTCTTCTTTATTCAAAAACTGTTACAATAAGAGATACATGACTGTCGCTGACCGAGAAACGCGTTGGCGGATGTGCTTACATTTGAAACTACCGCATAACTTTTTTGCAACATCAATGTTTTCGTTTTGAATTCATATTATTTTCGTCTCCGCTATTGATAAGTTCGGAGTATAAACAAGCTCTGAAGATGATTTTTATAAATCGAAATATTGTTCAATATTAGCTATGAATATGTTATAAAATATTTTCACTTTAACAGCATATTGTGTTGTTTTCATACCCTTTTATCTATACTTATACCATCGGATTCATTTCCTTTCTATTAACTTATATATATATATATATATATATATATATATATATGATAATAAATATACATATGATAATATATATATATACATATGATAATATATATATATATATATATATATATAAATAGGGCCGATTTAGCTCAGTCGGTAGAGTGTTCAGCTAGGAATCACAAGGTTCTTGGTTCGTTAACCGGCCCTCGCCAACTCAGCGAATGAGTAGCACATGGATCTGTGCGGTAAAGTGATGGTATGTGTGGCGCTCCACCTCAGATGCTAAAATAATCTCCTTGATCTAGCGCTAGTGAAAAGGGGATAGACTCTCTCGCTGTCTGGCCGATACCGACATTAGGCCATCCCGACAACTTTACCGTATATATATATAAATATTATCATTACAAAAGTTCATGTGAAACTTGCGTAGACGGGCATTTTACCAGTAAACGTGCTCAATAGTCAGGACAGAGATTTCTGCACAACATCCTACAATTCAAATCCGTATCGCAACAGTTTTTTGTACGTTTTCCTTATCAGCTGATGGTCCTAAAAGCTTCAATTTAATTTTGCTACCTATTAATATTTAACTGTTATATATATATATATATATATATATATATATATATATATATATATATACTAGCAAATATATGCACCCTCCGGCTGCAAGTATTTAAGTTTTAATGTAATGAAATATCGTATCAAATTAGAAAGTCTAATAAGAAGGCAGATAAAAAGATATGTAACAGAGTGGGGGTGTAATAGAAAAATAGAACAACTGAAACTTACTCTTCCATCACTCCCGTCTTTCATTGCTGAATTTTACTTATTTAACTATTTAGTTAAATTAGGAAATAAAGAATAAAATTACAGTTATTTTTTTGTTAATGGATTTCATTTAAGATTCATTGAAGAGATTTTTGCTTATATTCACTAAAATAAAACCAAACAGTTAGAAATCAATAATACTAAGCACATATTTAATAAAATCACATTTGTAATATCAATATGCAAATTAGCCTTCCCATTCACACTGTAAACCGCTATTTTTTGTATATATAAATACAATTGCATGTTATTTGTATGTAGATATGGCCAACGCCGGGGGTCCAGTGGCTTCGGCCCTGGATCTTTACTAGTTAATAGCGTCGATCCCAGGGGGCCATCCCCCCAGGCAACACCTGCCCCCTCGATTTAAAGGGGCAGGGCTGGGTTTATTGCCCAGTGCCTGAGGCGCCCCCCTTGAGGGGGAATGCCGACGGGATCGACGCAATTTTTCACCTGCCACTCCACGAGCTTCGGCCGTGGGTGGTCCCACGTTAATAGGGACTTTGTGCCTGACCCGTACAAGTGGGGTACGCGGTAAATACAGCAGATATGGTCAACTGTGGCTTCGGCCTCTGGACCATTGATACAATTAACAGCGTCGATCCCAGGGGGCCATCCCCCCAGGCAACACCTGCCCCCTCGATTTAAAGGGGCAGGGCTGGGTTTATTGCCCAGCGCCTGAGGCGCCCCCCTTGAGGGGGAATGCCGACGGGATCGACGCAATTTTTCACCTGCCACTCTATGAGCTTCGGCTTGTGGGTGGTCCCACATAAATAGGGACTTTGTGCCTGACCCGTACAAGTGGGGTACGCGGTAAATACTGAACGTAGATATGGACAACACTAATAAAAAGGTGAAGCAATTTTATTAATAATTGAGGTTTAAATATAAATAAAATCATGGAGAATGTGATGTAAATAACGAAGGGAATTGTGACTTGAGTAGTAATATAGTTTCGGTTACAGACAGAAAAACACACAATCTCCATTATAATAAGATAAGATATATATATAGAGAGAGAGATAGATAGATTAAGTAAAAAAATATAACAAAAGACTTCGAATTTTTGCTTATAGTCTATTTCAGGAATCTTAGGCAAAGAGTCTAACTCTCACAAATCTTCAGATGCGAATATATATATATATATATATATATATATATATATGAAATTTAACATTTTGAAAAAACAAATGATGTTTGTTATGTTTTTTTTTCAAAATGTCAAATTTCATACTGTCGGATTAACTTCCATCTATTTTCATATATATATATATATATATATAATATATATATATATATATATATATATAAGTAAAAATATAACAAAAGACTTAGAATTTTTGCATTATAGTCTATTTAAGGAAGCTTAGACTAAGCTTCCTGAAATAGACTATAAAGCATTTTCTTTTTTTTTTTTTTTTAAAAGAATTAAAATTCAATTTTTAGATTATTCCCCGAGAAGCATTAAACACGCATTTCTGTAGCACGAATATTGTCTCTTTTCCTATCATTTTTCTACTCTCTCTCTCTCTCTCTCTCTCTCTCTCTCTCTCTCTCTCTCCTCTCTCTCTCTCTCTCTCTGTTTATGTATTTATCTATCTATCTATCCGCATCTGTTCATATCTATCTACGTCAGTATTTTCCTATCTATATATCTATCTACCTCAGTCTGTTCATATATATCTACCTATTCATCTATTCCTTAACCCCCTCTTTTAAACTCTCTCTCTCCCCCTCTCTCCCTCTCTCTCTCTCTCTTTTTCTCTCTCTCTCCAGTGCCTTTTTACATATCTCTCTCTTTCTATCTCTCTCTCTCTTCAGTGCATTTTACCCATCTATCTATCTATCTATCTATCTATCTATCTATCTATTTCTTAACTCCCTCTTTTGAAACTCTCTGTCTCTGTCTCTGTCTATGTCTCTCTGTCTCTCTGTCCAGCGCCTTTTACCTCTCTCTCTCTCTCTCTCTCTCTCTTTTCTATTCATCTATCTCTGTCCCTCTCTCTTCAGTGAATGTTACTTATCTATCTATCTATCTATCTATCTATCTATCTATTCCTTAACTCCCCCCTCTCTCTCTCTCTCTCTCTCCTCTCTCTCTTCTCTCTCTCTCTCTCTCTCTCTCTCTCTCTCTCTCTCTCTGCCTTTTAATTCGAAGCCCCCAAAACGTAATGACTTTTAAGCCTCCTTTTCAGTTACAATCGGCGGAGGGAGGGGGTGGCTTAATTATCTCCACGATGCACAGCTACACTTCCGGTCTTCTTTACCGCGGCATTCGGTTAATAACAGCGGCAAATGTCTGTTGTATTTTAATTCCTTTTTATTTATTTCTTCGTAGCCAATTATTTCAACTTGAATAGAAATTATTTTTTCTAAAATAATTAAAATAGCCTAGTATATTTTTTTATATTTATTTTTCTTTTCTTTTTAAATCGAGATGTCTTGACTCTTACAGAAGCTTTCTTTAAATTAAAACGACCTTCGTTTATATTCGTTCAAGTAGCGGTCCCAGTGAAAAATTAAAATGGAAAAATAAGCAGACGACATATTATCTGCTGCTTTTTGGGGGGTTTTTTTTGTTTGTTTTTTTTTCAATTATTTTCTTTTTGTTTTTTAAATTCATTCGTTTATTTCGACTTCCTGTAATTTTTCAGCAAAGATATAGCGACACCCTTAAGTGTGGAGGACAGATGTTATTGCTAAGGGTTTCAAAGTTTTAGAATTTAAATACAGAATTAAACGAAAATTGTAAGATCTTATTCTTTAAGAATTTAAAAAAAAAACTGTATAATGAACAAATGTCAGATTTTGCAACTTCTTCAAAATGTTCCAATTTCCGGTTAAAATCAATTTAGAACAAAGCTACATCACGTATATTATATACAACCATGCAACTGGAGTTATTGACTGGGGGCGGATATCTAGTGGCCTAAACTAAGGGGAACTTACAATTATTTTGAATATTTTATATTCAAATTAATTAGCTAATTAGCGATTTGACAAGTGAGTTTAATTCGTTTTGTTGACAAATGTTGTACATAAGGTATTCAAAGTTTTAAAATTCAAATGCTGAAAATAAACAAGAATAGTAAGATATTTTTTTTTTAAATCTAAGAAAAAAAAAAAAAAAAAAAAAAGAAGCTAGCCTAAGGAACAATTTATAGCAAAATTTTCTACAATGCATTTTTATAGTGAAAATTATTGCCCAATGCATTTTTATAGTAAAAATCATTACCAATACATTTTTATAGTGAAAATGATTTCCAATGAATTTTTATAGTAAAAATCATTTCCAATGCATTTTTATAGTAAAAATCATTTCCAATGCATTTTTATAGTAAAAATCAATTTCCAATGCATTTTTATAGTAAAAATCAGTTCCAATGCATTTTTATAATAAAAATCATTTCCAATACATTTTTATAGTGAAAATGATTTCCAATGCATTTTTATAGTAAAAATCATTTCCAATGCATTTTTATAGTAAAAATAAAAAATTTCCAATGCATTTTTAAAAAAAATTTCCAAATGCATTTTATAATAAAAAAACATTAACAACAAATTTTGATAATAAACTAATTCGCAATGCATGTTTATTTCCAATGCATTTTTATAGTAAAAATCAATTTCCAATGCATTTTTATAGTAAAAATCAGTTCCAATGCATTTTTATTGTAAAGATCATTTCCAATACATTTTTATAGTGAAAATGATTTCCAATGCATTTTTATAGTAAAAATAATTGTATCCAATGCATTTTTAAAGTAAAAATCATTTCCAATGCATTTTTATAATAAAAATCATTAACAATACATTTTTATTGTAAAATGAAAAAGAAAAAACATTTTTATAATAAAAGTAATTTCCAATGCTTATTTATAGTAAAAAACATTAACAACAAATGTTGATAATAAACTAATTCGCAATGCATGTTTATAGTCAAAATAATTTCAAATGCATTTTCTAACAAACAAACAAAAAAACTTTAAAAGTTTCCAATTTCCGTCTAAAATCAATTTGAAACAAAGTTATAAGACATAAATAACATACAGCCATACAACTGGAGTCATCGACTGGGGGCGGATATCTAGTGGCCTAAACTACGAGGAACTTACAGATCTTTCTAATGTTTCATCTAACTGCAAAGCCGTCCCCCCACCCAAATTTCAATTTGGTTGCATTACAGTTTGATTCTTGTTTCTTATATGTCTATTCATCAATTTCAATTGATTTTTCTTAGTATTTACTAGAAGTGGCTACCCAGCGTCGCCTGGATAAAGGGTTAGGGTTAAAGTTAGGGTTGGGGGTTAGGGTTAGTTTAATGGGGAAATAAATAATTTGGGTTCTGTTTTTTTCTGGGTCACCCTGTCATATCATGTTACTGAACTAGGAAATAACCGATTCAAGTCTTAGAATAAGATTTTGCGTAGGGAAATTAAGGTGACTAGCAAATATATGCACCCTCCGGGTGCAAGTATTTAAGTTTTAATGCAATAAAATATTGTATTAAATTAGAAAGGCTAAGGAAACTAAATAAGAATGCAGTTAAAAAGTTTTGAAACTGAGGGAGTATAATCGAAAAATAGAACAACTGAAACTTACTCTTCCATCAATCTCGTCTTTCATTGTTATTTTTTCTAATTTAAGTATTTAGTTAAAAGAGGAAGTAAAAAATAAAATGACGGTTATTTTATCTTGTTAATGGATTTCATTTAAGATTCATTGAAGAGATGTTTGCTTATATTCATTAAAATAAAACCAAACAATTAGAAATCAATAATACTAAGCACATATTTATTAAAATCAAATTTTAAATATCAATATGCAAATTAGCCTTCCTGATCACACTGTAAACCACTATTTTGTTGTATATATAACTACAATTGCATGTTATTAATGTGTAGATATGGTCAACAGTATTAATAATGTTTAACACTTTTATTAATAATTGAGGTTTAAATAAAAATAAAATCATGAAGAATGTAGCGTAAATAACTAAGGGAATTGTGACTTGAGTAGTAATAGAGTTTCGGCTACAGACAGAAAAACACACAATCTCCATTATAATAAGATTTCAGTAGGGAATGAGTGTGATGCCGAGCAAACATCTCTAACAAACAGAAAACAGAGACGTTCAAAACAGAACATATTAATTAAATTCGGCAGCGTAGCTTCGGATAGGGCGATTCTGAGACTGTCTGACAGATTTTAATGGCTGTGTTTGCTCATGTGATATTTCATTGCTTGTCAATCGAGTGCGTTTGATTGGACGGCGCAAAGTTGACGAGAAGGTCACATGGATGTTTCATTAACCAATCATAATCCATATGAATTTCAAATCGCGATCAAAGATGACGAGGGAATTACCTCGGTAACCCTGGTGATAAATGATAACCCTGTTTTTGAATCGCGTATTGGATCCTCACAGATCCATTAAAATCCCTACGTTAAAAAAAGACCTTGGATTGATCCAGCCACTCTGAAAAGAAAAAAAAAACTACCTCATCCCATCTACTTTTCTCTCTCCCCTTTATATGATGAATGAGTGTTGGAATATTTGGTGGTATCTAAGCCGTGCTGCGGTCGACTACTTGAATTTATAGACTAAGCGAGGTCATGTGGTTATGTGAATGATGCGGTACACTGCACTCCCTGTTACATATTAATTGGATCCCTATTACTTTTTAAGGTAGTATAGAAATCCTTATGGCGATCAGTACATCTGATGGCCTTGAGAGTGAGTGACAATGCTTGACCTCACTCTCACCTTGCTTTCTGGGGATAGAATCGTGAGAACGGAACCCCGATAGAAAGCCCCCTTCCGGTTTAAGGTGGGCAACGCAGTTAGTCAGTTACAGTTAGTCAGTTGCAGAGTTAGAAGCTAGCAAGATGTGACTCTCCGCGCGCATTTGTCTGGCCTGGGGTTCCAGAATAAACTAACATCAAAAGTAAATCGAAGTCTTGTTGTTATTACTAAAAGCTAACAATGACACAAGGCTTCTGATAAGGAACGCTTCCCAGCAGAACCAGACACGGAACCCAGATAAGAAAGACCAAGACAGAAGACTAGACGATCAGAAGACGGCCGGAAGAATAGACCAGAGTAAGACGTAAGAAGTATACAACGTATAGATATTTAGTGCCGTCAAAGAAAAGGCACTACGTAACAAATATATCTATTTGGTACCGTGACGAACGGCTACGTTACATCCCTAGAGCTCCGGAATTGGAAAACCACCACTAGATACCGTTAATGTTATACACAGGATACTAACACCCTCAGCCACCGTCTTCTAGCATATCTTATTATAATGGAGATTGTGTGTCTCTCTGTCTGTAATCGAAACTATATCACTACTCAAGTCACAATTTCCCTTAGTTAATTGCGTCACATTCTCTCTGATTTTATTTTTATTTAAACCTCAATTACACTGGTTTACAAAAAATATTTTTTGTCTGAAGCAAGAATGTGAATAGGTGTTTTTTACTAATTTGGGTGTGCTGAATTCAAATTTATAAACAGTTTTGCTCTATCACCTCTAGTTTTCTGTCTTTTAAATAGTCTCATTTTAGTATATACAGAGTATATACGCGCTTATTTCAACAGTTGCAGCAGCTTATTACAAGTCACGTGATATATAGTTAGTCAGTTTGCAGCCAGACCCCGGGTGGGACAGGCGTGTCCTACTTCGGTTGTGACTCCGCGCGGTGAGTTTAGAAGGGCTAAAATAAAATCTTTGATCAAAGCCATAAGTCTTGTTGATTAGTTATTACATGACTTAAAAGCATGTTATTAGTTAGGAGACCAGACAACGAAGATACAAAGAAGTAAAGCAACAACTTAGACGTAGACGATCATGGCCGAAATAGAAAGAAGAAGCATATATTCTTTCCTGTGATTCCTCCTCCACCACCACCCCTCTTCTCTCTCTCTCTCTCTCTCTCTCTCTCTCTCTCTTCTCTCTCTCTCTCTCTCTCTCTCCAACATGGCCGAAATAGAAAGAGAAGTAACAACCAAGTAAGTAAAGTAAGTAAGTGTCTGTCTGTCTGTCTCTCTCTCTCTCTCACACACACACACACACACACACACACACACACACACATAAGAACTCTTGTTTACTATTACCTGCGTTATTCGGACTATTGTCCTCATCTTCATTGTTATCTGTACAACGTTTCGGCCGATATGCCCTCCGGCCTTCTTCAGGTATTTCTTGTCGGACACGGGAACCTTCTCGGCCTCGGGAGCCCGTCTTTTCGTAATCGGGAACCTTCTTGTCGTAATCGGGAGCCATCACGGAACTTTGAACCCAACCCTTTATTCAGTCCAAGGGGTATCCTGTTCTCATTCCGCTGACCATGGCTGGGGTAGAGGCGTTAAGCTGTGTTAATTATTATCCGATGTTACTGCTGCCCTTGATCAGGATTGAACCTGCAGTCTAGACATAACTGTCACTTAGAACTGTCTTAACCTAACTCCTTTATCCACTAGGCCATGTGTCCAATTGGACTGTTCTCATTCCGCTAACCATAGCTGGGGTACAGGTGTTAAGCTGTGTTAATTATTATTCTATGTTACTGCTACCTTTGATCAGGATTGAACCTGTAGTCTAGAGATAACTGTCACTTATAACTGCCTTAACCTAACTCCTTTATCCACTAGGCCATGTGTCCAATTGGACTCTTGTTTATGTACCCGACGAGAAAGGGGTACGTAACACAGGAATAAACTTCCTATTTATTTTTTTAATTCTTAGTTATAAATAATTGATTCTCAGCAAGAACACAAGAATATTTGGAAGACGTTTATTTCTTCTCTTCTCTTCTTTTACCATTAAATTATGTATTCTTTCCTGTGATTTCTCTCTCTCTCTCTCTCTCTCTCTCTCTCTCTCTCTCTCTCTCTCTCTCATAACTTAAAAAAGGGAGGGGTGGGTATGACGTTGGCGCGAATGCAGTCGGGAGAATAAATGTAATTATTTGATCTGCAGCTGTGGAAAAAAGCGTGATGTGTTTTTTGGCCACGAGAATAATTGAAGAATTCATTGCTGCCTAGTTCCGTCTCTCCTCGCATTGGTGGCGCCACCTGTCTGTCGATGACAGGGGTTAACAATTGCATGACTCCGCTACGTCTTTGCAATTAGACCCTCAGATTTGATTTTATATATTATATATATATATATATATATATATATATATATATATATATATATATATATATATATTCTTTCATGAGCTGCAAAATTAGGGAAATTATCTCAATTGAAAAAAAAAAAAGAAAAGAATATTATCTTTTAAATATTTTTTTTTTATTCCACCATTTCTTTTCCTTTTTATTCCACTTAATTGTCTCTTGAAGTTCATGTCTGATACACGGCCAGTGGTTCGTTGGTTGTTGGTCTTTACGGCACGTCAATACTTGTTGGGTTATTTAATGCTAAAGTCAGTTTTTTTATTTAAATTTTCTTTTTATCACGATTTCTATACCTTTTTATTCAACGTAATTGTCTCTTGAAGATTGTGGTTGATTCTCGATTCTCGATGGGTTATTTAATGCTAGATTCAGTCTGGTTGGTTGGTTGGTTGGTCGTTGGTTTTTAGGGCACGTCAATACTTGTTGGGTTATTTAATTCTAAAGTCACTTTTTTTATTTAAATTTTCTTTTTATCACGATTTCTATACCTTTTTATTCCACGTAATTGTCTCTTGAAGATTGTGGTTGATACACGGCCAGTGGTTAGTCTTTACGGCATGTCAATCCTTGTTGGGTTATTTAATACTAAAGTCAGTTTTAATATATTCTTTTATTCCACTATTTCTTTTCCTTTTTATTCCACTTAATTGTCTCTTGAAGATCATGTCTGATACACGGCCAGTGGATCGTTGGTTAGTTTGTTGGTTGTTGGTTTTTACGGCATGTCAATCCTTGTTAGGTTATTTAATGCTAAAGTCAGTTTATTTTATATAAATATTCTTTTGATTCCACCACTTCTATTCCTTTCTCTTCCACTTAATTGTCTCTTGAAGATTGTGGTTGATACACGACCAGTGGTTAGTCTTTACGGCATGTCAATCCTTGTTGGTTATTTAATGCTAAAGTCAGTTTATTTTATATAAATGTTCTTTTTATTCCACATTTTCTGTATCTTTTTATTCCACTTAATTGTCTTTTGAAGATCATGTCTGATACACGGACAGTGGTTAGTGGGCTGGTTGGTTAGTTGGTTGGTCGGTGGTCTTTGGTTTTTACGGCACGTCAATACTTTTTGGGTTATTTAATGCTAAACTCAGTTTTTTTTATATAAATATTCTTTTCATCACCATTTCTATTCATTTCTCTTACACTTAAAGATAATGGCTGATACACGGCCAGCGTCAACTCTTGATGGGTTATTTAATGCTAGATTCAGTCTGGTTGATTGGTCGTTGGTTTTTACGGCACGTCAATATTTGTTGGGTTATTTAATGCTAAACTCATTTTTTTTATATAAATATTCTTTTTATCACCATTTCTATACCTTTTTATTCCACGCAATTGTCTCTTGAAGATAATGGCTGATACACGGCCCGTGGTTAGTCTTTACGGCATGTCAATCCTTGTTGGGTTATTTAATACTAAAGTCAGTTTTAATATATTCTTTTCATAAGCATTTCTATTCCTTTTTATTCCACTTAATGGTCTCTTAAAGATCATGTCTGATACACAGCCAGTGGATCGTTGGTTAGTTCGTTGGTTGTTGGTTTTTACGGCACGTCAATACTTGTTGGGTTATTTAATGCCAAAGTTAGTTTCTTTATATAAATATTCTTTTTATTCCACCATTTCTATACCTTTTTATTCCACGTAATTGTCTCTTGAAGATTGTGGTTGATACACGGCCAGTGGTTAGTCTTTACGGCATGTCAATCCTTGTTGGGTTATTTAATGCTAAAGTCAGTTTTAATATATTCTTTTCATAAGCATTTCTATTCCTTTTTATTCCACTTAATTGTCTCTTGAAGATCATGTCTGATACACGGCCAGTGGATCGTTGGTTAGTTCGTTGGTTGTTGGTCTTTACGGCATGTCAATACTTGTTGGGTTATTTAATGCTAAAGTCAGTTTATTTTATATAAATGTTCTTTTTATTCCACATTTTCTGTATCTTTTTATTCCACTTAATTGTCTTTTGAAGATCATGTCTGCCAGTGGTTCGTGGGCTGGCTGGTTGGTTGGTCGGTGGTCTTTGGTTTTTTCGGCACGTCAATACTTGTTTGGTTATTTAATGCTAAACTCAGTTTTTTTATATAAATATTATTTTTTATCACCATTTCTATTCATTTCTCTTATATTTAATTGTCTCTTGAAGATAATGGCTGATACACGACTAGCGTCAATTCTCGATGGGTTATTTAATGCTATATTCAGTCTGGTTGGTTGGTTGGTTGGTTGGTTGGTCGTTGGTTTTTAGGGCACGTCAATCCTTGTTGGGTTATTTAATTCTAAAGTCAGTTTTTTTAATATAAATTTTCTTTTTATCAAGATTTCTATACCTTTTTATTCCACGTAATTGTCTCTTGAAGATTGTGGTTGATACACGGCCAGTGGTTAGTCTTTACGGCATGTCAATCCTTGTTGGGTTATTTAATGCCAAAGTTAGTTTCTTTATATACATTTTCTTTTCATCACAATTTCTATAGCTTTTTATTCCACTTAATTGTCTCTTGAAGATAATGGCTGATACACGACCAGTGTTTAGTCTTTATGGCATGTCAATCCTTGTTGGGTTATTTAATGCTAAAGCCATTTTTAATATATTCTTTTCATAGGCATTTCTATTCCTTTTTATTCCGCTTAATTGTGTCTTGAAGATCATGTCTGATACACGGCCAGTGGTTGGTGGGCTGGCTGGTTGGTTGGTTGGTTGGTTAGGCGGTGGTCTTTGTTTTTACGGCACGTCAATATTTGTTGGGTTATTTAATGCTAAACTCGTTTTTTTTATATAAATATTCTTTTTATCACCATTTCTATACCTTTTTATTACACGTAATTGTCTCTTGAAGATTGTGGTTGATACACGACCAGTGGTTAGTCTTTACGGCATGTCAATCCTTGTTGGGTTATTTAATGCTAAAGCCATTTTTAATATATTCTTTTCATAAGCATTTCTATTCCTTTTTATTCCAAATAATTGTCGCTTGAATATCATGGCTGATACACGGCCAGTGGTTGGTTGTCTGGTTGGTTGGTTGGCTTCAATCATCGCTGTGTTATTTATTACTAAAATCTTTTTTACGAGGGTGAGTAAAAAAGTAATGCCATTTTATTTAGGACAAGTATAATTACCAACACAGGAACATGTATCATACATCAATATGAATCTGTTCCTCTGTGGATCACATCCCTACTTCTCGACATAGTCACTGTTTCTCTCAATAATAATGTTCTGCCTTCGAATGAGAGCATGTATCCCTGCCCCGTTAAATTCTGTTGACTGTTCTTTGAGCCACTTCTTCACTAATGATTTTATTTCCTTGTAACTGGAATAATGTTTGCCACTCAAACCCTTTCCAGTGACGAGGAAGTGAAATCTGCATTTATAAACCAATTTTAGGAGTAGAGGAACCCTAGAACTAATTTTTACAAACAAAAATAGGATTCAAAATGTGGCCATTTTTTGCGATTCTCCTCAACATAATTCCGCCAATTTTTGGAATTGAAAGCTCAATTTTGGGGATTGTTGTCTAACTTTAACGTAGTCCATAGTAAGTAAAGTCGTCGGGGCGGCCTAAAGTCGGTATCAGTCAATCAGCGAGGGAGTCTATCCCCCTTTACACTAGCGCTAGACCAAGGAGATTGTTTTAGCGTCTGATGTGAAGCGCCACACCTACCATCAGATCCTTACTTTACCGCATAGATCCCTGTGCTACTCATACGCTGAGTTGGCTAGGACCGGAATCGAACTAGGAACCATGTGATTTCTAGCCGAACGCTCTACCGACTGAGCTAACCCGGCCCTTGAAGTGTGTGGGGGGGGGGTGACAATTTTACTTTTTTCTGGCTGATTTGACATGGAATTACCCAATTTATACAATTTATTTATCGTCTTCAGGTCGTTTCGTTGGGGTCTGCATTTTTCATGCCATTGGCTATAAACAATCAAATTTATAGAACGACTTTTCCGAAATC
>CM042175.1:40090747-40099782 GCA_023376005.1 Doryteuthis pealeii
GTGTGTGTGTGTGTCTGTGTGTGTGTGTGTTATCCTTATAAAACATATTAATGATAGATTGAAATAAGTCGATGTGATATACAGGAGTGTCCAAAAATTTCGTTTTTTTTCCCTATATATTGTACTCCAATACAGCAAATTGCCAACAAGATAATTGATAAAAAAACAATTTGTTTTCCGTTTTTTTCAATATATATATATATATATATATATATTATATATATATATATATATACATATATATAATTATTTATATATCGAACAATTTATATATACACACACGCACACGCACACACACAACACCACATATATATATATAGATAGATAAATAGGTAGGTAGATTACAATGCATATATATAAATACAACAATTCATATATATATAAACATATATTAATTCTAAAATTATATATATATATATATATATATATATATATATATATATATATATATATAATGAAACAAATCTACAACGAGAAGACTAATACGAAACACGCACTCAAATCTATAGCCCAACATCCCGCCCACACATACAAACACACAAGCCATTGCACACTAGTTGTTAAGGAAAAAAATTAAATAAATAAATTAAATATATATATATATTTAAAAATATTATAAAATATAAAAAGATAAATTGTATTTGATATAAATAAGTAAATAAACAAATATAATAATAATAATAATAATAATAATAATAATAATAATAATAATAATAATAATTAAATTGATTTTACATCCAACAGGAAACATCACCATGGTCACAAAACACAAATACGCTTTTTCATTCGCACATACACACGTACAAAATCCCGCGCTAGGATACAGTCTTAACGTCACAACCAACACGCATTTTCAATGTTACGCGCATTACAACATACACACACGTACAAACAAAAATAAACGCATTCACGCTCACACGGGAATACAGTTATTTAAAAAATAACATCATTTTCAAAAAAAAATTCATTTAGGAAGAAATGCCATAGCTGGACTGCTTTTGATAAAGAGGTATTACCTCGAAAATTCAAGATATAATAAAAATACAGGTCAACACACAACACCATTGTTACCGTATTATTATTTTTTTATTTATTCCAAACTGCATTGTGATAGCCTTCTAAATCAACCTCCTAACCAATACATACACAATGCTTCAAGCAAATTATGAAACTCTCTTATATATACTAGCAAATATATGCACCCTCCGGGTGCAAGTATTTAAGTTTTAATCTAATGATATATTATATTAAATTAGAAAGGCTAATGAAACTAAATAAGAATGCAGATAAAAAGTTTTGAAACAGAGTGAGTATAATCGAAAAATAGAACAACTGAAACTTACTCTTCCATCAATCTCGTCTTTCATTGTGATTTTTTCTAATTTAAGTATTTAGTTAAAAGAGGAAGTAAAAAATAAAATGACAGTTATTTGTTCGTGTTAATGGATTTCATTTAAGATTCATTGAAGAGATGTTTGCTTATATTCATTAAAATAAGACCAAACAATTAGAAATCAATAATACTAAGCATATATTTATTAAAATCAAATTTTAAATATCAATATGCAAATTAGCCTTCCCGTTCACACTGTAAACCGCTATTTTGTTGTATATATAAATATAATTGCACGTTGTTAGTAGGTAGATATGGTTAACAGTATGAATAATGTAAAACAATTTTATTAATAGTTGAGGTTAAAATAAAAATAAAATCATGGAGAATGTGGTGTCAATAACTGAGGGAATTGTTACTTGAGTGGTGATACAGTTTCGGTTACAGATAGAAATGATAGTTAAATGAAATCCATCAACAAGAAAAAATAACTGTCATTTTATTCTTTACTTCTTCTTTTAACTAAATACTTAAATTAGAAAAAATAACAATGAAAGACGAGAGTGATGGAAGAGTAAGTTTCAGTTGTTCTATTTTTCGATTATATTCCCTCTGTTTCAAATCTTTTTATCTGCATTCTTATATAGTTTCATTAGCCTTTCTAATTTGATATAATATTTTATTACATTAAAACTTAAATACTTGCACCCGGAGGGTGCATATATTTGCTAGTATATATAATAAACTACTACAAATCCTTGAAGCAATTAATATAAAAATTAAGAAAACGACTGAATTAGCCCTACTGATCCGCAAAGGTGTTGAAAAGAGTCATGATGAATTGGAAATCAAAGAAAGAATTGAGACCATCTGAACAACAGCTAGAATACTCAGAAAAGTCCTGCAAATCTGAGGAGACTTGCTATCACTCTGCCTCCAGTGAAAGACCGCCAACTTAGGCTGGTGTGAAAAACTCATGGAGTGAACTATTAATGAAAATAGCTTGTCATTTCATGGAGTTTGCTGTTCCAGTGGACCACTGGTTGGAATGAAAGAAACCAAAATGATATACAAATACTTGGATCTTGCTAGAGAACTAAAAAAAAGTTAACAGGAAGGCGATAGTGACGCCAATTATAGTTGGAGCGGGTGGAACAGTCCTCAAAGGTTTCGAAAAAAGATTGGGGGGAACTGGAAATCAGAGAAAGATTTGAGACCCTACATCCTAAATAGACCCTAAATCATTTGTTATTATTGTGTTTCAATCAAGATTTAGAGAATAGTGTACTTTTGATTATAATATATATATATATATATACTGCCCTGTCGGCTGGGGCGTTAGAATGCACCGACTGCACCTCTGCAGGTAAGACTCCCCCAATGGGGCCACCTGTTGGCCGTGGGTGGAAACCCGTGATGCTTAAGGATAGAGCCCAGGTGGATGAGCAGTTCATGACGTGTAATACTCCACTTTGACCCTATCTTGGGCTAGACGGGCGGTCGGAGAGGCCCCTTCCGATCAATCGGCTGGTCCCATCAAGCTCTAGCACCTATGATTTTCCCAACCCTATTACCCTTATGGCAAGCCCCAACCCCTTTTTATCATATGGGTGCTAGAAGGCGGTGGCTGCGGGTCTACATGTCCTGGGAATGACGTTAAACTCTATCTGATGGTGAGGTTCCAGTTCTGGAGGTTTGGGGAATGTGGAGCACACCTTTATCACCATTGCTCCCTGGTCCACTCTGACCCGGAGTGGTAGTACCTGTTAGGGTCCCATCTATGGGTTAAATAAGAAAAATGTATTTATAAAAAAATTGTATTATCCATTAAGAATTGATTTATTTCAAAACTTTATCGGCATTAAATGACCCACCGAGGTTGATATGCCGTAAAACAAAACAAATCAAACAAATCAAATCATATATATATATATATATATATTATATATATATATATATATATATATATGAGTTAAGAGTAAGGAAATGAACCTGACTGTATATGTATTGATAAAAGGATATTAAAAATACACAATGCTGTTAAAATGAATATAATATTTATATCATTTTCATAGCTAATATTGACAATATTTCGATTTATAAAAAATCATCATCACAGCATAATGATAATTAGGTCCGTTTTTAGATGTAAATGCTTTTAATCCGGACTCATCGAGAGAGAAGCAGAAAATTATTTAAATTCAAAACAGAAACATTTCAAAACAGAAACGTGTTCCGCTGTTTCACTAACGTCATCTACATTTCGCTACATCGTGTTTCTTCAGTGTAACAGTTTTTAAAAGAAAAAGAAATACTTCAAAAGCAAAAATAGAAAAAGAAATTGCTGAAATCAATTACAAACCTCGGAAGAGTCCTAGAAGATCTAAATAATCTTGTTGCTTTGAGCAGCCCCCAGTGAAATATCCCCAGTGAAGAAGAAGAAGAAGAAGAAGAAGAAGAAGAAGAAGAAGAAGAAGAACCATCATCCCCACCAACTACTACTACTACTACTACTACTACTACTACTACAGAATGCATCATCCAAGAGCAGAATATCTCTACACCAAAAGAGAAAGTGGCGGAAAAGACTTCATTTGACAAGAATTAGCCTACAAAACAATCACTATTAATCTTTCTATTAATAATGGAGATTGGCTGTATTTCTGTCTGTAACAAAAACTACGTCATAGCCCTACGCCACAGATTACGTCACAATATTCTTATGCTATATACACCCAAAATGTGAGTAATCAAGTTTACAAATAAATAAATATCTACGATTGTGTGTAAAATTGACGTGGAAAATATTCAAAATAATTGTTTGATTATTACATGCATGCAACATTTTATTTTGCGAGGGACGGGGCTCAGTTTTCATTTCAAATTGTTTTTGTTTTTTTTACTCCTTTAATAAATATGAGGATTTGTCTTATTTATGATACAAACCTCTGACATTAAATTTTTAACTCCCACCCTCTCAGGTAATATCTTTCAAAAATTATTTTTTACGACGCCCAGAGGGTGTTTTCTGTTGCTAGTAAAATCAAAGAAGTACTTAGCAGGATTCCACTGAAAGTAGTTGTTTACAATCTATATATATATATATATATATATATATATATATATAATATAAATCTTCCTTCCGTTATCATCCTATGTATGTAAATCCAGATTATTTGGTGTCGCTTAATCGCAGATTATTTATCTCTTACATTTTATTTCACCCAATTTTAAAAATAAAATATTCCAAATGGTCTTACGTCGATTAAATGCCTACATCATTCCAGTGACACAGAAGTGAAATCTGTAGTGAAGAAGTGGCTCAAAGAACAATCAACAGAATTTTATGGGGCAAGGATGCATGCTCTTATTTGAAAGTGGAACATTGCTATTAAGAGAAACGGTGACTATTGGGAGAAGTAGGGATGTGATCCACAGAGGACCAGCTTCACTTTGATGTATGATACATGTTCCTGTGTTGGTAATTATACCTGTCCTAAACAAAATGGCATTACTTTTGACTCAGCTATGTGGAGAAGTAGGGATGTGATCCACAGAGGACCAGCTTATTTTGATGTATGATACATGTTCCTGTGTTTGTAATTATACCTGTCCTAAACAAATGGCATTACTCTTTGACTCATCAATGTGGAGAAGTAGGGATGTGATCCACAGAGGACCAGCTTCACTTTGATGTATGATACATGTTCCTGTGTTGGTAGTTATACCTGTCCTAAACAAAATGGCATTACTTTTTAACTCAGCTATGTGGAGAAGTAGGGATGTGATCCACAGAGGACCAGCTTCACTTTGATGTATGATACATGTTCCTGTGTTGGTAGTTATACCTGTCCTAAACAAAATGGCATTACTCTTTGACTCATCAATGTGGAGAAGTAGAGATGTGATCCACAGAGGACCAGCTTCACTTTGATGTATGATACATGTTCCTGTGTTGGTAGTTATACCTGTCCTAAACAAAATGGCATTACTCTTTGACTCATCAATGTGGAGAAGTAGAGATGTGATCCACAGAGGACCAGCTTCACTTTGATGTATGATACATGTTCCTGTGTTGGTAGTTATACCTGTCCTAAACAAAATGGCATTACTCTTTGACTCATCAATGTGGAGAAGTAGGGATGTGATCCACAGAGGACCAGCTTCACTTTGATGTATGATACATGTTCCTGTGTTGGTAGTTATACCTGTCCTAAACAAAATGGCATTACTCTTTGACTCATCAATGTGGAGAAGTAGGGATGTGATCCACAGAGGACCAGCTTCACTTTGATGTATGATACATGTTCCTGTGTTGGTAATTATACCTGTCCTAAACAAAATGGCATTACTCTTTGACTCATCAATGTGGAGAAGTAGGGATGTGATCCACAGAGGACCAGCTTCATTTTGATATATGATACTGTTGAGTATCTGGCAGCCATCCTTCGTTCCAGATGTAATGAATAAGTAAGCAAGCCAGTAAGAATCCAGTGTTAACGTATTCCTTGTAAGTCCTTCGTCAGAGAGAATCCAAATGTCAATGAAGTAACTCAGAGTGGTATGTCTATTAATACAGCAGAAGCAGCAGCAGCAGTGCCAGTGATTGGACAATAGAAATCCTTCTCAGGTCACGTGTTTATAGGCGAGTCTATAAGTATGAGTGACCATTTACATGATGCCTTATATACAAAATACCGCAACACGCCCCCTTTTTTGATATAAGGGCTATCTTATTAAACAATATTAAATTCCTCCATTGAGGAAATTTACAATCGATTACAATCGACAACCTTTTCATTCACAAATGTTTATAATAAAGTCATTAAGAAATTTGTAATTTCATTTTTGTAGTAAAAGCAAAAATACTGTTACTAATCTAATATTCTACTAAGCTTACTTTGTAAAAAAAAATATTAATTATTATTATTTTTATTTTCCTACTCCTAACATTACTGCCCAAAGTTAGTATTTTTGGCCCCTTTTGGGGGTTTCTGTTTTGTTTTTTTGTTTTTTTTTGTTTGTTTTTTTTTTTTTTTTTTTTTTTGTTTTTTTTTTTTTTTTCTTTTTTTTTTTTTTTTTTTTCTGTTTTGTTTTTGTTAGTTCAAAAGAATACGGTACTTTACAGTACAATACGTTTAATTAATACAAGTTAATGAATTAGTAACTTATGTCATTGCCCAGGACATTCATTTTTGGGGGGGTCTTACCCCTCTGCATGAATACAGTCGGATTATTCTACAGCCCAAACCGACAGGGCAACATCTTCAGTTTAATTTTGGCCCCCCATGATATCTTTTTTAAAAGCATTTAGCTTTATCCTGTTCAACGGCTTTGTGAACAGATCTGAAATGTTATTTTCTGATTCTATATACTTTAAGAGTATAGACCCCTTTTTAATTTCATCTCTTATAAATTGATATTTTATATCAATATGTTTTGTTCTCTGGTGTATTAGGGGGTTCTTTGCCAGTAGTATGCTCGACTGATTGTCACAATAAATAGTTACAGGGTTTTTAACAATCCCTGGTTCCACGATACAATTCACTAATGTTCGTAAATAAAGGGCTTCGCGGACTGTTACCGCCATACTAACAAATTCGGCCTCACATGTTGACAAAGAGACCACTGGTTGTTTTTTAGATTTCCAGGAAATAATCGAGCTTTCGTCTGATAGTTTAAAACAGTATCCTGATATACTTTTTCGGTCACTTGAACCTGCCCAGTCGGCATCACAAAATCCCAGTAATTTTAAGGGTTCAGATGATTTTTTAAATACAAGTGCCTGACTCATCGTTCCTTTCAGATATCGTAAAACGTGCTTAGCTCCTGTTAAATGGATTGTTGTTGGATTATCCAAATACTGAGATAATTTTGAAACTACATACGATATATCTGGTCGAGTAGCCATCATTATATAAATTAATGAACCAACAATTTCTCGGTAGAGTTTATTATCAATTAATTCATTTTCATTATCAAAAATTTTATTTATATCCAATTCACATGGAGTATTTCGGGGCTTACAATCGGTCATATTAAATCTGACCAACAATCTTTCAATATATCTCGATTGATTCATTCCAATAGTATTTTCACTCTTGTCAAATTGGATTCCTAAAAACCAAGACAACCTTCCTAGGTCTGTCATTTTAAATTTTAAACTTAAACTATTTTTAATTTTTATTAAATTAGCCTCGGTTTTTGAGGCAATTAAAATGTCATCTACCCAGACTAATAAAATTACTAATTCTTTATTAATTACCCTTGTATATAAACAAGGATCTATACTAGCAGGTTTAAAGTCCTGTTCCACCAGGTAACTATGGAAGGTGTCATTCCAAGAACGCCCACTTTGTTTTAAACCATACAGGGCCTTTTTAAGTTTCCATACAGAGTTTTTATTTTCCTTTTCAAAACCCTGCGGGGGATACACGTATATATCAAAATCCAATGGAGCATTTAAATAAGCACTTTTGACATCCAGGTGGTGTATTCGCAAGTTATACTGGATCGCCAACTGTATTAGAACTCGTATGGTAGTTAGGTTAGTCGTTGGTGAAAACGTATCGAGGTAATCCACACCATAAATTTGTGAAAAGCCTTTCGCGACAGACCTAGCTTTATATTTCAAAGTACCATTTTCATTAAGTTTCAAATCATAAACCCATCGACTACCTACAATATGCTGGTTTTTGGGGTCGTGTCAATTCAAATGTATCGTTGTCTAAAAGGGTCTTATATTCATTTTGCATGGCTAGGACCCATTGTTGAGAATATGGGGATTTCACTGCCTCGACATAGTTGGTGGGTATGGTTGACAATAAGTAACAATAGTCAAAACTTTTTACCTTGGAATTGTCAGTTACAAAAAAGTCAGGCCTTTTTCGTTCACGTTGGGGGTAACGAGATTCTAATTGTTGTGTTAAATCAGTTGGAGGTTTATTCGTATAAACATGGTCTGGATAAGTTGGCAAAACTAGTGTATCATCTATTTCATCCGGCTTCGGAGTTTTACCATAGGAATCAGTGAATTTTACACATCTTATTTTTTTAATAGCACCCGTTATAGGAAAGTAAATTAGATATGCCGGACTTTGTTTATCATATCCGATAAAAATACCCTCCTCCGAACGGGGATCCAATTTCTTTTTATTTTGCACATAGCAAAAACAAGTCGTCCCAAAAAATATGCATATGACTTAAGTTCGGTTTAGAACCGGTAAAAACTTCAAAGGGGGTTTTCCCTAAATATGCGTTAAAGCATCGATTCCTTATATAGGCAGAAGCAAGTATGGCGTAAACCCACAGATTTTTAGGTAATGAAGATTCAATTAGCATACATCTGGCCATTGAGAACAAGGTACGCCAAGCCCTTTCAACTTTTCCCACCTGGTGAGGGGAATAAGGGGAGGTCAATTCATGTTTAATCCCATTCTCAATTAATAAATTTTGAAAGCCCTCCGTCAGAAACTCGCCTCCATTGTCGCTTCGTAAGCGTTTGATTCTGCCATATGGGCTTACATCTGCTAGGTATTGTTTCGTAGCTAGCAGAGTATCAGATTTATGGGTAAAATATAACATCATAAGTCCAGAAAAATCGTCAATAAAATTTAGAACATACTGAAATTGGATTTTCCAAGGGGTTCAATTGGACCAGCCAAATCACAAAAAACGATACAGCGAACAATCTCTCTCTGGG
>CM042175.1:40099882-40112382 GCA_023376005.1 Doryteuthis pealeii
AAAAAAAGATGAGAGATTCCAACTACGATTCAGTAATAATTTTTAACTGAATCGGGAGTTGGACCCTCATAGGATACCCATTGAAATCCCTATATAAATACAAAAGACGTGTTGATCCAGCCACTCTGTTAATAAAAATTAATGTCTACTATTTAAAAATATTAAATGCAAAAAAAAAATTATGCTATTATCATCTAAATTTTATTTTTTTTAACGTATCTTCACGAATATAAATCAAACCTTCATTATGTTTGCTCAAAACCAAGAACTGGTGGTATTTAATGTGTATATATATTTACTTTGTCATTAATTGTTTTATTTTCAAAGTTTCCTCCGGACATACATATACACACAACTGTCCTTTATATATGCATAGATATCTAGACATTTATTTACATATATTGCATACATTATATGGCTGAACTTGCACAAAGGTGTCAAAATTAGAGTGACCCAGAAAAACCAGAACCCACAAATTTTATAATAAAACTGTTAATTTTAACTATGGGGATCTAGGGTTAGTGTTTAGGGTTAGGGTTAGAGTTAGGATTAGGGTTAGGGTTGGGGTTTAGAGTTAGTTTAATGGGAAAATGAATAAATAATTTGGGTTCTGTTCTTTCTGGGTCACCCTGTATACCGGTGACCCAGAAAAAACAGGACCCACAAATTTTGTAAAAAAAATGTTAATTTTAACTAGGGGGGTTTAGGGTGAGGGTTAGATGTTAGGGTTAAGTTTAAGGGTTAAGGTTAGAGTTGGGGTTGCGGTTTAAGTTTAGTTTAATGGGAAAATGAATAAATAATTTGGGTTCTGTTTTTTTCTGGGTCACCTAAATTTTGACACCTTTGTGCAAGTTCAGCCCATTACGTTTACATATTAGACATTTTACATTGAACATTTAATCTCTCAAGTGCTCAGAAAGTGTCCACCTTCAACCTTACAACAATCTTCGTATCTGTCCAAAATCCTCACACAGTGAATGAATTGAAAGATTATATTTCAGAAGCATTCGCTGAAATTGATTGAGATCGGAATTTGTGTCGTAATGTGTGCCAGAGTATATTAGTTGAAAAGTAGTAATGTTACATAATAATTGGATCCTTAATACATTTTTAAGGTAGTGTAGAAATCATTATGGCGATCAGTACAGCTGATGGCCTTGAGAGTGAGTGACAGCGTTTGACCTCACTCTGACCTTGCTTTCTGGTTTCGTGAGAAACGGAACCCCTAGAGAAAGCCCCCTTCCGGTTTAGGGATACTAAGTAAGTAAGAATCAGTTAGAAGTTAGAAGCCAAGCTAGCAAGATGTGAGTCTCACTGCGCAGTTGTCTGGTCTGGGGATCTACGAATAAAGTAACATCATCGTAAATCGAAGTCTTGTGTTTATTACTAAAAACTACCAATGACACAGGGCTTCTGATAACAAGAAATCCCTAGCAACAGAAACCAGACACGGAATCCTCAATAGAAGACCAGACGAGACCTTAGAAGATATATCAGACCAAGATAGATGATAGACGATCAGAAGCCGGTCAGAAGAATAGACGACAGAATAAGAAGTAAGAGAAGTATATAACATATATCTATTTAGTGCCGGTAAAGAAGGGCTATGCAACAGTAACATAATGAGCATCAGTTAAAAAATGTTGAGTATCTGGCCGCCATCCTTGGCTAGATGTAAAAGGACTTAAAGTAAATAAGTAAGTAAGTCAATAAGTCAATAGTATCCGGTGGTATAGTATCCTTTGGTAAGTCAATAAGTTATAGTACAACGTTCCGTCGTCCACGAAGATCCAAGTAGTAATGATCTAAGGTTAAGAATCAGGCTAGTATAAATACAACAACAGCAGCAGCAGCACTGCCAGTGATTGGACAATAGGAATCTTTCCCAGGTCACGTGCTTATAGGCGAGTCTATAAGTAGAGGTCTACATCTGGCACACGCCTTATATCTAAGAAAAAATTCCAACAAAAAACGCAAAATAATATTACATATGTAATTAGTTTTTGGTACATTTTTAAAATAGAAATCAATAAAAAAAAAAAAATTAAATCCACTATGTACAGAAAATTACTAAACAGCAGAGTTGCTGTCGGTGTATTCTACAGCCTCAGCCGATAGAGTTGAATAAGGACACAAGTTTAATACTTAGCTCTTTTTGATTGTTACTTTTTAGGAGGAAAAAAAGAAAATAAATGAATATTTTTTATCACTTGAACGCAATAATCAATTAAGAAATGAATATGAGTTAGCCACGGATAGTTGGGTCTAGCCACACTGAAGAGGCGTGAAACGCCGAAACACGTGTTTGTGGATGACTGATGGTAGATGTGGCGCTCCACCTCAGATGCTAAAACAATCTCCTTGGTCTAGCGCTATTGAAAAGGGGATAGACTCCCTCGCTGACTGGCTGATACCGACTTTAGGCCGCCCCGTCGACTTTACTTTTTACTTTTATATATATATATATATATTATATTGAAAAAACGAAGGATGTTTACAAATGCATGGGCTCATCAGGAGAGAATGTGCAAACCGATTCGGGGCCCATGCATTTGCAAACATCCTTTGTTTTTTCAATAGATCATATTTACACTGTCGGATTAAGTTCCAATTTTATTTCACACACACACACACACACACACACACAACATATATATATATATTATATATATATATATATATATATATATATATATATATATATATATATACTTTTCTATTTCATTATGTATTAACAGAGTTATCCGGCGTTGACTCGGATTTAAAAAGTTAAAGATAAATGTCTCATCTCTATTCATATATATATATATATATATATATTATATATATATATATATATATCTTATATATTGATTTATAAAAGTTATTTTATATATATATGTTTTATTTTCTGTTCTTTATACATTTATTACTTTTAAGTTGTTTATTTTTTATCATTTTTATTATGGAATCTTTATTTGTCTTATTTTATTTTTATTATGTTTCATGCGGTAATAATTTGTTTTTTAAATCATTTTCTTATCAATTTTTAAATATATCATTGAATTAAACCCTTTTAAGTAAAGTTTATGGAGTGGCCAATTGGTGTTATCTACTGAACAGAGAGGGAGTCTATCCCCCTTTCTTTTGATATGTTTTCTGTATTCGAGCGCCACGCCTACAAAACAATTTTTAGAAAAATAGATTTATGTTACAGAACATGCAAAAGTTGAGGATTACATTTTTAAAATAATATTTTAAATGTAAACAGAATAATTCCAAAAATAAATATTGTAATGCACAAATTTTCGGTAATGTTTTTAATTCTCTAAATTATTTTCCTCTTATTCTCTCTCTTACCCATTCACTCCCTGGTGTTCTTAAATTTTTTTAGTCTGGTCATGGACCGGGTACTTTTGCTAGTATATATATATACAATAATCCTAGCAGGCAGGGGAGATAATTAGGGGTTAAGGTTAAGGTTAATCAAAGATTAAGGTTATTAAAAGGAAATAACTATTTAATTTACAACACTGGCTAAGTTATTTAAAACAAAAACAAATTACATTTAGTGTCAAGTCTGACTCAAGACTATCTTGAAAAAACAGAACCCACAAATTTTGTAATAAAACTGTTGATCTTAACTAGGAGGTTTAGGGTTTAGGGGTTAGGGGTTAGGGTTAGGGTTAGGGTTGGGGTTTAGGGTTAGTTTAATGGGAAAATAAATAAATAATTTGGATTCTGTTTTTTCTGGGTCACCCTGTAATATCATGGAATTTTGAGTATGATTTGCAAGTTTTACCGAAGAAACTGTAAACCTAATTTCGGCCCATACTGTATATATATATATATATATATATATATATATATATATATATATATATATATATATATATTGTTTAGGAGGTTCATTTAGAAGGCTATCACAATGCAGTTTGGAATAAATAAAAAATAATAATACGGTAACAATGGTGTTGTGTGTTGACCTGTATTTTTTTTATTATTTCTTGAATTTTCGAGGTAATACCTCTTTATCAAAAGAATTGAACTGAAGCAGTCCAGCTATGGCATTTCTTCCCAAATGATTTTTTTTTTTTTGAAAATGATGTTATTTATTAAATAACTGTATTCCCGTGTGAGCGTGAATGCGTTTATTTTTGTTTGTACGTGTGTGTATGTTGTAATGCACGTGACATTGAAAATGCGTGTTGGTTGTGAAGTTAAGACTGTATCCTAGCGCGGGATTTTGTACGTGTGTATGTGCGAATGAAAAAGCGTATTTGTGTCCATGGTGATGTATAATGTTTCGTGTTGGATGTAAAATCAATTTAATCATTTATTATCATTATTATTATTATTATTATTATTATTATATGTTAATTTACTTATTTATATTTAATTCAGTTTATCTTTTTTTTATATTTTATAATATTTTTTAATTCTCTCTCTCTCTCTCTCTGTATATATATATATAAGTTAAAAGAAAGGAAATGAATCCGACAATATGAGTAAGAAAAGGTGGAATGAAAACATCACACAATGCTGTTAAAGAAGAAAACAATTTATAATATAATCACAGCTGATATTGATCAATATTTCGATTTTACAAAAATCATCATCAGAGCTCATTCACTCCCGTAGTTGTTTGGGTCGGAGAGGAAAGTCAAATGAGTTTACAAAACAAAAAACCTTAATACTGCAAAGAACGAAAGACGTTACAATATTCACCAACGTGGGCATTTCGCGCCATATATATGTCGGTCTCCACCTTTTTTTACTCATATATATATATATATATATATATATATATATAAAGAGAGAGAGAGGGAGAGAGAGAGAGGAAGAGAGAGTGCGGGAGAGGGGGAGAGAGACAGACAGACAGACAGACAGAGGCAGACAGACAGGAACAGAGAGAGCCAGCTAAAGAAAGAGAGAGAGAGAGAGAGAGAGATCCTATCTATCTATCTAGACGGTTACCAAGCGCCGTTGCCTTCATGACCTGGATAGACAAGCCCTGTCAAAGGCATTGAGTACTGTTCATTTATGAATACAGCAAATTATATATATATATATATATAATTTAGTTTGTTATATTTATAAATACAGAGCGGTCAATATCGGTGATTACAATCAGGTCACGCTGTTAGCATTGGTTCCAGCAAGATCACCAAACTTAAGCAGTGATGAACCTGTTCAATATTTAATTGTTTGACAACTTAAGCAACAACTGATACTATAAGGAAACTGAGTCCTTTGTTTATCAAAATGACTTGATTCAGCTTTAATTGATCCGAAAAGGGTTAACATGCCGTAAGACAAACCAAAACCAGCAAACATGGAGTCAACATGGAGTCAACAGCTCACCCCATCTTTCTTTCTTTCTTATATTTTTTTCTGTGTATCATGTCCTTTTTCTTCCCTTTCTATATAATAAAAACAGAATGGTCCATATCAAACAATATGAAAGATCTGTTTGAAAATGTCAAAATGGAGGATATCCTCCAAATAAAGGGAAATAAAATTATACCATAGAATATAGACATGAAACAAATCAATACCATACAACATAATCCCCAATAATGCTAACACATTGTTAAAACCAATTACTAAAAAAGTATAAATATAAATACACAACATGTATTACTTCCTAACTGTTAGGCATAACATAACCCAGACGGCTTGATATACCATAGAATATAGACATGAAACTAATCAATACCATACAACATAATCCCCAAAATACTAACACAATGTTAAAACCCATTACTAAAAAGTATAAATATAAATACACAATATGTATTACTTCCTAACTGTTAGGCATAACATAACCCCAGACGGGTTGATATACCATAGAATATAGACATGAAACTAATCAATACCATACAACATAATCCCCAATAATGCTAGCACATTGTTAAAACCCATTACTAAAAAGTATAAATATAAATACACAATATGTATTACTTCCTAACTGTCAGGCATAACATAACCCCAGACGGGTTGATATACCATAGAATATAGACATGAAACAAATCAATACCATACAACATAATCCCCAATAATGCTAACACATTGTGAAAACCTATTACTAAGAAGTATAAATATAAATACACAATATGTATTACTTCCTAACTGTTAGGCATAACATAACCCCAGACGGGTTGATATACCATAGAATATAGACATGAACTTAATTAATACCATACCACATGATCCCCAATGATGCTAATACATTGTTAAAACCAATTACTAAAAAGTATAAATATAAATACACAATATGTATTAATTCCTAACCGTTAGGCATAACATAACTAAAGATCTGACTCTAAGAGTTAGATTTTAGCCCTGAAGAGCATTAAGCGAAACGTTTAGTAGGTTCGTCTGACTCATTAGATTTATCTTTATATATATATATATATATATATATATATATATTTAGATTTAGATTTAGATTTTTGCTTGAAGGCAATTACAATGCGGTATATCGCATAAAATTCGATAATTATAGAAGATAAATAACATTGACAAGTGAATCTCGCAAAGAATTACTCGGCGTGTAGAACATCGTACAGCAGCTGTTTCGACTTTATTAAGTCTCATCAGCGATGTATACTAACGGTCTCCCTCCGACAGAAATCGAAACCGGGATCCCAGTGCCACTCTTAACTGGTCAACGAATTTACAAGTTTATTAACTGTTGCTGATAATTAGATCGATCACCATTGGCAATTGTGTCGATTGAATCCTTTCATGCGACTAAGATTACTAAATAAAATCTCTTTCTATCAAAGGCCGCCATCTTTCTTTTCATGTTCAGTCATAATTCATCCCATCCATTCAGATATTGATTTCGCTTCCCGGCATGCCTCGGCTCTTCCGATTTTCCCGATGAAACTCGGCCCGATTGAAATTGCATTAGTCGACTTAACGATCAAATGGTGGGAGACCCGGAGGGAAAAACAATCGACGAGTTTGTGTGTCAGTGTCGACTGACCAATAAGCGGCGGCCAATGATGGCGTGGTCTTAAGTGAAAACCGGAAGAACAATTTACAGAACCGGAAGTGATTACGCATCTATGGAGTAATCACAGATATAATGTCGGATGTTTGACCTGTTAAGGAAAAAGGGTATATTATGAAGAAAGATTACAGAATGATGAATCGAGAAATAATATTAATGACATTTACTGGCATATCAACCCTTTTGGGTTATTTAATGCCAAATATTGTTCTTTACAAACAATGAAGATGAGGACCATAGTCCAAATATCGCAGATAATACTAAAAAAAGTTAAGAAAATATCTAGGATCATAGACGAAGACGAATAAATTAGAGTATAACTTTAGAAAATATACATTAAGATAGAAATGCTGTCTAATAAAAGCCAGTAGAACAATTCACATACCTAGGTAGTAACATCTCATCCACAGAAAACGATGTTAATACTCGAATAGGAAACGCATGGTCGGCCACAAACAAATTATCAGTCATATTGAAATCCGATCTCACTGAAAGCTAAAACGACAATTCTTCCAGGCTGTTGTTATATCGGTACTGCTGTATGGCTGAACCACTTGTACCCTAACGAAGCGCCTTGAGAATAAGCTAGATGGGAACTGCACTAATGCTGTGAGCAGTCTTGAACAAGTTGTGGAAACAGCACCCCACAAGGAAGCAGCTGTATGGGCACATGCCCTCCCCCATCTCACAAACAATCCAAGTAAGACGAACTAGGCATGCAGGACACTGCTGAAGCAGCAAGGACGAGCTCATAAGCGACGTTCTCCCGTGGAAGCCAATACATAGACATGCTAATGCTGGCTGCGCAGCAAAGGAATACATTGACCAAATCTGCGAGGATACTGGCTGCTGCGCAGAGGAACTACCAGGGGCAAAAAATGATAGGGAAGGCTTTCATGGATATTCGTGCTACTTGCGGGATATATATATATATATATATATATATATATATATATATATATATATATATATATATAATCTTCATACAATGACTGCTATTTACACAGTAGCATTGTAACCAACAAAGCCTTCATCAGATGATGACTCTGGGTTCAGGCATGGTTTCGGGGCCGAAGCATCATTACCACTAACCCAGAGCGTCCCAGCAGTATCTCACGATACCACCAGACTTTGTCGGTTTGATGTCACAAAATAGGACTGCCATATCCACGCTGATGCGGTTAGAGCTTTCTCCTGGATCTTATTTAAGTATTTCCTCTTGTCTGGTAGAGAAAGTCCAAGTTTAGACAAAAATGCCGAGGTTGAGTTGGCAATAAACCCCCGACATCCGACCTCAATGGGAAACACATCCGTGATCCATCCGTTTCTGGCGCATTGTTCACGTAGGTCTTCATATTTTTCCAGCTTCCGCTGATGGGCCCAATCCAGATTTTCTTCAAATGGAACTGTCAACTCAATGATAAAACTTTCTTTTGATTAATCGACCAAATGACAATATCAGGACGCTGGGCCGTTACGGTTATTTCAGTTGGAAAAACGAGCTGATGTTCCAAGTCGCAAGCAATGCGCCAGTTCGCGGAGCCGTCAAATATAGAGGACACGTGCCTATTTTTACGCGAAAATTTCGAAGTGTTTCCTTCTTTAACAAAATGTATTGCTTTGTTGATGTTATTATCAGATTTATTTGCAGTCTCACAACCTATCTTTGACGCCTCTGCAACAATCTCGAGGACTTCGTTGTGTCACCACGTGTAGCTTCTTAGAGCATACTCACATCCCGTGAGAATATGTTTCAGGCTAGCAGTTTTCCCACATGCTTTGCATAGGTTTGACGTAGCTAAGCCCCAGACGTGAAGATTGACTGGTGTTGGCAATATATCGTAAACTGCCTTTATCAGGAAACTTAATTTTTTAGGCTCCATATTTCTGATGTCGCTCCATGTTACAACCCTCTCTTTTGCACTCTCCCACCTGGTCTATGCGCCCTGTTTACTTTGTCCCACAGCTGTAGCAATACGTTTGATTTCCTCAAGTTGGTGGATTTCCTCCGAAATCATCATCCTTTTATTTAACGTGGATTCTTTCGACCACCAACGCTGTGGGTGAAGACCTAACCCTGATCGTCCCTTTGCCACAGTTCCAATTATTTCTTTCATCTTGAGGGATGATTCTGCGTTTTCTACAGCTTGTTGTGCCTTCCATTTTCGACCAGTTATTACGGAAGGCTGGGCGTTCTTTACCAGTGGGTCGCGAGAGTCACGCAGCATTTGGAAAAGTCGCGCTTTCCCTAATTTGAATTTCTCAACAAGTGACACCATCGGAAGTTTTAGCTTCGTTGATGAACTGTATAGTGCCACATTTGTTAAGGAATTAGGTACCCCTAACCATTTCTTTATATAATTACTGATTAAGCGCTCCATTTTTTCAACCTTTGTCAGTGATACCTCATATATTTGCATGGGCCATGATAGTTTAGGAATTAATCCAAAATAGATGCACCATATTTTGTCTTTATTTATGAGATCACATTTATCAATGGAGCGAAGGCCATTCTTTAGTTGTTTCATAATGTCCTGCCAACGATGTCGATCAGTAATTGGTACGGAGTAGCAGCGACCGAGGCTTTAACACTTTTTTGCGGATTGTGGGGATTTCATTTCCATCGACGAAAAACCTGACTTCTTTGCAGATTCCTTTCATTATGGAGAGACTGCGGCATTTAGAAGGCTTTATCTTCATCCCAGCCCATTTGAAAAGCTCCTGTAGGCGATTCATAAGTTGTTTCATATGGGATCTGGATTCTGCGACGAGGGTTACATCATCCATAAAAGCCTTCATATATATATATATATTCGGTAAAAATATATTGGCCTAGACGCAATATTTGGATGGTGTAAATATTACTCGGATAAGTCAGCGTTATAACAAAAATAAAGTTTTAATTACGTTTATAGAGCGGATTTAGTATTATAGTGTGTACAAAAATAACCTACTCGAGTTTCGCCATAAGGATCTTCAGGGTTAAATCCACAGAATTAATCAAGATATTGCTTAATTACAGTTACCTGCGGGAGTCCATATTGTAATTATGTATATATTGTAATTATGTACACACACACACACACACACATATATATATATATATATATATATATATTGTAATTATATATATACATATATATAGCATATTTATATATATATGTAGCACAGATTGGGTTATCTGATCTGTGTGGTAAAGTGTGGACCTGATTGTAGGTCTGGTGCTCCACCTGAGCAAAAATCTCCTCGGTCTAGCGCTAGCAAAAAAGGGGATAGACTCCCTTGTTGTCCGGCTAGTACCACCAATAGGCCACTCCGTCAACTTTTATATATATATATATATATATATATATATATATATATATATATATGATAGAAAACGACGTATTCCAAAATTATAAATTTATTATTGCAGAAGATGTCGGTGTTCAAGCCGAATTTTCGGACGTCTTCCAGCCATTACAGACAATTCAAGTCCCGACAAGGTTTCAAAAACCGAAACGTTTTAACGTTGACTTCACCATCTCGAATAAATTCATCTCTTTGGAATATGTTGTTTTTCTAATTTCTACATACCGTCGGATTCATTACATAATTTACTACCATATTGTCGGCCTTCGCCATTTCAAACACATTGTTTGTTCACTTCATACTGTCGTGCTATAAGTCACCCAAAAAAGTGCGAAATACATATCTGTTTAAAATAAACGAGAAATTCTGGGGAAGCCTGCTAGTGTAATGGTTAGAGTGTCCACCTGTCAGCCTGACAGGTAGGGTTCGAATCACGCACAAAGCACTGCCCTGTCTATAGCTCTACTGATGAGGCCTAATAGGCTGAAATGTACATACAGCGATCGACTTTTTCTCGATTTATTTACGCTTTACATTTAAACCGATATGCACGCCTAACTCATTTAATTATAATCAATTAATTAACAAATTAGGTATGACTTTAATTAAGCACATAATCTCCCAATATATATATATATATATGTGTGTGTGTGTGTGTGTGTGTGTGTCTATGATAAAATGGAATGACCCATCTTCCCCGTAACTCAGCAATGGTGGTGGTGCTAGCCACTATTTAAGTACACACAGATCACTCTGTGTGGGACTTATGCGAAGGACTCTCCTCATAATACTCCCGTGATCGATCACTTGGTATAACTGGTCATTACTATATTACAATATACTAGCAAATATATGCACCCTCCGGGTGCAAGTATTTAAGTTTAAATGTAATAAAATATTAAATTAAATCAGAAAGGCTAATGAAACTAATTAAGAATTCAAATAAAAAGATTTGAAACGGAGGGGGTATAATCGGAAAATAGAACAACTGAAACTTACTCTTTCATCACTTCCGTTTTTCAATGCTAAATTTTCCTAATTTAACTATTTAGTTAAAATAGGAAGTAAAGAATAAAATTACAGTTATTTCTTCTTGTTAATGAATTTCTTTTAGGATTTATTGAAGAGATTTTTGCTCATATTCATTAAGATAAAACCAAACAATTAGAAATCAATAATACCAAGCACATTTTTATTAAAATCAGTTTTTTTAATATCAATATGCAAATTAGCTTTACGTTTACACTGAAAACTGGTATTTTGTTGTATATATAAATACAATTGCATGTTATTAGTATTTAGGTAAGGCCAACAGTATTAATAATGTCAAACAGTTTTATTATTAATTGCGGTTTAAATAGAAATAGAATCATGGAGAATGTGATGTAAATAACTAAGGGAATTGTGACTTGAGTACTAATATAGTTTCGGTTACAGACAGAAAAACACACAATCTCCATTATAATAAGAGATATGTGTGTGTGAGTAGAATATGGAATATATAGGAGTAATATATATATATATATATATATATATATATATATATATGTACAGGGTCAGGCAAAATGATCTGACACATTTGTAGGTTTAATAAAATGCAAATGAAGTAAAAAAACAAAAAAGTGTTTTTATTTTCGCAAAGTACATAATATGCCATTTTTTCATATAATGCCATTTTGTTTTGTTTCTTTATAATGCCATTGTTTTTCGTTTCTTTTTCAGTTGCTTCCATGAATTGGACTGGTGAGCATCGCGCTTTCATTATGGAAACGTTTATCAAAACAAACGAATCTGTAACTGCAACACAAAGAGCGTTCCGTTTGCACTTCAATCTTGGTAGACATGATCCCGTACCAGCTCGAAACACGATCTTGTTATGGGTTACCAACTTCAGAGCTACTGGGTCTGCATTGAAACGAAAATCAACCGGCCGACCTCGCACCGCCAGAACTCCAGAAAATGTGGCAGCGGTAAGAGCTTCAGTTCAACAGTCTCCACTCCGTTCCACATTTAAACGCGCCCAGGCTCTTAGACTTTCCGAAAGACGTTTGCGAAGAATTCTTCACAATGATCTTCAAATACATCCATACAAAATTATGTTGATAAACGTTTCCACAATGAAAGCGCGATGCTCACCAGTCCAATTCAT
>CM042175.1:40114882-40119882 GCA_023376005.1 Doryteuthis pealeii
CTTATAAAACGTACTGGTCAGAGATCTGACTTTTTGTATGAATATCAAATTGATCTTGGAGTCCAGCTATTTGACGTTGACCCCTGAGGCTAATTGAAGTCAATGTGGGTCATCAGATGGCAAGATATACTATTTCTATCCACGGTGAGATAGACACAAAGTACAACAACGTTTTTAAGATAATAAACGGTGAGACGAACTAAAAACAGATCAATACACCGACTGCACCTCTACAGAAAGGTAACACCCCCCCCCCAATGGGGCCACCTGTTGGCCGTGGGAGGTAATTTGTGATTCTTAAGAATGGAACCCTGGTGGCTCAGCAGTCCATAACATGCAACACTCCACTTTGTCCCTTGTACGATTTAAAGGTATTACAGTTGGTTGGCTTAGAGGCCTCCCAACGTGGGTACATATAAGTACAAACAATACTCCGACTAACGTGTGAAATGTAACAACGGAATTTAATGAGAACGTGGTCATGCAGCAAATCAGCTCCAGTATCAGCAAAGAAAAACAAGAAAAAATATGAACTATTAATACCACAATATAAAAGAAAGGACTATGCCCAGTATGCTATTATACATGTCTGTAATTCTATTTTAATACAGATTGTTATTTTAATACGACTCCGTTGATTTCTTTCATTGTGTTGAGTTTTGTTTAAAAGTTAGTAAGTTGTGTAAACCTATATAAAATATATACAACACCCAGCTTGCTATAAGTTCATTAGAGTTTATGGGGGTTACAAGAGGTTTTAGGTGTTTTAAGGTTTAAAGGTAGCTGGATATTGTTGGTGCATGTCCTTTGAGTTTGTTTTTTTTGCTTTTAACTCTGTAAGATTCAAAAGGTATTAAGGTTAATTATTGTTTGTTGTTTGGCTTAGAGGCCTCCCAACGTAGGTACATATAAGTACAAACAATACTCCAACGAAGGTGTGTAATGTAACAACGGAAATGAGCACGTGGAGAAAATACATATATGAGTCAAGCATACAGAAAGTAGGACTGCGTCCTGTAGAAGTTATGGTGTATGAGGAATATATGGTGAGTCCATAAAGTAATGTCACTTACTAATGACAGGATGGGTGGCAAAAGCCACCCACATGAAAGGGTGTAGACGCAAACGTCTAACCCATCTGTGTTGGTTGCAGTGCCGAAGACAAAGAGAGAGAGAGAGAGAGATTCAAACCTGGCGCTTCCCAGATTAAATAGTTAGGGACGCCTAGCGGTCAAACCTGGAAACAAGGAATATAACTCTTCCCGACCAAACAAGGACAGACAATCGCTACATCCATATTTAGGCTACACCAGCGGTCGTAGAAGCCCCATCCGAACAATCGACTGGTCATATCAAACCCTAGCACCTATATGATTGTCCCAACTAGTATGGCAACCCCCAACCCCTTTTTATCATATATGTGCTAGAAGGCGGTGGCTAAGGGTCTTAGTGTCGTAGGTATGATGTTAAACTCTATCTGCTGGTGAATTTTCAATTCCGGAGCTCTGGGGAATGAGGAATTCCCCTTCTTCACCATTAATTAGTCCCTAAACACCAACCCTCAGGCCTTCAACCATTCATCTTTTCACTATAAAAGCAGAACGTACAAGTACTTACGTCAATAAAGTTCTGAAGAAGCATCATCCATAATTAGGCGAAATATCAATTGAATTTATGCTGTCTGTGTTGTTATATCCACATTCCTCTATTCTCAACCACACACATATATATACATTCATATATATATATATATATATATATATATATATATATATATATATATATATATATCTACGCATATACATACATATCTAAGTTATGGTAGCCTGGACATAGTCAACGGCACCTGGTAGTAATCAGTTTATCTATTATGCGATATATATATATATATATTTATATATATATATATATATATATATATATATATATATATATATAGGTGTATTCATATATATAATATATATATATATATATATATATATATATAGTTGATTAGGAATATATTTTTTTAAATTTAAGAGAAAAATTATTTTTCCTGGACTTTTTCGAAGCATAGGACAATTAAATAAATATATATATATATATATATACATATATATATATATATAAAATTTATATATATATATATATTACATGTATATATATATATCTTTATATATAATACATATATATGTGTATATAAATATATATATAGAATATATATATATATATACATATATATATATGTGTGTGTGTGTGTGTGTGTGTGTGTATGTGTGTGTGTGTGTGTGTGTACGTATTGTTGCACTTTAATTTGTTTTATTTGATATTTGATATTTGTGTTTAAAATGTCTATGAAAAAATAAATACTTTCCGAGAAATGTAGACATTCAAAACCCAAAGAAATTTTTAAAAAAATAAAAAATAGATTTTTTTTAAATAAAATAAAAATAAGATAAAATAGAATAAAATAAATATATAAAAATGAATAAAATAAAATAAAAAAAATAAAATAAAAACTCAGATTTCATCGTTTTTGGCGGTAAAAACGTCCACTTGACTCGTTTGCAATTTTTTCTCTCCTCCTTCCGCCATATTGAAATGGTTTCTTATTCAACTGAAAACAAAAGCCGATTCCAACTTTCTATTTAACAAACTTGTCCCTTTTTTTCCCGGGGACAGCCTTTCCAATTCTCCTTGCTATACATTTTTTTCGCTTCTGGCCACAGTATATTATCTACCTCCAGAAATATTCACTCAGCATTCAAATTTCAGTACGACCTTGTTCATCCTCTTTTTATTCTTTCTTTTGTATAGAGTACGCATGCGTAGAAAGTCTTATTCGTGGATTTTCCCGGGAACTCTGTGCTGTCGAGAAAACAAAACAAATAAATTGATATACAACTCCGAGTTTATTAAAAAAAAAACAAAGTAAAAAAACAAAAAAAAACCCTCGAGAAAGTACTCCCGACATAATAACTCTTTTCATATTTATTTTGTGGATGACCAGAAGAAAGTCTTATGAAGGGTTTCCCCAAAATCCAGTGGCACGGGGTTGAAATATTTTATAGTTTTTTTTTAGGGGGGGGGTTCTTGTTTTTTTTTTGGTCTCCTGGAAATGCGTTTTTTTTTTAATATTCAATCAGAAAATTTTATCGAAACGCATAGACTGTGAATTATTTTAAAGTTTACCATATTTACATACATGCATACATACATATACACACACAGATAAGGTTTTCACACACACACACACACACGCACGCACACACACACACAAACACATACACACACACATATATATATATATATATATATATATATATATATATATATATATATGAGAAATTAAGGTTTTGATATATATATATATATATATTTGGGGGGGTACGTGCTTAATTAAAGTCATACCTAATTTGTTAATTAATTAATTATAATTAAATGAATTAGGCGTGCAAATCGGTTTAAATGTAAAGCGTAAACAATTCATTTAATTATAATTAATTAATTCATTTAATTATAATAAATTAATTAACAAATTAGGTATGACTTTAATCAAGCACTTAAACCCAAAAAAAATTGTCGGCCTTCGTCATTTCAAACACATTGTTTGTTCACTTCATATATATATATATATATATATATATATATATATATATATATATATATATATTATATATATATAAACACACACACACACACACACATATATATATATATATATATACATATATATCAGTTATTCTAACTCATAATTGTATCAGTGCTATTGTACGGTTGCACCACCTGGAACCTAAAGAAGCGACAGGAGAATAAACTAGAGGGTATCGGCACAGGAAGTAAGAATTAACTAATAAGTGACGTTCTTCTGTGGAAGCCATTACATGGGCATGCCTGTGTGGGCCATCCAGCAAAGACATACATTGACCATCTCTGCGCGGATACTGGATGCCGCTCAGAGGACCTCCCGAGTGCAACGAAGGATAGCGATTAATACATATATCTGCTATTGCAATTGGCATTTCAGTCTCGGAAGACTATAATATAGTCTGTGTGTCTCTGAACTTACAGCGTCTTCTGTGACCATGAAGTCCAATGAGAAGAACATTCTCTATCTCTAAGCAAATCGAGAAAAATCAATCTCTGAATATATATTTCGAGCTATTAGGTCTCATCAGCAGAGCTATAGATACGAAGATCGCCCCACGTGTGACTCGAACCCTTTGTGTCGAAACGGCACGCCAGCTTCTTACCATCACGCCAAACGGAACATCGACACAAAGGGTTCGAGTCACACGCGGGGCGATCTTCGTATCTATAGCTCTGCTGATGAGACCTAATAGGTCGAAATATATATTCAGAGACTGATTTTTCTCGATTTATTTAGCCTTACATTTAAGTAGTTAAATCCCGCCTAATTAACCATAAATGAATTAAATTTCAAAAAAATTAGGTCTGACTAAAATTTAAAAAAGCACATATTCTCCCAAATACACTGTCGGCTGAAAATAGCTTAAAAAGTTGTTTACATTTGCATATATATATATATATATATATATATATATATATATATATATATGGGAGTAAATATGGAAATAAATCCGACAATATTAAGAATTAAAAAAAAACAAGTGTTCCAAAAATAAGATGAATTTATTTATCGACGCTTAAACCTTTAGGTTTCTTTAAACCTTCATCAGGATGTATTACGTGGTGAAGAAATTGATGGATGTTTTATATTAATACTTTTTCTTGTCTTTTGTTAAATGCATTTCTTCGAGATACGTCACGCGTCATGACATCTTCGCGTGTGCGGTTCGCGACTCGTTTTTCAAAAATATAAGGCAGAACAAATACAGTTATACAACAACAAAAAATGTTATAAAGATTTTTTATCTCCTGTCATCTATAAAACATCCATCAATTTCTTCACCCCTTAATACATCCTGATAAAGGTTTAAAGAAACCGAAACGTTTAAGCGTCGATAAATAAATTAATCTCATTTTTGGAACACACGTTT
>CM042175.1:40124882-40158346 GCA_023376005.1 Doryteuthis pealeii
TTGCCTGAGAGGGGTGGGAGTTTTAAAAAATCAATGTTAAAGGGTTTGTATTATAAGTAAGTAAAATCATCAAATTTATTTAAGGGGTAAAAAAATAAAACAATTTGAAATAGATACTTAGTCCCGTTTCCCACAAATAAAATGTTGCGTGCATCTATTAATTACACTGGGGAATAATTTTGGACATGATTTCTGTTGACTTTGATTTTTCATTTGATTTAGACTAATATTGGCATGTCGATTTCAAAACTACACTCAGTTTTCTTCTATCACGCCAGGTTTCTTTCTCTACTGCTTACTCCCAAAATAAGCACAATTGTATTGTTAGTTATATGACCTTCACCTTCTTATGTTGCATGAGTTCAAGCTTGGGCACAATGACTCCGAAACTGTTGCCAATATCAACAAAGCATGGGGGAGATGAATCCACAAGTGATCGGACTGTACGAAGGTGGTTCCAGAAATTCTGCAGTGGATATGAGAGTCTTGAAAATGAAGAAGGTAGAGGACGCACATGCAGTCTTGACAATGAACAATTGCAGGCAGTTGTTGAGCAAAATCCATGACAAAGTGTCAGAGAAATGTCTCAGACACTTGGTGTCAGCATTGCAACAGTTTCTTGCCATTTACAGAGTATTGAACAGGTGAAAAAGCTCGATAAATGGGTTCCTCATGAGCTCAATGAGCACTAAAAAACGGTTTGAAGTGTGCTCGATGCTCAGTTTGCGTAACACCAATAACCCCTTTCCTGATCGAATAGTAACTTGTGACGAAAAGTGGATCCTTTACGACAACGTGTCTGAGACATTTCTCTGACCACAAACGGAAAATTCGGCCTCTCTATCGCCGGACCCGAGAAAGGTTGGACTTGGTTGTTGGGGCTCCGTCCTGACATGTCTAGGGTTGCAGCGAAAGAAATAAACAAATCCTTTTGACATTCGTATGCTGTCACTCTGAACTAACGACGGCTACTACTACTACCGACTTCTACTACAACTCGACTTGACCCCTGTGCATGTTTGACACCCATGCATTTCCTACCTGCATCACCTGGCTCCCAGTGAGAACTCATTGACCGGGCAATATATTACACTAATTGGCCATTTCAAATATTCAAATATGCAAATCATCATATCTCTCTTTAAAAAAAAACTTGTTATGGCACCTGATCAGTAAATCCAACAGAAATTACACGGTGTAAATTAAAAAAGAAAAAAAATTGAATCAATCGAATTAAAAAATGTCGGCCAATTTAATCAACATGTCGTATAAAGATAAATTCTCAAAGAGTCTTCGATTGCAAGATCAGCGGGAAAAAAAGTGCCTTTAACACGTTTAATGAGGCTGGCTAATCGATAATCGTTCAAGTGCCAAAGTCGCTGATAAAAATCCGTTCTCTTAAAATGGACTTAGCTTATTCTGGTTCCGTAGAAGCTGGTTCGCCAAGGCTGCCATTTAGCAGAAACAACACGAGGCTTATATTTTTTGTGATCACATTTTTTTTTCATTTTGAACCTGACTTCTCAACTGCAGTGATGTCGAGCGGACACACGATGACAAAAAAAAAGACAGAAATAAAGACAGAAGGAGTAAGGGAAAGATATATTATAATATATATATATATATATAGAGAGAGAGAGAGAGAGAGAGAGAGAGAAGAGGTTGATCTCACGGAAGCAATAACGCTAATCTGTTCCAATCGAACATAATGAAAACATGGAAAGAAGGAAATAAAATGTGTAAGAGATTGCTAAATCAAGATTATTATACTTTTACATATTGAACTATTTTGCAATAGCTCTTAAGTAAACATATCAAACGTGTGTAATAAATTANTTAAAAGTAAATAATCATATGTTGTATATCCCCAGGTCATGGTAGTATTATTATTATTGACTCCTTTTGAGTTTTCACATCAGCATTAGCTGATGGTCTTTCACTGGAGTCTGGTGACAGCAAGTCTCATCAGTCTCCAGGACTCTTCTGAGTATTCTCAAAAAACGCTTTCCGGGCGGTGTAAAAAATAATCTTGAAGGATATTGCCTGAGAGGGTGGGAGTTTAAAAAATCAATGTTAAAGGGTTTGTATTATAAGTAAGTAAAATCATCAAATTTATTTAAGGGGTAAAAAAATAAAACAATTTGAAATAGATACTTAGTCCGTCTCCCACAAAATAAAATGTTGCGAAAGGGCCGGGCAGCTGCGGTAGAGTGTTCGGCTAGAAACCACATGGTTTCTAGTTCGATTCCGGTCCTCGCCAGTCAGCGTAGCAGTAGCAGGATCTCTGCGGTAAAGTAAGAGCTGATGTGTAGGTGTGGCTCCACCGCAGATGCCAAAATATCTCCTTGGTCTAGCGCTAGCGAAAAGGGGATAGACTCCCTCGCTGCATGGCTGATACTGACATTAGGCGCCCCGACGACTTTACTTACTTTATTAATTACACTGGGGAACAATTTTTGACATAATTTCTGTTGATTTTTGATGCATTAGAAAATCCTTTTACTATGAAAATGCATTAGAAAAATCATTTTACTATGAAAATGAATTGGAAAATTATTTTACTATGAAAATGCATTAGAAAATCATTTTACTATGAAAATGGATTGGAAATTATTTTACTATGAAAATGCATTAGAAAATCATTTTACTATGAAAATGATATGGAAAATTATTTTACTATGAAAATGCATTAGAAAATCATTTTACTATGAAAATGCATTAGAAAATCATTTACTATGAAAATGCATTGGAAATTCATTTTACTAAAATGTAACAATAAATAGAATCTAAGCAGTAAATGCACGGGAATAATTTGGGCATAATTTCTGTTGATGTTGATTTTTCATTTGATTTAGACTAATATTTGCATGCTGATTTCAAAACTACTACAGTTTACTTCTATCACGCCAGGTTCTTTTCTCTACTGCTTACTCCCAAAATAAGCACAATTGTATTGTTAGTCTGTAAGTACTATGAAAATCCATTGGAAAATTATTTTATTATGAAAATGCATTGGAAAATTTTTACTATGTAAATGCAATAGAAAATCATGTTTACTATGAAAATGTATTGAAAATCATTTTACTATGAAATGTATTGAAAATCATTTACTATGAAATGCATTGGAAAATTATTTATTATGAAAATGCATTAGAAAATCATTTTACTATGAAAATGAATTGAAAATTATTTTTGCTTATGAAAATGCATGGGAAAATCATTTTACTATGAAAATGCATTGGAAAATCATCTTTTACTATGAAAATACATTGGAACATTTACTATAAAACATGGAATCATTTTACTATGAAAAATGAATTGTGTAAGACCCCGGCGGGCTGCGAAGCCCTTTGCACACTCCTGCATCTCTCTTGCATTCTGCATCTTCGCTCACTCCTAACTCTGGCCATGATTGTTTCGTCTGCTGGCTATTTCTACTAGGACCTGTCCACGTTTGCGCATATGTGCTCAAAACATCTCGCAGGGGCCCCCCGCCAAAGGGGTTACAAACAAATAGTATCACAAAGAGAAAGAAGAATAAACAACAACAAAGAGATTAAGACAAGACAATGTCAGTCAGGTGAACATTCAGAAAAGGCAAAGATGAGGTGTATAATTGTCTGCTGCTATCTCTACTGGTTGTCGAGATGGGGGGTTCCCCCGTTCCTTTTGGAGACCCCTTCTAATGCTAGACTAACTGCTCTCTCCGCTGTCCAGAAGCTAACTGTCCTCTCCGCTGTTCATCTTTTTGACTTACTACCTTTTTATTCGATTTAAACTAACTACTACGTATCTATATAACTAAGTGTGCATTTATATGCACATACACATTCTTGCACCCACCGTTGTATTATAATTGGAAAAATCATTTTACTATGAAAATCCATTGGAAAATCATTTTACTATGAAAATGCATTTGGAAAATCATTTTACTATGAAATCCATTGGAAAAATCATTTTACTATGAAAATGCATTGGAAAATCATTTTACTTTGAAAATCCATTGGAAAATCATTTTACTATGAAAATGAATTGGAAAATCATTTTTACTATGAAAATCCATTGGAAAATCATTTTACTATGAAAATGCATTGGAAAATCATTTTACTATGAAAATCCATTGGAAAATCCATTTACTATGAAATCCATTGGAAAATCATTTTACTATGAAAATGCATTGGAAAATCATTTTACTATGAAAATCCATTGGAAAATCATTTTACTATGAAAATCCATTGGAAAATCATTTTACTATGAAAATGCATTGGATATCCGCGCTGAAAGCGCGACATGATGATGATGATGATGATGATACCCCTAAAAATGTAACAATAAATTGAATCTAAGAATTAAATACACTGGTGAACAATTTTGGACATAATTTCTGTTGACTTTGATTTTTCATTTGATTTAGACTAATATTGGCATGTCGATTTCAAAACTGCTGCCAGTTTACTTCTATCACGTAAGGTTTCTTTCTCTACTGCTTACTCCCAAAATAAGCACAATTGTATTGTTAGTTATATGTTATATGTTAGTTATACTCCCACCAAGAGCGGCGGCTAAATAACTTCTACTTTCGCTGCCTTAGACGTGTACTGGGCATCACCTGGAGGGACAGGATCACTAACACAGCAGTCCTAGAGAGAGCTCAACTCCCCAGCCTGTACTCTCTGCTGAGACAACGTCGTCTCCGATGGTTGGGTCATGTACGTCGGATGGATGATGGACGAATCCCGAAAGACATCCTCTATGGAGAGCTTACGTCTGGTAAATGACAGATCGGTCGCCCCCTGCTGCGGTTTCAGGATGTCTGCAAAAATGATCTCAGGAGCTTTGGCATTGTCCCTTCCAGCTGGGAAAATTTGGCTCAAGACCGACCTCGGTGGCGGCTGAATCTCCATAGAGGACTGTACCTGTCAGAAGTCACCCTGATACAACATCATGAAGCTAAGAGGTCCATAAGAAAGCAACGGCAACAAAGCATCGGAACATCATCATCTACAGGGACAACCTACAAATGCAAAATCTGTGGTCGTGAATGTTTCTCAAACATCGGACTTCATAGTCACAGGAGGCGCTGCAAGTTCAGGGGCACACAAAAAAATACTTGATCATAGTCTTTGGAGACTGAATTGCCAATGAGTGTTAGTCTGTAAGTAATAGGACTGGTCAACTGATTGTGTTGATTATTTTATTGAAAAGGAAGGAGAATCTTTCAGATCTGGTGCCTAGGTTGATTCCCAGTCAAAGAACAAACATCAATGTATTTGTGAAGCTAGGCTATTTTGTATATTTTGAATCAAAACGTGTCGATTAAGATAATTCTTGGGTCCTTTATAAGATGTGTAAGCTGTGTGTTGTGAATTGACGGATGTGGATCAAGGCAACATGTGATAAGTTGGCATTTGGTTTACCTATGATTTGGTGAGAGCCAATCGAAGAATTGGCCCCCAAACCTGTTGATTTCAACACCCTACATGAGCCATTTGTTGACATAAAGAAAATTATGTTCGTAACTTGCACATGAAACTAGGTCTCTTAAAACAATTCATTAAAGCATTGCTAATTAAAGGCACGTGTTTCAAGTATCATATTTTGGCATTTCCTGGCCTGTCAATTGAAAAAATCAAGGCCTGTGTGTTTTATTGATAATGAAGAAGAATTATTCAGATCTGATGACTAGGTTGATTTCCAATCAAAGAAAAAACATCAGCACATTTGTAAACCTAGTCTATTTGACATATTTTAATTAAAACTTATCGATTAAGACAAGTCTTGGGCTGCTCACCCGATGTGTAAGCAGGGTGTTAAGAGTTTACGGATGTGGATCAAGAGAACACGTGATAAGTTGACATTTGGTATACCTATGATTTAGTGAGAGCCAAAATATCATTGCACAGACTGTTACTTTTGTTTAATGAAATCTTCACCATATAACAAGAAAAACAAATGTAAAATTGAATATTCTAGTCTACCTTCAGCTATACACCCAGTGCCTCATTCAACTGAAATCCCTTGAAATTTACCGTGTCAAAAGATTTCTTGCAAATGCATGAGCAATGAATTACACTGAAATTGGATAGCCACAAAATGCTTGATTTCAACATAAGTAAGTTCCATTTTCTGCATAGCCATCTTGCCAACTTCTTTGAAAACCTTCATGTTTCAGCTATGAGAAAGATGAATGATTCCAACAAGATCTGAAATCCATAGAGCAATGGTATTAAAGTATATGGGATGTAAATATGATGGATAACTATGGAATATAAAGGGAATGTGTCCACACATTGAACACACTAGAAAAAAAAACTATGTAAATCTTTACCTTAACTACTTGCACACAATTTGACTTACAGTAATAATTCTTTTTGTATGAACAAGACGAATTTGTAAAAACATTACGGTCAAGCATTTTTAAAAAATATTTCCCATTGTAAATTTTTAAAACATTCTATAGAATAAGCTCAAATCTGTCACATGCAGTATTTTAATGTTTTTTTGAGACAAAGTGAGGGTATTCTGTTACTTAAAAAGTTGATGTAATAGAGAAAAAATTGGGTAAGTTTTGGATTCAGAGTTTAAAAGTTTGTCAAAAACAAGTGTCAGATCTATATCAACAAAATTTGGGATACCCAGTGTGATGTTTTATTATTTCCCACTAGCAAATATATGCACCCTCTGGGTGCAAGTATTTAAGTTTTAATATAATAAAATATGATATTAAATTAGAAAGGCTAATGAAACTGAATAATAATGCAGATAAAGAGATTTGGAACAGAGGGGGTATGATTGAAAAATAGAACAACTATGAAACTAACTCTTCCATCATTTTCCATTACTCCCTTCTTTCATTGGTAAATTTTCCTAATTTAACTGTTTAGTTAAAATAGGAAGTAAAGAATAATATTATAGTTATTTCTTCTTGTTAATGGATTTCTTTTAAGATTTATCTCAGAGATGTTTGCTCATATTCAATAAGATAAAACCAAACAATTAGAAATCAATGATACTAAACATATATTTATTAAAATCAGATTTTTAAGAACAATATGCAAATTAGCCTTCCCATTCACACTGTAAACCGCTATTTTGTTGTATATATAAATAAAATTGCTTGTTATTAGTATGTAATTATGGTCAACTGTATTAATAGTGTAAAACAATTTTATTAATAATTGAGGTTAAAATAAAAAGAATATCATGGAGAATGTGATGTAAATAACAAAGGGAATTGTGACTTGAGTAGTGATATAGTTTCGGTTACAGACAGACAAACACACAATCTCCATTATAATAAGATTATATATACTTTTTAAACTTCCATAAAATAAGCAAAATTTAGTTAGAAGCAGTATTTTAACGTTTTTAAGAAAAATCGAGGGTATCTCGTAAGTCAAAATGTTGACGTGCTAGAGAAAAACTGAGGTCATTTTTGGATTCAGTGGTCAAAAATTAGTCTAAAACAAGTGTCAGATCCAAATCAACAAAAGTTGTGTTCCCCAGTGTTATCAATTAAATAATTATTTTGAATATATTGCACATAAGGGTATTTGCCTGCTCATCCCACTTATGAGGGCTGGACACAAGGTCTCGTTTTTGTTGCGGTTTTTTTTTATATAAGGCATCATGTAAATGGTCACTCATACTTATAGACTCGCCTATAAACACGTGACCTGAGAAGGATTTCTATTGTCCAATCACTGGCACTGCTGCTCCTGCTTTTGCTGTATTAATAGACATACCACTCTGAGTTATTTCATTGACATTTGGATTATCTCTGACGAAGGACTTACAAGGAATACGTTAACACTGGATTCTTACTGGCTTGCTTACTTATTCATTACATCTGGAACGAAGGATGGCTGCCAGATATTCAACAGTTTTTACGTGGGCACATAAAAATTGCATCGATCTAGGGGGATGGTCCCCCTGGAACGATGCCATTAATTGTACTTTACCGGTCCAGAGGCCGAAGCACACTGGACCCCCAGCCGAGGCCGGGTATAGAAGGTAAGTCTCAAAGCATAGAATCTGGAACAGATACTACACTTTGGTAATAGTAGGTATTTATTTATTTGTAAACTTTTTAGTTAACTTCTTGTTATTGAAACAGAAGGGCAAGAGTAAAAAAAAATAATTGTTTATTCAAATTTCGAGTGTGTATAACACAGGATTGTTTTTATTCTATGTATTAACGATTTTGTGTATGAATAAAAATTCTCATTAATAGACTTTGAGAATATTCTGACGTAAGCTGTGACGTAGTTTTTGTTACAGACAGAAATACACCCAATCTCCATTATTAATAGATTATTTATTTATTTATTCATTGCATTGGTAAGACCTCATTTGAAAATTTGCTAATGTGGTTTGGAGTCCAAGAAAATCAAGGACATAAAACTCATTGAGGGAGTTCAAAGGAAAGCTACTAAAGTAATGAATGATTTAAAAAAACCTTTTGTATGAAGAAAGACTTAGGAAGATTGACTTACCAAGTTTGGTTTATCAACCTACAAGAGGGGATATGAATAAGTTTGTAAAGCAAATGTAAGACATTATTTTAGTAACAGAGTGGTGAATACATGGAATAAACTACCATCATCAATAGTGAATGCCTCATCTCTAAACTCCTTTAAGATAATCTGTGGAATTAAGATGAATGTTTATAAGGAACAGCTGACAGGTCTCAGACCTAATATACTAGCTGAAAGGATATTATTATTATTATTATTATTATTATTATTATTATTATTATTATTATTATTATTATTATTTGCTCCTTTTGAGTTTTCACATCAGCATTAGCTGATGGTCTTTCACTGGAGTTTGAGTGAGAGCAAGTCTCCTCAGGTCTCCAGGACTCTTCTGAGTATTCTGGCAGATTGCAGCAGTGCAGTGTTCTGAATGGTTTCAATCCTTCCTCCAATTTCCAAACTTTCCAAACCCTTTTCTAATCCTTTTGGGACTGTTCCAAGTGCACCAACGACAATTGGTATCACTTTCACTTTCATATTCCATAACTATTTCAGTTCTCTGACAAGGTCCAAATATTTGTCCATTTTTTTATTTTCCTTTAACTTCACCCTGTGATCTGCTGGAACTGCAAAATCCACCAGTTGACAAGTTCTTTCTTTTTTGTTTATCAATACTAGGTCTGGTCTTCTTGCTGGGATAAGGTGATCCGTTTTTATTTCAAAGTCCCAGAGAATTTTATGCGTTTCGTTCTCAAGAACAGATTCTGGTTTATGCATATACCATTTTGTTGTATGGTCAAAATTATTTTTTTTTGCATAATTCCCAGTGGATCACCTTCCCAACCCAGTCATGTCTAGTTTTGTATTACCGTTGTGCTAGTTTGCTACATTTGCAGAGTATAGGGTTTACAGTCTCATCTCTATTTTGTTGAGTATTATTATTATTATCATTATTATTATTATCATTATTAATGTGCGTATCTTTATGTACACATGGAAGTACACTGATGCTTGTTTATACAAATAATTTCTCATACAATATCAATCGACACATTTTCTGTATAAGTTCAATTCGAATTTGTTATTCTGACGTCACGCGACTTCGAAATGAAGAAAAAAACGTCAACAGAGACGAATCGAAAATCTTGGCTTCTATATACAAATATAAACATTCGATTTGCATGAATATTTATGGCCGATAACGATCATTCCAATGTTGATTTTTTTTTTATGCAAACACATTCACATGCAAAAACAGACCAACCAAAAATCAGTCTCTTTTTTTTTCTTTGCCTTTTTATGCTTTTATTTTGTTTTTGTTTTTATTTTGCTTATTTTACTTTTTTCTTTTTATTTGCTTCCTTTGCTTTTTTTTGGCTTTTTTTCTTGTTTGTTTGGGGTTTTTTTGCTCTTTTTTGGGTGGGTTGCTTTCTTAATTTTTTTGCTTTTTGCTTTTTTTTTTGCTCATTTTGCTTTTTATTTTTTTATTTTTTTCGCTTTTTTGCTTTTTTTTGGCTTTTTTTTTGCTCATTTTGCTTTTTATTTTTTTTGCTTTTTTTTTGCTTTTTTTCTTGTTTTTTTTTCTCTTTTTGGGGGTGGGTTGCTTTCTTAATTTTTTTGCTTTTTTGCTTTTTTTTGCCTTTTTTTTGCTTATTTTGCTTTTTATTTTCTTATTTTTTTTTTGCTTTTTTGCTTTGTTACTTGTTTTTTTCTCTCTTTTTGGGTGTGTTGCTTTCTTAATTTTTTTTATTTTTTTTTTTTTTTTGCTTTTTATTTTTTTTGCTCATTTTGCTTTTTATTTTTATTTTTTTTTTTTCTTGTTGTTTTTTTTTGCTCTTTTTTGGGTGAGTTGCTTTCTTAATTTTTTTGCTTTTTTTTTTGCTTTTATTTTTTTTTTTGCTCATTTTGCTTTTTATTTTATTTTTTTTGTTGCTTTTATTGTTTGTTTAATTACATTGAGTTTTTTTGCTTTCTATTTGCTTTTTTCAATTTTTCTGGGGTTTTTTTTTTGTTTGTTTTTTTTGCTTAAAATCTTTTTTCTTTTATTTGCTTATTTGCTTTTATTTTATTTTATTTTACTTTTTTTCTTTTCTTTTTCTTTTTTTACTTTTATTTGCTTTTTTGCAATTTTGCTATTATTTTTTTGCTTTTAATCTTGGTTCTTTTATTTGCTTTTTTTTTTGCTTTTTTGAATTTTTACCTTTTTTGCTTTTCTTGCTTTTTTTCTTTTTTTCTTTTTTTTTCAAGAAATCGAATTTATTTCAATAAAAATCTGCCAGTGTGAAAATATCTTTTTTCTAAAACTTTTTAATCTATTCAAATCATCTTTTTTTATTTTTTTATTTAACTTTTTTTTCCTGGCCGTCAATATTTCAAGAAAAACGGTAAACAAAGAAGACAAATTATTAAAATAATTACCTATAAAGACGTCATATTAGTCTTTGACAGCTGATTGGTTAGTATAGATTTTTCAGGTTTTAAAATGACCTTTTGATAATATCTGGAAAAGATATAAAGATATTAGTTGGGTGTCACGAAGAAAATTCAATGTGCTATTAATATTACATTATAATAGGCATAGCTTGTCATTTGTGTGAGGAAGTGTAGTAAAGATCTTTTTAGGTTTTAAAAGATCTTTTGATCATATCTGGAAAAGATATAAAGATATTAGTTAGGTGTCACGAAGAAAATTCAATGTGCTATTAATATTACATTATAATAGGCATAGCTTGTCATTTGTGTGAGGAAGTGTAGTAAAGATCTTTTTAGGTTTTAAAAGATCTTTTGATCATATCTGGAAAAGATATAAAGATATTAGTTAGGTGTCACGAAGAAAATTCAATGTGCTATTAATATTACATTATAATAGGCATAGCTTGTCATTTGTGTGAGGAAGTGTAGTAAAAAAATGTTAGGTTTTCAAATGACCTTTTGATCATATCTGGAAAAGATATAAAGATATTAGTTAGGTGTCACGAAAAAAATTCAATATGCTATTAATATTACATTATAATAGGCATAGCTTGTCATTTGTGTGAGGAAGTGTAGTAAAGATTTTTAGGTTTTCAAATGAGGAAAACTACTAGAGAAAGAGAAAACAGGAAGAGGAAGAGGAAAATAACTAAATCATTCATTGTCTCCGGGAGGTCCTCTGCGCAGCATCCAGTATCCGTGCTAAGCTGGTCAATGTAGGTGCTTACTGGGCGGCCCACATTAGCATGTCCATGTGTTGGCTTACACTGGAGAACGTCGCTTATGAGTTCGTCCTTGCTTCTCCAGCAGTGTCCAGCATGTCTTGTCTGTCTTAGTCGGATGATTTGTAAGATAGCAGGCAAGTGGACATAACAATCTTCCAAGTTGTGGTGGTATCAGTGCTACTGTATGACTGCACCACTTGGAACTTAACGTAGCGCCTGGAGAATAAACTAGATGTGAGCTGGACAACAACAACTCGTGCAAAAACAATAACGTCATTATTTGAATGGTTGGTTGGTTGGGTTTTATGACATGTTAACCCTTGTTGGGTTATTTTATGCCAAATACTTTTTTGTTTTATTCATTCCTGGTGGGTATTCAATTTTTAAGGCCTGTTTTTTAATGCACAGTGCAGTCGCGTTTTTGAGTTTTGTGACGAAGGCAGTGACGCACGACACGAGCGAGGAAGTAACTACGAGAGAGAGAGAGAGAGAGAGAGAGAGAGAGAGAGAGAGAGAGAGAGAGATAGAAAATCCATTGGGCTGCTAGGATTTTGTTGAGTGAAGGAAGGAGAGAAGAAATGGATTATTCACATTGCACGAAAGGAATTACTGGTGTCAATTGAAAGGACTTCAGTTAAAGAGAAAAAACAAAACCAACTTATAAATATATATATATATACCAACCCTTCCGCACGGGCAGGATGTGACACAAGGTCAATATCTTAAGCGGAGTTTAACAGGTTTGAATTCAGAGTTTTCCTTCTCCTAGACCGGTTGCCTAACCAAGGTTAAAGAGCCCAGTCTGCCCTACTATTTGCCCATAGCTGGAGGGAGAGTAGATTCATACCTTTCCCAAGGGTATTAACGCTAAGAGAAATGCAATTACCACATCCAGGATTTGAACTCGGAGCGACGAGTCCATTTCCCATGACTTTAACCATTACACCACGCGCTTCCTCTTGTACTTATATATACCCACGTGGAAGGTCACTAAACCTTCCAACTAATTATAATATATTTAAACCTAACACCATAAAACAAACAAATAAACCACCCAAACCAACAAACTCGAAACATACTTCTCGGAGTTACTTTTTCCTCCACTAACCTATAAACTAGTACCAAGTTAATTCTTTGTAAAAAGGTTTTTGCTTTCTGGCTCTGGGTCAGCATACTCGTCACTGCTTCTGTGGAAAATCTGCTGCAAACAAGGACATCTGTTTCTCCTGACCGGGATATGCATGCAGGGTTTGGGGTCCGCTTGTTAATGTCCTATTCTCTTGTTGCTCCTTCTTTGAATTTACCACAAGTGAATTCGTTGCATGGTGCTGACTCAATAGACTCAGGGTGAATGCCGTCATAGAAATGGAAACGGAATATTTGAATCATATAAACTTTTATCAAAATGACTTGTTTCGGCATTAAATGACCCGAAACTAGTTGATATGCCGTAAAATAAACAAACCAAATCAACTGAAGTTAATGATAATTATTTATACCAATTCGAAGATATTAAAAATTTGAAATATAGAAACTTTTATCAAAGTCAATTGTTTTGGCATTAAATGACCCGAAACGAGTTGATATGCCATAAAACAAACAGACCAAACCAAATGATGTAAATAAAAATTATTTATACCAATTTGAAGATATTAAGAACTTGAAACATAAACTTTTATCAAAATGACTTCTTTCGGCATTAAATGACCCGAAACGAGTTGGTATGCCGTAAAATAAACAAACCAAACCAAATGAAGTTAATGAAAATTATTTCTACCAATTTGAAGATATTAAGAACTTGAAACTGAGAAACTTTTATCAAAATTACTTGTTTCGGCATTAAATGACCCGAAAAGGGTTGATATGCCATAAAACAAATAAATGAACCACCCAAACCAACCAACTCAAAACATACTTTTCGGAGTTACTTTTTCTTCTTTTCACCTCGGAATTGCCTGAAACGAAAATCTCCACTAACCTGTAAACTAGTATCAAGTCAATTCTTTGTAAAAGGTTTTTGCTTTCTGACTCTGAGTCGGTTGCGCAAGCGTACAGATAAATCACCGATTGTTTTACCAGAGCGGTGCGTGCCCTGTCATATGATTGGGAGATAACACAAAGGCCAGGTCAATGGAGTGATGGCAGGGGGGGACTGGGGACTGAGCGGGAGACTGGGGACTGGGCGGGGTATGTTCATCAAGGTGGGGGTGGGTAGTGGTCGGGGGACAAGGCTGGTGGCGGCAATTGGGTGATCTTTGCTTTAAAATTCAATTATTTTAATGAGATTTACAGAAAACTGTCTTGGGATATGACACACTTCGAACTGATTGGTTCATCCTCTGTCAGCCTCGTTTTCGTCTACTTTCAACCTCGTTTTCGTCTACTTTCAGTCTTTCTCAAACTATGTCATTAGCATTTTACTTTGATATCTATTTCTTCATATCTTTCGTCATAATTTCTTTCATTTTTTTCTTTCTTTCTTTCTTTCTTTATCATAACCAACGTATTCTTCTTCTTTCTTCATTGCTTCTAAAAATTTTCTTTCTGTTTTTTTTTCTTTATTAATAATTTCTTTCATTTTTTCTTTCTTTCTTTCTTTCTTTCTTTCTTTCTTTCTTTATTATAACCAAAGAATTCTTCTTCTTTCTTCATTGGTTCTAAAATTTTTCTTTCTGTTTTTTTTTCTTAATAATTTCTTTCATTTTTTTCTATCTTTCTTTCTTTATCATAACCAACGAATTATTCTTTCTTCATTGCTTCTAAAAATTTTCTCTCTGTTTTTTTCTTTATTAATAATTTCCTTCATTTTTTTCTTTCTTTATCATAACCAACGAATTCTTCTTCTTTCTTCATTGCTTCTAAAAAAAATTATTTCTGTTTTTTTCTTTCTTAATAATTTCTTTCATTTTTTTCTTTCTTTCTTTATCATAACCAACGAATTGTTCTTCTTTCTTCATTGCTTCTAAAATTTTCTTTCTGTTTTTTCTTTCTTAATAATTTCTTTCATTTTTTTCTTTCTTTCTTTATCATAACCAACGAATTGTTCTTCTTTCTTCATTGCTTCTAAAAATTTTCTTTCTGTTTTTTTTTTCTTAATAATTTCTTTCATTTTTTTCTTTCTTTCTTTATCATAACCAACGAATTGTTCTTCTTTCTTCATTGCTTCTAAAAATTTTCTTTCTGTTTTTTTCTTTCTTAATAATTTCTTTCATTTTTTCTTTCTTTCTTTCTTTATCACAACCAACGTATTCTTCTTCTTTCTTCAATGGTTCTAGAATTTTTCTTTCTGATTTTTTTTCTTAATAATTTCTTTAATTTTTTTCTTTCTTTCTTTGTCATAACCAACGTATTATTATTCTTTCTACATTGGTTCTAAACATTCTTTCTGTTTTTTTCTTTATTAATAATTTCTTTCATTTTTTTCTTTCTTTCTTTTTTTTCATAACCAACGAATTCTTCTTCTTTCTTCATTGCTTCTAAAAAATTTATTTCTGTTTTTTTTTCTTTCTTAATAATTTCTTTCATTTTTCTCTTTCCTTCTTTTTTTATAACCAACGAATTCTTCTTCGTTTTTTTTTCTTCATTCATTCGTGAAATTTTCTCTCTTTTTCTTTCTTTATTCTTTTTCTTTCAATCTCGTTTTCGTTTACTTTCACTCTTTCTTAATGTTATCTTTCATTTTCCTTCTTTTCTTTTCCAGTTTTAAAAATATTGTCATAATCTCTTAATTCTTCTTCTCTCTTATTTTTTATTAATTCTTGAAATTTTCTCTCTTTTTCGTTCTTTATTATTTTTCTTACAACCTCCTTTTCATTTACTTTCAGTCTTTCTCAAACTATGTCATTAGCATTTTACTTCACTATCTCGTTCTTCTTTTCTTTCTTCAGAATTTCTTTCATTTTGATCTTCCTTTCTCTCTTTTTTCAATATAATCAGAACTACCTGATTCTTCTTCTTTCTTCGTTTGTTACAATTCATGAGAGGTCATGAATAGTGAACAGACCTGTAGCTAAGAATTTAAATTAAGGGCCGTTAACTTTGGGATCAGGGAGTCTATGGAAAATTACCGGGACGGTTATGACCCTTTGATCCCTTGAAAATACGCCATGACAGACATGTGATAGTTAGAATTAGTTGTGACCTAGCTTTGGAAGAAGGAAGACATGATTGTCTTCTCTCCTGGGTCATGTCAATCCCCGCAGTAGAATCCATGAGAGGTCATGAATTGTGAACAGACCTGTAGTTAAGAATATAAATTAAGAGCCGTTAACTTTGGGATCAGGGAGTCAATGGAAAATTACCGGGACAGTTATGACCCTTTGGTCCCTTGAAAACGCGCCATGACAGACACGTGATAGTTAGGGGTATATTCAACCCAGCGTTAAGAGAGCGTGAACGTGCTGCCAGCTCCGGGTCGGTCTCTCCACCACGGCGGAATTAAATCATGGGCTAGAAGAAAATAAAGCTTGATCAAGCAACAAAACCTAGTCTTGTTAGTTAATTATTAAAAACAAGCAATGCCCAGCTCAGCCCAAAGAAGAACAGAAGAATAATCCATTAGATAGAAGTCAACAAAAGATAAGATGGCGACCGAAGCAGTAAACAGCAAAGCAAGTGTTCTTTCCACTTCACCCGTCTGTCATCTTGGCTGGCAGCTTTTAGTTTTAATCGTGGGTGCTTTTCAAAACATACTTGCATGCATCTGCGGACCCCTGCTGTTGATATAGCTTAACCATATATATATATATATATATATATATATATATATATGTGTGTGTGTGTGTGTGTGTGTGTGTGTGTGTGTTTAAAAAATAGAAGAATCAAGCCAGGTATGACAAATGGCCAAATGTATAGGGTTAACCGCCCAGCGTTTGTTGACGTTTGTCAGTGTGGTGTGGGGGGGGAGCTTAATATGGACATAACTTATAGATTCTGGCGAGGGTTCAACCACTCCTGATGACTAACTAACTGAACGTGTCATAACAAAATTGGATCTTAATTAACGTCTGACTTTACCTTCTAGCTTAACATTGTTACACCAGGAAATAAACAAAATAACATGTAGACACACACACACACACACATATATATATATATATATATATATATATATATATATTATATATATACATAAATAGATACATACACACACACACTAATTGTAAATATAAAGTACAATGAACACACACACACACATATATATATATATATACATAAATAGATAGATACATACACACACACACTAATTGTAAATTATAATTGTAATTTTTAGGGTGTATACTGATCCCTTAAGAAAAAATAGCGCTGTAATGGTTCAAAAGGTTATGACAAAGTCATAACTCGTTGGAACGCAAACAAACTCCGACAAAGGTTGAGGGACAAAACATTTAATAGGTATACAGCACATGGATATAACGAGATACATAAAGTACATAGATACTTATACATTATACATTCATGAATGGTAAAATACAAGATATTTAGGTATCAAAAAGATACCTAAATGTACATAAAAACGTAGTTACAGATACATGACTAAAGGATAGTCATATATCGTATAAGAGACTTACTAGCAGTGAGTGGCCAGTGTTAAGGGCCGAAGCCCTAATAGGCTACGGGCCCAAAGGCCAAAAAGGCTCTAGTTTTTTATTTAAATTGTAAATTTTGGGGTGGGAAAAAAAAGCGGCCAAATGAATGCCTATAGACTCCTGAATATCACACTATTTTTTTTTTCGTAAATGTTGCACATATTAAAGTTTTCCGTGGGTACCACCAATTTTCCCCGTGAAATTAACCCCGCCCTCTACTATATTTAATATAATAAAACTTGCATAAAGGTTAATATTATCTTAAAAATTTTTTATTCACTCGAAAGAAGAAGCATTAAACAAACTCCTAATGATTTGAAAAAAAATTTTTCGGCTTACAAAAATAATGCAAATTATAAACGAAAAACAATGTTTACATTTTTTCACCGTTAAATCAATAGAAATTTAACGTAGCCAAAAACAAGTTAAAACTAAGGTTTTTTTTTAAAATTCTATGAAAAATAAATTAATGGTCCAATTTTCACGAGAATTTCCATAATTACTTACCTTTGGATGAATATATGTCTGAAATAGTTTTTTTTCTAAAATATATTAGGGGAAATATTTTTTATGAGGTCTACTACCACCTATAGGCCACGGGCCCAAAGGCCAAAAAGGCTCTAGTTTTTTTTTTTTGTAATTTTGATGGTGGGGGAAATAAAAAAGCGGCCAAATGAATGCCTATAGACTCCTGAATATCATACTATTTTTCTGATGCGTAAATGTTGCACATATTAAAGTTTTCCGTGGGTACCACCAATTTTCCCCGCGAAATTTACCCCCTACTATATTTAACATAATAAAACTTGCATGAAGGTTAATATTATCTTAAAAATTTTTATTCACTCGAAAGAAGAAGCATTAAACAAACTCCTAATGATTTTTTTAAAAAAATTTCGGCTTACAAAAATAATGCAAATTATAAACGAAAAACAATGTTTACATTTTTTCACCGTTAAATCAATTGAAATTTAACGTAGCCAAAATAGGCTACGGGCCCAAAGGCCAAAAAGGCTCTAGTTTTTTATTTAATTTGTAATTTTGAGGGTGGGGGAAAATAAAAAGCGGCCAAATGAATGCTTATAGACTCCTGAATATCATACTATTTTTTTTTTTTATGCGTAAATGTTGCACATATTAAAATTTTCCGTGGTTACCACCAATTTTCCCCGTGAAATTAACCCCGCCCTCTACTATATTTAACATAATAAAACTTGCATAAAGGTTAATATTATCTTAAAATTTTTTTATTCACTCGAAAGAAGAAGCATTAAACAAACTCCTAATGATTAAAAAAAAAATTTTTCGGCTTACAAAAATAATGCAAATTATAAAAGAAAAACAATGTTTACATTTTTTCACCGTTAAATCAATTGAAATTTAACGTAGCCAAAAACAAGTTAAAATTAAAATACACATAGAACATTTATTTTCTGGTGTGTTTACATTACACGCTTGAAGCAGACATGTTGAGTGATAACTCATGCTACGGTGATCGTGATTGGTTAATTTTATCAGCAGTCAATGAAAGATGTATTCTGATTGGCTACTTCGTTGTACGCAGCTAACTAAAATTTTTAGCATCTAATTTGTGTATTAAAATATATATTATTAACTAACATGAAAAAACGGTAACTCAACCAAGATACAGATATGTTTCTCATGATTTTATACATATTTCTCTAAAAAATAATGCCCACCGCATATTTTTACAAGTTAAAAGTCATCTTTTTCGCCTTGGGAATGTAGCCTATAACAAGAAAGGGATGGACCGTGTCTAACCCATGTGATCTCGTAGCGAGCAGCAGGCAAAGAGAGGCAGAGAAGTTCAAATCCGCCGCTTAAATACACCAGGCCCCTAGCGGGAACCAGCGACACTATACAGGCAAATACGAAAATAACCCCACAGCGCCATCAAATTCTCACAGCCATGAACTCTACGAAGTATCCATATTTTTCATGTTTCTCGTATTTAAGTTTTTTGTCGTAACAGAAACCGTGTCATAGAAACAAAAAAATATATATATAAATTCATGTGATGGCGCTAAAAACTCTGCATCATCATCATCATCATCATCATCATGTCGTGCAATTAGCACGGGTTTCCATGACAATCTCTCGCCAATTCATTGTCCCAGGGAGGTCCTCTGCGAAGCAACCAGCATCCTCGCATAGCTGGTCAATGTAGGTCCTTGGTGGCCGGCCCACACTAGTATGTCCGTGTGTTTGCTTCCACAGGAGAACGTCGCTTATGAGCTCGTCATTGTTTCTCCAGCAGTTTCCAGCATGTCTTACCCGTCTCACTTGAATGGTTTGTGAGATGGGGGACAGGTGGTTATACAGCTGTTTCCTCGTGAGGTGCTGTTCACGATTTGTTCAAGACTGCACGCAGCATTCTTGTGCAGCTTCCATCCAGCTTATTCTCAAGGCGCCTCGTTAGGGTCCAGGTGGTGCAGTCATACAGCAGTACGGATATAACAACAGCCAGAAAGAATTGTCGCTTTAACTTGTCGGGGAGATCGGATTTCCGTATTACTGATAATTTCATTTCTACAAAATATATCTTAGCAAATCAGCAGATATTCCCACGCTACAGTGACAACCAAAATTAGAGTATTTTTATCGGTAATTTTACAGGGGTGTGATTCTGATTTTAAAGTGTTCTTTCCACTCCGTGTGTCTGTCTTCTTGGCTGGCAACATTTAGTTTTGATCACTGTTGCTTTTCAAGGCACCCTTACTGCATCTGTTAACTCCTGCTGAACCGCTGTAGCTCCCGGCGCACTTTTTAGGGCGTATAGTGATCACTTAACAAATTTGCTGATGATCCCACAATACAGTGACAACCAGAGTTAGAGTATGTATCTCCAATACATCTCTCTCTCTCTCTCTCTATATATATATATATATATATATATATATATATATATCTGTCTCTCTCTATATATATCTATTTATACATCTCTCTCTCTCTCTCTCTCTCTCTCTCTCTCTCTCTCTCTCTCTCTCTCTCTCTCTCTCTCTCTCTCTCTCATTATATACCTGATGTCAATAAATTCATTCTTAAAGGTGCATTTCTTCTTTTTTAATTCACTATTCTTTCTTAATAATGTCTTTCAATATCACCATAACCATCTAATTCTTCTTCACTCTTCTTCATTCATTTTTCATTCATTCATGAACTTCTCTTTATTCTTCCTTTTTATTTTTTATTCTTTCTTAATAATTTCTTTCATTTTTCTTATTTTCTTTCTTCATAATTTATTTCATTTTTATTTATTTCTTCCTTTATTAAATATTATCATAGCCGTCTAATTCTTATTCTCCCTTCTTCGTTCTTAAAAACTTCCTTCATTTTTCTTCTTATCTTTCTTTTTTTTCATTCATTCTTAAAGTTTTCTTTCATTTTTCTTTATTCTTTTCTAGAAGCGGCTACCCGTCGTTCTTTGGGTAGTAGGAGAGGTTAAAAAAAAAATTAGTCTCACAAATGTATTATTATTGAATCGGGAGTTGGACCCACGCAGGATGCCCCATTAAAATCCCTATGTAAAAACAAAAGACGTTTACGTTGATCCAGCCACTCTGTTAATACAAATTAATGTCTACTATTTAAAATATCAAATGCAAAAAAAAAAAATCTATGCTATTATATATTACTGAACACTGACAGCTGCTACTTTTATTATTATTATTATTATTATTATTATTATTATTATTATTATGTTTTCACTGGAGGCTGAGTGACAGCAAGTCTCCTCGGGTCTCCAGGACTCTTCTGAGTATTCTAGCCTAAGAGTGCTGTAGTTTGGATGGTCTCGATTCTTCCTATGATTTCCAATTTACCCAATTTTTTTTCAGAGCTTCGGAAACCGTTCCAAGTGCACCAACCACAATTGGTATCACTTTCACTTTCATATTCCACAACTTTTTCGTTTTCCTTCAGCTTCACCCTGGGATCTGTTGGAACTACAAAATCCACCAGTTGATAAGTTCTTTCTTTTTTCTTAATCAACACTAGGTCTGGCCTTCTTGCTGGGATAAGGTGATCTGTTTTTATTTCAAAGTCCCAGATAATTCTGTGCGTTTCGTTCTCAAGAACAGATTCTGGTTTATGCATATGCCATTTTGTTGTGTGGTCAAAATTAAATTTTTTGCATAATTCCCAGTGGATCACCTTCCCAACCCAGTCGTGTCTAGTTTTGTATTCTCTTTGAGCTAGTTTGCTACATTCGCAGATATTAAATTTTATTTTTTTAAGTATCTTCACTAATGTAAATCAGACCATCATTATTTTTGCTCAAAAACAAAGCCCTGGAGATATTTAATGTGTATATATATTTACTTTGACCTTAATTGTATAATTTTCTAAGTTTCATCCGGACATACACATCCACACAATTGCCCTTTATATCATCATCATCATGTCGCGCAGGCTGCACGGATATCCATGACAATCTCTCGCCAGCCTTCCCTATCATTCATTGCACCTGGGAGTTCTTCCTCGCTGCAGCCAGCATCTTTACATAGCTGGTCAATGTGGGTCCTTGCTGGGCGGCCCACACTAGCATGTCCATGTGTTGGCTTCCACAGGAGAACATCGCTTATGAGTTCGTCCTTGCTTCTCCAGCAGTGTCCTGCATATCTAGTCCGTCTCACTCGGATGCTCTGTGAGATAGGGGCAAGTGTCCATACAGCTGTTCCCTAGTGGGGTGCTGTTTCCACGACTTGTTCAATACTGCACGCAACATTCTTAGATTAATAACTAGAAGCAGCTACCTAGCATTGCTTAGGTAGTGGTTAAGGTAAAAGGTTAATCTCACAGATTCAATTTATTATTAAATAGCGAGTTGGATCCTAACAGGATGCCCCATTAAAATTCCTAAATAAAACAAAAAGACCTTGTATTGATCCAGCTACTTTGAAAAGAAAAATTAATGCCTACTATTTGAAATATTAAATACCCCAAAAAATCCCATGCTGCTATCATCTAAAATTTATTTTTTAACCATCTTGACTAATATAAATCAAACCTTCATAATTTTTGCTCAAAAAGCAAGATCTGTTGATATATATATATATATATATATATATATATATATATACTAGCAAATTTATGCACCCTCCGGGTGCAAGTTTTTAAGTTTTAATACAATAAAATATTATGTTAAATTAGAAAGGCTAATAACACTAAATAAGAATGCAGATAAAAAGATTTGGAACAGAGAGGGTATTATCGAAAAATAGAACAGCTTTGAAACTAACTCTTCCATTATTTTCCATTACTCCCGTCTTTCATTGGTAAATTTTCCTAATTTAACTCTTTACTTAAAATAGGAAGTAAAGGATAATATTACAGTTATTTCTTCCTGTTAATGAATTTCTTTTAAGATTTATCCCAGAGATTTTTGCTCATATTCAATAAGATAAAACCAAACAATTAGAAATCAATAATACTAAGCATATATTTATTGAAATCAATTTTTTAAGATCAATATGCAAATTAGCCTTCCCATTCACACTGTAAACCAGTATTTTGTTGTATATATAAATACAATTGCGTATTATTAGTATGTAGATATGGTCACCAGTCTTAATAATGTAAAACAATTTTATTAATAATTGAGGTTTAAATAAAAATAAAATCATGGAGAATGTGATGTAAATAACTAAGGGAACTGTGAATTGAGTAGTAATATAGTTTCGGTTACAGACAGAAAAACACACAATCTCCATTATAATAAGATATATATATATATATATATATTATACTAAAGCTGAGATTTGGAGCGTTCAATCCCTAAAGGCTTTTTTGTTTGTGACCTTGATCACACGAAATTTGTCTCTAATTATTCCTTAGTTTTAGATCAACCCATTGTTTGAAAAAAAACCCACTTTAATTGATTTAATTAGTCGGAATTTGCATTGTCCTCATCTTCATTGTTATCTGTACAGCGTTTCGGTCGATGAGCCCTCCGGCCTTCTTCAGGTATTTCTTGTCGGACACAGGAACCTTCTTGTAATAGGGAGCCATCACAGAACTTTGAACCTAACTCTTTATTCAGCACACAGGGGTATCATGTTCTCATTCCACTAACAATAACTGAGGTACAGGTGTTAAGCTATGTTAATTATTATTCTATGTTACTGCTGTCCCTGACCAGGATTGAACCTGCAGTCTAGAGATAACTGTCATTTAGAACTGTCTTAACCTAACTCCTTTTACTACTAGGTTATGTGTCTAATTGGACAATCCAATGTGAATTTTTTTCAAGCGCAAAGGTTAGAATTTATTTTGTAAAAACGAATTTTAAGTAGCGTCTTGGCAGATCAAGATGATCGAAATTGACTGAAAACATCGTTTTAAATGTATCAAAAATAAATTAAATGTGTAATATTATTTTGCTTTTTTTGCTTATGCTCATTATGTTACTTTTTCGACTTAAAACTTGACTTTAAATCGTTTTAATGAATTTTAATTCATTTTTAAAATGAAAAGCAGATGATATTTTGGCAGATCCTACTCTTTTTCCTAATCCCAATCATCTAGCGAGAGCTTAATGGGTGACCGAACGGGTCACTTTTTGTCTAGTATATATATATATATATATATATATATATATATATATATATATAGGCTACTCTCAAGGGAAATAGACACGGCGAGACAAGTTCAAATTCTGAACGATGCTCTTTGTATTTCACATAGAGTTAATACACTTGGGAAAGGTATGTATCCAACTATTCTCCCTCCAGCTATGGGTAAATAGTTTGACAAATTGTGCTCTTTAACCTGTGTATGACAACCAGTCTAGGAGAAGAAGAACTCATCACTGACAGTTAGGAAGGGAGCCCAACGGATTGACGCGTCGTCTAGCAAGTCCCACAATTTTTGCTGTAGGCAGGTTTGTGGTTTGAAGAAAATGAAATGATTGATTGAGAAAGGTATGTATCCAACTATTCTCCCTCCAGCTATGGGTAAATAGTAGTGTTTTATAGGGCCAGTTGGGTCGTGGTAGTAGTTGATATTGATGCGTTCATACATATTCATATTCGCTCACATACATCTGTATTCTCATACACAATAGTACAAGACAAATATGCTATAAAACCTTGGTACACTCCTACATAGGTTTTAAAAATCGTAAGTACACACAAATAGATACACGTACATATTCCCTTACACACCAGTGCTGACAATCATATCTACAAAAGAATTCATGTATCAAGAACAAGCAAAGAAAGAGAAGAGAAAAGTTTCCACTTAGGCTCGTCAGACATTAGCATTATTTTACATAAATACCTTCTGAAAAGGAATTGATCTTCTATTTCTCAGAAACAACATACGAAAGTCGTATAGTCACAAAGGAGTTGTTTATTTCTTTCTAGGCTCGTGGTTCTTTTTCGGAGAGAAGGAGAGTGTGAGAGTAAGGTCGAGCTGTTCTATCGTAAATCACGTTCGTGCGCGCTGTTCGTTGCTCCCCTAGATATGTCACGACCTAGCTCCAACAAACGTGTCCGACCCTCCTGGGGTCTGGCGAAAAAAAAGAGGCCGAATTTTCTTTACTTCCGTTTGTGCTCCTAGGGGTGGGGGAAGGTCACATCCACTTCCCCCCCCCCTAGAAACCGGTACTTCCGTGACCATTCTTATAACTCTAGTTCCGGGGTCATTGGTCGGACAATAGCTGGCCCACCGTTGACTGTTTACACCGTTCCAAACTTTAACCTCTCTTTGTTCTTAATTCTTTTTCTTATCTTTCTCCAGAAATCCGATTACCGTTTTCGTTTCAATCCCCAAATTCCCCGTAGACGATAATAATCGCACTACAGTATGGCATATTAGGCCCGTTAACCTTGTTATTTCAACCAATCTAGAAGAAAAACTCTGAACTCGTCATTGATAAGTTACGATGTGCGCCCAACGGGTTGACGCGTCGTCTAGCAAGTCTCATAGATTTTTCTGTCGATGCAGGTTTATGATTTGAATAATTGCAAACCTGTTAAAAATCTTAAGCTGTCGACGATCTCTGTTGTTCCGCAGGATTAGGATTTGAATTATTCCTATGACCGATTCAGAAAGGTGTGTAAGCAACTATTCAGCCTCTAGCTATGGGTAAATACTAAAACAAACTGGGTTATTTACCATTGAATAGGCAACCAGTCTAGGAGAAGGAAAACTGAGTTCAAAACTGTTAAACATCGAATAAGAAATTGACCTTGAGTCACATTAAAGTTGTGCGCGGGTGGTTGGTATCCAACTATACTCCCTCCAGTTATGGGTAAATAGTAGTGTATATTAGGCTCTTTAACCATCGTTCGGCTAGAAACCATAATGTTCCTAGTTCGAAACCGGCCCTCGTATGGGTTACACAGAGATCTGTGCGATAAAGTAAGGAGCTGATGTATGTGTGGTGCTCCGTCGCAGACGCAAAAACCGTCTCCTTGGTCAAGCGCTAGTGAAACTCCCTCGCTGATTGGCTGATACCGACTTTAGGCCACCCTGACGACTATACTTTTACTTATTGTAACCAATTTAGAAGGAGAACTCTGAATTCAAATTTTAAACTCGTCATTGATTGTTGGAATATTTGGGGATATAAGGCGTGTGCCAGACGGCTACTTCTACTTATAGACTCGTCGACTCCCATGTGACCAGCCTTGTTGTCCAGTCACTGGCAGTGCTCTGCTGCTGTTGTTGTATTTATACTGGTTGATTCTAATCTTAGCTCACTGCTACTTGGATCTTCTTGGACGACGGACCTAAAGGATTCTCTATCACGGGACTTATTCACTTACCAAAGGATTCTCTATCACGGGACTTATTCACTTACCAAAGGATTCTATAGCTGGACTTACTTACTTATTTACTTTGAGTTCTTTCAAACTGGCCAAGGATGGCGGCCAGATACTTAACATTGATAAGTTACGATGAGAGCCCAACAGGTTGATGCATCGTCTAGCGAGTCCCATAGATTTTGCTGTTGACGCAAGTTTATGATTTGAATAATTGCAATGATCGATTGATAGATTAGATGATTCGATTATGTCTATTGTTGTCCATTTATCAACTTTTCAAATCTGGTACAGATGTTTTCACACTGACCCCAATCGATCTCATCTGGTTTGATAATGAGAACAAAATTATTGATATCATGGTGTCTGATCGAAACTTTGTAGGGTCAAAAAATAGACAGCTTATCATTGGCGAATTATAATTGTATTGATTCTGGGCTGGCTTGTTTTGTTTTTTGATTTTTTTTTTTTTTTTTTAGTTATCATTTTTTTGTGGGTGGGGGCACTTGTTTAATCGTATTATATATGAAATGAGTCAAAGGGAAAAGTCTTTTTTAAAGATTTTTTTTAATTCGCTGGTTTGGCTGCAAAGTTCAAAGTCTTACCAACGCAGATACGACCTTAAAAGAAAAGGATTCAGATAAACAAAAGCAATCTCTCTTAAACTGTACGATTTCGAAAATCATATATATATATATATATATATATATATATATATATATATATATATATAAGAGAGAGTTTTAGAATTTGTTTGAAGCATTGTGTATATATTGGTTTGGAGGTTGGTTTTGAAGGCTATCACACTGGAACTGGAGTCATTTTCTTCTGGCATTTCTAGTTAAAATTTTAACTAGAAATGCCACAACAAGACTTCAGTTCCAGTGATCTTCTGAAAAGGAGATTTTATCTCGAAAATTCAAGAATAAAATACAGGTTAACACACAACACCATTGTTACCTTATTATTTGTTCTTAACACCTGCATTGTGATAGCCTTCAAAATCAACTTCCAAACCAATGTATATATATATATATATATATATATATATATATATATATATATATATATGAAGTGAACAAACAATGTGTTTGAAATAGCAAAGGCCGACAATTTTGGGGAGATTATGTGCTTAATTAAAGTCATACCTAATTTGTTAATTAATTAATTATAATTAAATGAATTAGGCGTGCATATCGGTTTAAATGTAAAGCGTAAACAAATCGACTTTTTCTCGATTGGTTTACGCGTTACATTTAAACCGATATGCACACCTAATTCATCTAATTATAATTAATTAATTAACAAATTAGATATGACTTTAATTAAGCACATAATCTCACAATATATATATATATATATATATATATATATATATACATATATATATATATATATATAAGTATATTTTGGCAGCATTTTTTCCTTTTATGCATGTTTTGTTGAACCCGAGAGACATTTCCTGTCTGACAAGTTTCTTTTCTAATCTTTATTTCTTCTGAGCAATGAATCTTGGGTATAAATAAAGAAATCCATTAACAAGAAGAAATAACTGTAATTTCATTCTTTACTTCCTATTTTTACTAAATAGTCAGGAAAATTTAGCAATGAAAGACGGGCGTGATGGAAGAGTAAGTTTCAGTTGTTCTATTTTCCGATTATAAACACGCTGTTTCACATTTTTTATCTGAATTTTTATTTAGTTTCATTATCCTTTCTAATTTAATATAATATTTTATTAGATTAAAATTGAAATACTTGCACTCTGTTTCAAATCTTTTTATCTGTGTTCTTATTTAGTTTCATTATCCTTTCTAATTTAATATAATATTTTATTACATTAAAACTGAAATACTTGCACTCTGTTTCAAATCTTTTTATCTGTATTCTTATTTAGTTTCATTATCCTTTCTAATTTAATATATTTTATTAGATTAAAATTTAAATACTTGCACCCGGAAGGTGTATATATTTACTGATTATGCGAAATATGAATATTAGATCTGCTGTTTTGTGGCATACATGCGTTGTTTTCATTTACAGGGTGTTCAGTATAAATTTGACATTTATATTTGTTTATTTTTCTCCGTAGGTTGGAGGTATTGACGCACACTACGCATCCTTTAAAAGCTTGGACCTTTCTGCATTCATATACGTGATGACAGATAGAATGGATGACTGGAACCCACCTGAATCATGGAAGAGAATAACTTGTATCATGATGATCTGCGACGGCCATCAAAATAAGGAGATTATGGTTGCTGCCCAATGCTCCCTGAACACTGTAAAAACAATCAAGCATGAACTGGAGAATTGCAATGGAGACTATGAGGCTCTGGCTAAAAGAAAGCAACGTAACAAACTATCTGATTGCATTCATACAGCAGAATTCCTCGAAAATCCACAGAAAAAAGTGTTGGAGGACCCTCAGATGCCTACGTAGAGTTGCTAAACACTATAGTTAAGCTCTGGATAATAAGGGTAGCCAATGGTAGGCGATATGTACGGCAGCAGGATTCGGCCCCCTGTCAAACCTCTGGGAAAATTCAAAAATGGAATTTTTACGACTACACCAGTCCCAATGTTTGGCCTCCAAACTCCCCATGGATTAGTATGTATGTAGCACTGTTGAGAAAGACGCCAATCGCCGTACCAGTAATACTAAAAGCCTAGTTAATCGACAGAATTAAGGTAGTTTTTAAGACCCTTCCTAGGGAAACTGTAACACCAGCTTGCTCCAGGATCCGGAGAAGGATTGAGGCTGTGATCAACGCTAATGGTGGTTATTTTGAGTGAAGATATTTAAAAATTAGTATTTAAATAAGAGAAGGGAAAGTCGTCGATTGTGTTTGTGATTAAAATATAAATCAATTATATAAGATCAAAACAATTAATGGATCCGTGTAATTAATTTTTTATTATCCCCTTCTATATCCAGGCAACGCCGGGTAGCCGCTTCTAGTCATAAAAATACGATATCTTGTATTATGAATTTATTGGTAAATAGGAGTTAACTTTCAAAGATTTCAGTTGTAACATTTTCACAATAACTACATCGAGCGATGGGTACTGCTATCCAATGATGAACAGCTTGAGATTTAAAAAGTTTATATTTAACATATTCGCTCTACGTCATTTTGACTTCGTTTACATCCACTTTCTCTTGCTTCCCTCTCTCTCTCTCTCTCTCTCTCTCTCTCTTCTCTCTCTCTCTCTCTCTCTCTCTCTCTCTCTGCTTGAGATATTCACTCTACGTCTTTCTGATTTCGTTTGCATCCCTCTTTCTTTGCTTCTTTTTCTTTATTTTCTTAACCGCCCCCCCCTCTCTCTCTCTCTCTCTCTCTCTCTGCTTGAGATATTCACTCTACGTCTTTCTGATTTCGTTTGCATCCCTCTTTCTTTGCTTCTTTTTCTTTATTTTCTTAACCGCCCCCCCTCTCTCTCTCTCTCTCTCTCTCTCTCTCTCTCTCTCTCTCTCTCTCTGCTTGAGATATTCACTCTACGTCTTTCTGATTTCGTTTGCATCCCTCTTTCTTTGCTTCTTTTTCTTTATTTTCTTAACCGCCCCCCCCCTCTCTCTCTCTCTCTCTCTCTCTCTGCTTGAGATATTCACTCTACGGTCTTTCTGATTTCGTTTGCATCCCCTCTTTCTTTGCTTCTTTTTTCTTTATTTTCTTACCCCCTCTTCTTCTCTCTCTCTTCTCTCTCTCTCTCTCTCGTCTCTCTCTCTCGTTCTCTCTCTCTCTCTCTCTCTCTGCTTGAGATATTCACTCTACGTCTTTCTGATTTCGTTTGCATCCCCCTTTCTTTTCTTCTTTTTTCTTTATTTCCTTAACCCTCCTTCTCTCTTCTTCTTTCTCTCTCTCTCTCTCTCTCTCTCTCTCTTCTCTCTCTCTCTCTCTCTCTCTCTCTCTCTGCTTGAGATATTCACTCACGTCTTTCTGATTTCGTTGCAATCCCCCATCTTTCTTTCTCTTTTTCTTTATTTCCCTTTTTTTCCTTCTGAACCACCGCTCTCTTCTCTCTCTCTCTCTCTCTCTCTCTCTCTCTCTCTCTCTCTCATCTCTCTCTCGCTCTCTCTGCTTGAGATATTCACTCTACGTCTTTCTGATTTTCGGGTTGCATCCCCTCTTTTTCTTTTCTTTCTTTATTCTTTCCTAACTCTCTTCTCTCTTCTCTCTCTCTCTGGCCTCTCTCTCTCTCTCTCTCCTCTCTCTCTCTCTTCTCTCTCTCTCTCTCTCTCTCTCATAAATGTTTCTTCTTTCTCTTCGCCCCCCCCATTTCCTTCAATCCATTGTCAAAAAAGGGGGCAAAAGTGACCGTGTAAAAGGTTCTTTTTATAACGAACACTAAAACCGCAAAGATCCAAAAGAAAAAAGAAAAAGTAAAATGGCCATTCTGACCCTTTCTTTCTCCTTTAGCCAGCTGCACCCTAACGATACTAATGGCGGCCCGAGCATTGTCAACCACTTCCGGTTGACTACGCACGCCCCGTAGAGTGTAAAATCGCGCCAAAATCGGCAGCGCCACCTGTTGAGAGGCAAAAGTGCCGTTCGGATCTCCTGTTATTTATCACTTGCCGGTGACAAGATGCGTCCGGCTTGAAATGGCCACAACATGTACGATTCACAAACCGCAAGAGAGCGGGGAAAATGGCAGAAGTTGAGAGAAAATTGATTTAACATTCAATCAGAGGAAAGAGGGGGAGGAGAAAGAGTAGAAAGAGAAAGAAGAGGAGGAAGAAAAGAGGGGGGAGGAGAAAAGAGGGGAGGCGGGAGAAAGAGGGGAGAAGAGAAGGAAGATTTTGTAAACGAGAAGAAGAAGAAAGAAGAAGAAGAAGAAAGAAAGATTTTGTAAATAAGAAGAAGAAGAAGAAGAAGAAGAAGAAGAAGAAAAAGAAGAAGAAGAAGAAGATTTTTTGTAAAGAAGAAGAAAGAAGAAGAAGAAAGAAGAAGAGAAGATTTTTGTAAATAAGAAGAAGAAGAAGAAGAAGAAGAAGAAGAAGAAGAAGAAGAAGAAGATTTTGTAACGAGAAGAAGAAGAAGAAGAAGAAGAAGAAGAAGAAGAAGAAGAAAGAAGATTTTGTAAAGAAACCAAGGGATTTATTCTTTTTTTTCTTAATTTTTTTTTTTCTTTCTCTGTCTTTTTCTCCTTTCCTTCTTCTTTATTTTCTTTCGTTGTTCATTTCCTTCTTTTTTTCTTCCTTATTTCCTTTGTTTTACTATTTTTCTCTTGCCTATTTTCTTTCATTTTCATTCTTGTTTTATTCATTCTTTCCTTCGTTACTAATTTTCTTTCGTGTCCCTTTCGTCTTCGTTTTCTTTCTTTTTTCATTCCTTTGCTTTTTCTTTATTATAATTCCTTCCTTCTCATTTTCACTTATCTTATTTCTATTTTGCATTTCCTGTTTTCTTTTTTCTCTTTTTCATTTTTCTTCCTTAATTTTCTCTTTCCGATTTTCTTTCATTTTGTTATAATCCTTTTTATTTCGTTATTGATTTTCCTTCATTTTTGTTTCTTCCGTTTTCCTCTTCTCCGTTTTTTTTATTCTTTCGTGGTTTATTTCTTCCCTTATTTCATTCATTTTTCTTCATTTTCAGAGTTTTCTTTTCTCTCTTCTTGAGTTTTCTTTCTTTTTCGCCCCATTTCCTTCCTTTTTTTCTTTCTTTCTTACTTTCCACTCTTTATTTCCCCGTCATTTCTTTTTTCTTTCCTTTTCTTCTTTATTCATCATTCTTCTTTCTTCTCTAACATTTTTGTCTTTAGTGTTTTCCTTTCTTGTCCATTAAATAAATCAACTGACATTGCATGTTATCTGTTGGCTTTTCAAATCACACGATGGATTAAAGCAATGCCCACAAACAGCCAGCACACCAACTACCATGATACTATCAACTACAGTGGTACCTTCATGGCTTGAATTAGCTTTGGTTTCACTTGGTATATGGCACTGTAAACTAGGTATGCTACCAAAATATTGCTAAACCTTTGACTGACCCTGATTAGTTTGTCATGAAAAAATACATGCAACAACCATTTATAGATCTTAAGTAGTACTAGCAAATATATACACCCTCCGGTTGCAAGTATTTAAGTTTAATATAGAAAATATCATATTAATTAGAAAGGCTTACATGAAACTGAATAAGAATGCAAAATAAAAAGATTTGGAACGGAGGATGATTGAAAAAAATAGAACAACTTTGAAACTAACTCTTCCATCATTTTTCCTTACATCCGTCTTTCATGTCAATTTTCCTAATTTACCTATTTAGGTTAGGATAGAAGTAAATAATAAAATTACAAGTATATTTCTTCTTGTTAATGGATTTCTTTAAGATTTATCCCCGCGGAGATTTTGCCTTCATATTTAAAAAGAAAACCAAAACAATTAGAAATCGAATAATACTAAGCACATATTTATTAAAGATCAAATTTTTAAGATCAGTATTCAAATTAGCCTTCCCATCACACTGTAAAACCCTATTTTTGTTGTATAAATAAATTACCAATTGCATGTTTTACTATGTTAGATAGGTCAACAGTCTTATTGATGTAAAACAATTTTATAATTAATTGAGGTGTTAAATAAAAAAATAGATTCATGGAGAAATTGTGATTGTAAATAACAAAGGGAATTGTGACTTGTATAGGTAATTATAGTTTCGCGTTACAGACAGACAAACCCAATCTCCATTAATAAGATGTGGAAACTGGTGCCCTGGAAAAAAATTAATTTTAGCTGGTGAAGCTTGTATCAGGGATCAATGCAAAGTAATTTGAAGAATTTTGATAAAAATACTGCAAACACATTGATTCTTTCTCTGTAAGAAGATTCTTTTGTGTCTAGTTATAGCTTTAAGTCTTTTATGCCAATCTGACAACATGAACTTTAAATCTGTGCCTTAATAAAAATGTAGCTTGCTGAATAGTTTCACAAGGAAAATAATTTTTATTAAAGGTTTTAAAAACAAATGTTCATAATTTTTTCTTCCCTTTTCTTTCTTTCTCTATTTCCTTTTTTTTTTCTTATTACATTATTTCTTTCTCATTTTCATTCATTTTTCTAGCCTTTCCTTTCTTCCTTTTACTTTCTTTTTTCTTCTTTCACGTACATTTTCTCTTTCAATCTTTCTTTCTTTCTTTCTTTCTTTCTACCTTCCCTTCTTTCTTTTTTCTTTTTCTTTCTTTCCTTTTTCTTTCTTACTTTCTTTCGTTTTCTTTCCTATTTCTCTTCCCTTCCTCTTTCTTTTTCTTCTCTTTTTCCCCTATTTATGTCCTTTTTACACATACACCTCTCTCTCTCTCTCTCTCTCTCCTCTCTCTCCCTCTCTCTTCTCACACACACACACAACACACACACACACACACACACATAGACCACACACACACATATTCTCCAACTCTCTCTTT
>CM042175.1:40158446-40160946 GCA_023376005.1 Doryteuthis pealeii
GAAAAAGAAGAAAGAAAGAAAAAGAAGAAAAGAAGGAAAGGAGAATAAACGAAACAGAAATTAGAAGAAGAGGAAAGAATAAAGAAAGAAAAAGAAAGAAAACAATGAAGATCAGACAAAATAGGAAGAGAGGGTAGCATTAGTAGAGAAAAGGAAGAAAGAAAGAAGAACAGAAAGAAGAAGAAAAGAATAATATAACGGAAGAATGAGCCAAGTAATAAAACAAAATTTTTGGGAAAAATGAAATGCTTGAGTAACAAAAAAGAAAGAAAGAGTGGGGAAATGAAACAAGTAATAGGCTAAGAGAGAAAAAGAAAAGAAAGAAAGAAGAAAAGAAAGGGTTGATTATTAAAAAACATAAGAAAGATAGAAAGAAAGACAAAATGAAGAAAGAGTTGATTAGAAGAGAAAAAGACAGAAAGACAAATGGAAAGAAAGAAAGAAAGAAAGAAAGAAAGAAAAGAAAGAAAGAAAGAGAAGCGAAAGAAATACGCTTAAGAATGTAACAAGTAGTAAAAAGGAATGTAGTGAAAAAAAAAAGAGAGGAATGCTTGATTATTACAAAAAAAAGAAATAGATTGGGAAGGTAAAATGAACCAAGGAAATGACCAAGAAAGAAAGAAAGAAAGAAAGAAAAGAAAGAAGAAAGAAAGAAATAATCCACTTAAAGAATGGAAACAAGTAGTAAGAACTGATAGAAAAAAAAGAGAGGAATGCTTTATTATTAAAAAAGGAAAAAAAAGAAAAGGAAAGGGAAATGACACCAAGGAAATGGCCAAAGAAGAAAGAAAAAAGAAAGAAAGAAAGAAAAGAAATAATCCAGCTTAAAGAATGGGAAGCAAGTAGTAAAAGAAACTGGTAGGAAAAAAAGAGAGAATGCTTTATTATTAAAAAGAAAAAAAAAGAAAGGAAAGGGTAAAATGAACCAAGGAAAATGGCCAAAGAAAGAAAAGAAAGAAAGAAGAAAAGAAAGAAGAATAATCCACTTAAGAATGGAACAAGTATAAAAGAACTGGTAGGAAAAAAAGAGAAGAATGCTTATTATTAATAAAGAAAAAAGAAAGGAAGTGAAAATGAACTAAAGGAAATGACCAAAGAAAAGAAGAAAGAAAGAAAGAAAGAAAGAGAAGAGACAGAAAGAATCATTAAAGAATAGAACAAGTAGTAAGACTGGTAGGAAAAAAAAGAGAGGAATGCTTTAATTAATTTAAAAAGAAAAAAAAGAAAAGGAAAGGGGAATGAACGCAAGGAAATTCGCAAAAAAGAAAGAAAGATAAGAAAAAGAAAGAAAGAAAGAAAGAATACGCTTAAGAATCGAACAAGTAGTAAAAGAAGTGGTTAGGAAAAAGAGAAGATGCTTGAATTATTAAAAAACAAAGAAAAAAGAAAGGAAGGAAAATGACCACGGAAAATTCGCAAAGAAAGAAAGAAAGAAAGAAGAAAGACAGAAAGAATCGCTTAAAGAATGGACAAGTAAGTAAAAAGAAATCGTAGGTAAAAAAAGAGAAGAAATGCCTTGATATTAAAAAACAAAGAAAAGAAAAGGAAGGGAAAATGACCAGGAAATTCGCAAAGAAAGAAGAAAGAAAGAAGAAGAAAGAAAGGAAGAAAGAAAGAATACGCCTTCAAAATGGAATCAGTAGTAAAAGAAGTGGTGGAAAAAAAAGAGAAGAATGCTTGAATTATTAAACAAAGAAAAAAGAAAGGAAAAGGGAAACATGAACCAAGGAAATGGCCAAAGAAAGAAAGAAAGAAAGAAAAAAAGAAAAAAGAAAAAGAAAAGGAAAAGAAATTAAATAAAATTAGAATATATGAAACAAATACAAAGCAAAGAGAGAAACTAAGAAGATGTTGATCGAATCATGTTTTTTTTAAAAAAGGAAGACACAAAACCAGCAATAAAAATCATTGAAAGGGTGAAAAAAAAAAAAAAACAGAAGGAAAAACTAAAAGTGAAGGGAAAATTTCGAATGTGGCAGAAGAAAAACGAAAGGAAAGAATTTTCGTGGATATTGTAGAAAACAAACCGAAGCTGATAAAATAAGGAAGAAAAGCAAAACGCGCGAACAGATTTTCTTGGCAGGGTCAGTGATGGGGTTAAGGTTCTTTTGTGGAGTACAAATCCGCAAGAAAAGAAGTGAGCCGCAAGTATAACGTAATAAATGCAAAATTCAAAACAGTCATCAATGAACCATCCAACAAAACATTCAGTTCCAATAACACACTGGCAACAGAGAGATTGGAATTGTATACGACGTTGCGTGCTGGGTCCCCAATCGAAACGATTCGATGATAGTTCCCCCCCTTAGCGTTGTCGTATATGCATTTAATTGCCAGATAAACTGACAATATATATATATGTATTTATACACACATACATAGGCATCTGAGCTCACATATACACATAAGTATACATATACATATACGAGGAAGAATGAATAAAGAAAAGAAAGAATAGAATGGATAATAAAAGATGAATTTAATCAATATCACTTACACA
>CM042175.1:40168446-40178446 GCA_023376005.1 Doryteuthis pealeii
GCTGTTCCTTTTTGTTGCTTCTTTTCCTAAGGGCTTACTCATTAAGAGCTAGTGTAACGTAGCGGCGTCGTCACGGTACCAAATAGATATGTTACGTAGTGCCTTTTCTTTGACGGCACTAAATATCTATACGTTGTATACTTCTTACGTCTTACTCTGGTCTATTCTTCCGGCCGTCTTCTGATCGTCTATCATCTATCTTGGTCTGGTCTTTTATTGGGGGTTCCGTGTCTGGTTCTGCTGGGGACCATTTCTTATCAGAAGCCTTGTGTCATTGTTAGCTTTTAGTAATAACAACAAGACTTCGATTTACTTTTGATGTTACTTTATTCCGGATCCCCAGACCAGACAACTGCGCAGTCAGCTCACATCTTCCTAGCTTCGCTTCTAACTTCTAACTGACTCTGCAACTAACTGAGTTGCTTACTCCTTAAACCGGAAGGGGCTTTCTATCGCTTCCGATTCTCACGATCATCCCAGAACGCAAGATCAGAGTGAGGTCAAACATTGTCACCCACTCTCAAGGCCATCAGCTGTACTGATCGCCATAAGGATTTCTATACTACCTTAAAAAATGTAATAGGGATCCAATTAATATGTAACACTAGTTCTTTTAAAGTCAGGTAATTAACTAACAAGACTTTGTTTGTCTTTGATCAAAGCTTTATTTTACTGCACATTTTTACCGCGCGGTCTGACTTTAAACCCTAAAGGTGCACGTCTGCCCTGCGTGCCATTTTGGTTGAAACTGACTACCTAACTAGTTATCACGTGACTCGCGAGATTTCCGCCTTTGGGGTCAAAATTCTCAAACGGTCTGTATTTTTCCACTTGGACCCTTTGCATTCTCGTTACAGGGCTTGTCAAAAGCCTAACGCCACCATACAGTTATGCAATACGAATACGTGGTTGGTTAACTACTTAATCGGCTGATATTGACAGATGTCCATTTGCACTCATTGACGAAGGACTTGCAAGACTGAGGAGCACCAGGGAACAACCAAAGGATTCTTCACTAAGGATCACGCACTGCTTAACACAAAGGATCTCCACTGAACAGCGCTCTTGCTTGAAGCCTAAAGGATGGCCAAAAAATCGTAACAGGATTGTGTAGAAGATGCGAGTTCGATCCGTGGGCCCAGGTTTGGCGGAAAGAAAAATGATATTACATTCTTACAACAATCAAGGCGAATTAACTAAGGTATTCCAAGGAATGGACATTGGAATTAGAATTAATTCCCTGAAGAAGGCCGTAGGCTACAGAGGTCTAAAAGCTACAAATATAACAATTAAGATGGGAATAATAGTTCTTTACGCGCTGTTAATGTAAAGGGGAGAGGATTCGTCAAAATAATTTCTGGAATGTTAATTCGTCTTTATTTATTAAATTTAGTAAATGACCTTCACATAAAGACCCTAGGGTACGGGCATGGGATGGAATATAATATCCTCATTTCTTTTCCCTGTGCTGTTGTTGCTCATGTGCTGGACTGCGAAGTCGTGGTAAGCTAGTTCGAATTCCAGTCGCGGAATTAGGTTCGGTTTCAGATTGTGTATTTCGGTTTCAGTTTGTGTAATGAAATTGAACAACCTTCGTGGGTTATTTAATGACAAAGCAATCCTTGTAGAAGACAGTAGTGGTACTATTTAACTCATAGCTGGGAGTGAGTGTGTTCATACCTTTCCCAGGGGTATTAAACCGAAAAACGTAATAGCACAAGTGGAGCTCGAACTCGCCTGCATATATATATATATATATGGATTCACTATCTACCCCTCTATCTGCATTCACTACCAATCTATCTATCTATTTATTTATCTATCTACCTGTTTTCACTATCTACCTATCTATCTGTATATCTGAAAGCGGAGAAAGAGGAATAAAGGTAGATTTAGAAAGAGAGAGAGAGAGAGAGAGAGAGAGAGAGAGAGAGAGAGAGAGAGAGAGATTTGACGTGAAGAGAAAAGGGAAGAAGAGAAAAAAAAGACAAAATATATCTAAAGAGAAAGAAATTCATGGGGAAAGTGATCAGGATAATAAGAGTCTCTGGCTCTGAGTTCTGGGTTCTCCAGTTCGATCTCTGTCGGGGCGAGATCGAAGGTATACACTGCTGAGAGAGAGAGAGAGAGAGAGAGAGAGAGAGAGAGAGTAGATGGATTCTTACACTTCCGCACGAGTAGGATGTGGCACAAGGTCAATTTCTTAAGCGGAGTTTAAGAGGTTCAGAGTTTTCCTTCTCATGGACTGGTTGCCTAGCTCAGTCTGCCCAAGTATTTATAGCCGGAGGGAGAATAGTTGAATGCATACCTTTCCAAAAGGTATTAACGCTATGTGAAATGCAAACAGACGCGTCCAGGACTTGAACTATGATAACCATTACACCATACGCCTCCAAGTCAACTCTTCCTAATCAAACCCACTTTGGGAGACTGGAGACCAACTTTAAGAAAGTCTAGAAAGGAACAAGTCATTGTGTTCTGATTACGCATTGGTAACACAAGACTAACGCTCTCCTATATACTCAAACAAAAACAACAACCACAGTGTGAAACATCTCAAACGCCTTTGACTGTTAATGCAGGTTTTTTGCTCACATCAGAAACCGTTATTTTAATACAAACAATATGAAAGATCTATTTGAAAATGTCAGCATGGAGGACATTTTTACTTTTGTTAATGGAAATAAAATTATACCATAGAATAGAGACATGAACTTAATCAATACCATACAACATGATCCCCAATGGTGCTAACACATTGTTAAAACCAATTACTAAAAAAGAAAGTATAAATATAAATACACGATATGTATTACTTCCTAATCGTTAGGCATGACATAACCCCGGACGGGTTGATATGACGTTAAAACCAACCAACCAACCAACTCTTAAAACATTTATATCACAACTTTTATAATATTTTCCTGTTTAAAATGATTCTGTGGTGTCTTCAGGTGCTTTACGATTTTACATTATAATAATAATAATAATAATAATAATAATAATAATAATAATAATAATAATAATAATAATAAGGACAAACTACATCAAAGCGAAAATTGATAAGACCCAACAAAATAGTAAATGTAGACTTTGCGGTAATAGAGATGAGACTGTTAACCATATACTATGCGAATATAGCAAACTAGCACAACGAGAATATAAAACTAGACACGACTGGGTTGGGAAGGTGATCCACTGGGAATTATGCAAAAAATTAAATTTTGACCACACAACAAAATGGTATATGCATAAACCAGAATCTGTTCTTGAGAACGAAACGCACAAAATTCTCTGGGACTTTGAGATAAAAACGGATCACCATATCCCAGCAAGAAGGCCAGACCTAGTGTTGATTAACAAAAAAGAAAGAACTTGTCAACTGGTGGATTTTGCAGTGCCAGCAGATCACAGGGTGAAGCTAAAGGAAAATGAAAAAATAGACAAATATCTGGACCTTGCCAGAGAACTGAAAAAGTTATGGAATATGAAAGTGAAAGTGATACCGCTTGTAGTTGGTGCACTTGGAACAGTCCCAAAAGGATTAGAAAAAGGCTTGGAAAGTTTGGATATCAGAGGAAGGATTGAAACCATTCAGAACACTGCACTGCTGCAATCTGCCAGAATACTCAGAAGAGTCCTGGAGACCTGAGGAGACTTTCTGTCACTCAGATTCCAGTGAAAGACCATCAGCTAACACTGATGTGAAAACTCAAAAGGAGTAAATAATAATAATAATATTGCAATGGCCTGGATTGATTACAGAAAATCCTATGACATGGTCCCACATACCTGGATTTTAGAATGTCTAAAAATGTACAAAATTTCCAACAACACCATAAACTTCATTTAAAAAGCCATGGAAAACTGACGAGTTCAATTAAAAGCTGGAAAACAATCCATGGCAGTACGTAAAAATCCAAAGAGGTATTTTCCAAGGAGACTCGTTATCACCACTACTCTTTATTATAGCAATGATGCTGCTCAATCATATACTTTAAAAATGTACCGGGGGATATTAAAATGTATAAATATAAATACACAACACATATTACTTCCTAACCGTTAGGCATTAGATAACCCCGGACAGGTTGATATGCCGTTAAAATCAATCAACCATCCAAGTCAAGAATGGATTTTCTACACGACTTCGGTTAAAGGATATGGAACTGTCGAATTGTGCCTCGCTCTACCGAAATATTGCAAAACCCTTGATGCTTTCCAACATATCAGGGATCACCAAACTTATTTCACGGTGGACCGGATAACTGATAAAATAACGAGCGCGGGCCACATTATTATTGTGTTCAATACTTGCTAGCCAGAACGAAAGCTCTGAGAAAAAGATGTAAAACAAAATTTATCTTTCCATGTTATATTCATAGATGAGTGGCGTAAGATGCACAAAAACAAATTTAACCAACATATTTATTTTCAAAACATTATCAAAGAACGCAACATTAGCAGAAAGGTTCAGTGAGATTTGTGAAACTGAAGTTTTCCTTTCAAGATATCATCAATGTTTCGTTTGGAATTGCTACATCCAATCAAGAGAATTACTTTCAAATGTTTATCAGTCAATTTCGTTCGAATGGTTGATTCCGTATGTTGTATACCCTTTTCTTGTACTTTTCTTCTATTCTTCTTCTGGCGTCTTGGATATCTTACATCTTATTCTAACATTTCTTAAGTTCTTCTAGTCATCTAGCGTCTCTTCTAGCGTCTTGGTGGTCGGTCGCACTTAACTCATTTCTTCTTCTAGATCAGTCTTGTTACCAAGACATTCACCAACCACAAGACCGTGTTATTTTCTTAAACTTTTATTTACTTAACTATCTTATTATAATGGAGATTGTGTGTTTTTCTGTCTGTAACCGAAACTATATTACTACTCAAGTCACAATTTCCTTTGTTATTGACATCACATTCTTCACGATATTAATTTTATTTAAATCTCAATTATTAATAAAATTGTTGTACATTATTAATACTGTTAACCATATCTACATATTAACAACATGCAATTATATTTATATATACAACAAAATAGCGGTTTATAGTGTGAACGGGAAGGCTAATTTGCATATTGATATTAAAAATGTGATTTTATTAAATATGTGCTTAGTATTATTGATTTTTAACTGTTTGGATTTATTTTAATGAATATAAGCAAAAGTCTCTTCAATGAATCTTAAATGAAATCCATTAACAAGAAAAAATAAATGTCATTTTATTCTTTACTTCCTCTTATAACTAAATACTTAAATTAGAAAAATAACAATGAAAGATGGGAGTGATGGAAGAGTAAGTTTCAGTTGTTCTATTTTTCTATTATACCTCCCTCTGTTTCAAATCATTTTATCTGCATTCTTATTTAGTTTCATTAGCCTTTCTAATTTAATACAATACTTTATTACATTAAAACTTAGATACTTGCACCCGGAGGGTGCATATATTTCCTAGTACATTTAATGTAACTAAACATAGCACGCGTATGCAGGTGAGTTCCAGTTAAGGCAGGACACCTTCACTGCCCGACGTCTAACTGAAAACTGAGGACCCAACCAGGTCCCACGCGACTTCACGTATTTCGCGGGCTTTCTGTACTATTTCATGGAAAGTCCCGCCCGTGATATGAAAAGGGACATCCCTTTAGAAATACAGGGGATTGACAATAATCTTATGCAACCGCATAGATTATGTAACACGTAGTCAATGAGGATTTAGTAAGCTTAACATGATATTTAGATTTAAATGGTATCAGAACGCCTCGCGTTTTTTACGTTTTAACAAATATATTCAAATACCGTCAGCGGGCCTGATAAAATGCCTTCGAGGGACGGATCCAGCCCGAGGGCCGTAGTTTAGTGACCCCTGCTCCATATGTTCGGCTATGCCTGGTTTCATTGCATTATATCGGTTTATGACCCCTGAAGTTTCAATGTTTTTACAAGCGGAACGTGTCTACCAACTGAGCCACTGACCGTTGCATTTACTAACGTGGAAAGAAAAAAGGGTACGGCTACAAGATCCAGAAGAGGCGTAATGTTTAAACGAGAAAATTCCAACCTCCCTACTTTAGGTGGAGGTGGGGGTCTGCTCTACCCTACACAGGTTAAAGTATTTCATTATCGAATTAATTAATGACTTTAATTGCCGAATACCCAACTGACCTTCGCGAGTCGGTCCTCCCTCGACATATTTACGCGGGATCTGAGAGGCGCCTTCTTCTCTGCCCTCTCAAGTCATGTCGCCCCAGGGGTTGGGAATATCTCTATCGTAATAAGATTTTCAAACCCGTTTAATGACTTTCGTTAGTATGGCAGGTACTTTCGTCTTTTCGATCTCATTAATGCTGACCCCTCGCCTTTACACAAACGGAGAGACCCCCACCCCAGTGTCCCACCCCAGCGCGAGACAACTAACCCAAAATATAATGAGGATAACAAAAAGCTAAAAATAGTTGTTGGATTAGGTTAAGACGAGATGAAAATTCTTTCTTCTAGAAAAATCATCGTTTCATGTGCATGCGTATATTGACTTCTGCTAACGTTGGTTGGTTGGTTGGATTTAGCGGCATGTCAACCGTTGTTGGGTCATTTTTTGTCGAAGAAGTTTAAATAGTAATTATAACCCTCTCTTTTCACCTGGGTTCGAACGTGCGACGGTGGCTCTAGAAGTGAACATTACATAATCAATATAGAAATGAACATTATATAATATAGAGCGTTCGGCTAGAAACCACAAGTTTCCTAGTTCGATCACCGGTCCTCGCCAACTCAGCGTATGAGTAGCACAGGGATCTGTGCGGTAAAGTAAGGAGCTGATCGTAGGTGTGACTCTCCACCTCAGACGCAAAAAACAATCTCCTTTGTCTAGCGCTATTGAAAAGGGATAGACTCCCTCGCTGATTAGCTGATACCGACATTAGGCCGCCCCGACGACTTACTTTACTTATATATATTTATATATATAGAGAGAGAATAATCCAAATTATACTAATTATCAAGCCCCATCTAAACATTCCGAGAAATAAATAAATAGTATATATATATATATATATATATATATATATATATATATATATATATATATATGTGTGTGTGTGTGTGTGTGTGTGTGTGTGTGTGTGTGTAATGAAAATGGAAGTGAATCCGACGGTATGTTGAAAAGAAATAAAGGGAAGAAAGTACTGAATGGATAAAATAGATAATTTTAATTAATTTAACTTACACGTGTTTCGGTCAGGAGTTTATCCATGTGTACATTATATATATATATATATATATATATATATATATATATATATCGGAATTTTTTAGACGAGGCTTGATAATTAGTATTATTTTGATTATTCGGACTATTATCCTCATCTTTATTGTCATCTGTACAACGTTTCGGCTGATGTGCCCTCCGGCCTTCTTCAGGTATTTCTTGTCGGACTCGGGAACTTTCTCGGAGTCGGGAACCTTCTTTTCTAACTCGGGAACCTTCTTGGCTTCCGATAACGACTAGAAGTTTCCCCATTATAACAAGAAGTTTCCCGAGTTCAAAAAGAGGGTTCCCGAGACTGAGAAAGTACCCGAGTCAGAGAAGGAACACGAGTATTGATATAGATGTTAAATAAAAATCAAGCCACCAGTCGGGATGTTAAATGTCAGGATATATAAAATATTCAACACAACTGTTTTGGACTGCACCTCTACCGAGGAGTAACCTCCTTCCAATGGGGCCGCCTTTTGGCCGCGGGTGGCGTCCCGTGATTCTTAAGGATGGAATCCTGGTTGTTGAGCAGTTCATAATAGTCAACACACCACTTTGACCATTTGTCATATTCATTTTTATTCGTCATTTTCATTTTCAAAATATAAACTTGTTCGAATCAATACAACTGGATGCTTCAACACAAAAATATCATAAAATTTGTTCTTAATAACAATTAAGTTCATTTCAGATAATGCGCAAGCATAATTCTATGATAGGAATTTACTAAACCAAAGTAATTGATTACCCCCAATTGACCCCTAAAAAGGCGCGAATCTCGCGCGCCATGAGAAAAACGTAACTAGTTAGATTCAGTTTCAACCTGAGAATTGAAGCAGAGTAGACGTGCTCTGCTGAGGTTGATTCTCCCGCGCGGTGAATAAGAATGGGTTAAATAAATCTTCATCAAGAAACTAAAAGTCTTGTGAGTTGATTAATTGCATGACTAAAACTATCCCTTAAAAGAAGCCCTTGGAAGAGACTAGACAACGAAAGAAAGAAGATGGAAACATGGCGACTAGATGGAGCAAAAAGAAATGATGAACAAGTAAGTCTTCATTAGAGTATCTGTCTCTATATATATTGATGAAAAGTATTCGGCTGAATATATATATATATATATATATATATATATATATATATATATATATATATATATATATGAATAAAAAAAATAAAGTGGGTACACAGAAATGTATCCGTGTTGTTCCTGAAGCTGACAAAGCACATACCTGGCCCGATTCAATTTTAGTCGGTACGAAAAACAACACCCGATGGGTGATGGATGAACATGAATATAAACAGATGATTTTTGTTTTGTTTTGTTTTACGGCATATCAATCTCAGTGGGTCATTTAATGCCGATTAAGTTTTGAACTAAATTCATTCTTAATGGATACTCAATTTTTTTTTATAAATACATTTTTCTATTTAACCCATAGATGGGACCCTAACAGGTACTACCACTCCAGGTCAGAGTGGACCAGAGAACAATGGCGATGAAGGGATGCTCCACGTTTCTCAAACCTCCAAAACTGGAACCTCACCATCAGATAGAGTTTAACGTCATTCCCAGGTCAGGTAGACCCTCAGCTACCGTCTTCTAGCACCCATATGATAAAAAGGGTTGGGGCTTGCCATAAGGGCAATAGGGTTGGGAAAATCATATAGGTGCTAGGGCTTGACGTGACCAGCCGATTGATCGGAGGAGGCCTTTCCGACCGTCTAGCCTAAGTAAGAGTCCAAGTGGAGTGTTACAGGCCATGGACTGCTCAGCCACCAAAACTCCGTCATTAAGTCACCCACGGCCAACAGGTGGTCCCATTTGGGGGAGTCTTACTCCTCTGCAGAGGTGCAGTTGCTGCATTCTAACGCCCTAGACGACAGGGTGGTCTCCTCTCTCAGTATATACCCGACGATATCAATGTGGGTATATAACAAATGTCTTTTTACCTGGGCTCGAACATGGGACGGTGGTTCTAAAAGTCGACATTACATAACTCAAAGACACCAGTCGGGATGTTAAATGTCAGAACGTTTAAAACAACTGTTCTGTTGGCAGAACAACCTCATCACCTATCGGGACACATCACTTTTTCCCTAACCCCAAACCCAAACCCTAACCTGACCGCCTCTCCCATCCATCAATAAAATAAATAGACAGACAGTTAATTGATTAGTCAGCGAAAGTCTGATCGATAACAACAAAAGAAAAATCGATGAAAGAGCGAAGTTGGAACTTTTATTTGTGATGAAGAAACGTTTTATAGAAACCAATGTTTGGTCTCAGCAAGGTACCCAGCAGGATGTGAGGAAACCTTTTGATAAAAAACTAAATTATTCAATATGATAAATTTCCCAATGGTTATCCCCTAAATTGCAATTGTAATGAGTACTCTTAAAACAAAGGCCAAATCATAATATATTCATCAACAATCTCATATATATATATATATATATATGTGTGTGTGTGTGTGTTTGTGTGTGTGTGGAGAAAAGTAGACAAACACGGGATGTTATGGAAACTTGATGTTTATTGTCGACGGTACAACGTTTCGGTCTCTTATTAGACCATCTTCAGGACGTGGATATAGTTCTTACTCCAATGATGGAAATTCTCAAAATGCTGAAAACGGAAGGTCGTCAGTAGGGGGAGGTGTGGTTGGGGGTGGTCCCTACTGACGACCTTCCGTTTTCAGCATTTTGAGAATTTCCATCATATCCAAGTCCGGAAGAT
>CM042175.1:40183446-40188446 GCA_023376005.1 Doryteuthis pealeii
CCTCTCTCTCTCTATCTATCTATCTATGACACTCATTCATCCTCAGATAAATGCCCCTCTTTCTCTTCTCTTTCTGTCTCTTTCTTTCTTTCTCTGTCTCTCTGTCTCTGTCTCTGTCTCTGTCTCTCCCTCTCTATCATCAGACAAATGCCTCTCTTCTCTCTCTCTCTCTCTCTCTCTCTCTCTCTCTCTCTCTCTCTCTCTCTCTCTTATCTCTCCCGCCCTCTCTCTATCTATCTATCTATCTATGACACTCATTCATCCTCAGACAAAATGCCCCTCTTTCTCTTTCTCTTTCTGTCTCTATCCTTCTTTCTTTCTTTCTTCTTTCTCTTCTCTCTCTCTCTCTCTCTCTCTCTCTCTCTCTCTCTCTCTCTCTCTTTATCTCTCCCGCCCTCTATCTATCTATCGATCTATCTATGACACTCATTCATCCTCAAACAAATGCCCCTCTTTCTCTTTCTCTTTCTCTTTCTCTTTCTGTCTCTATCTTTCTTTCTTTCTTTCTTTCTCTCTCTCTCTCTCTCTCTCTCTCACTCACTCTCTCTCTCCCTCTATCTATCTATCTCTGTCACACACTCAAACAAACACACACACACACACAAACACACACACACACATCACACGAATATGCATCAACATGCATGCATACGCATACATTGACAAACAAACGTTCGACCGGAGATATATATCCGAAACTTGCGGTAAACATACACACCAAAAATAACACAAATCCAATAACGAATAAACCAAAGGAAAAGTGAGTTTACAACTGGGAAACATATTAATAATTACGTGCCGTCCTTCCATACTTTTCATCTTCTCGCATTCATTATTATCATCTTGCAAAGAGCTTGGGGGTTCTGTGTCCGGCCTCCTTTTCAGCGGTCACGTAACATATAAATGGCTTACTTTGACTAATCATGTTACAAGAGGCGCGATTTGCTATGGAGAGTTTTTGAAGAGAGTAAGGAGGAAAGTGTGTTACATAGGAAGACAAGAAAGGAGAGTGGGAAACGAAGTGGAGAGCTGAGAGGGAAAAAGAGAGCAAGGATGCGGGAAGAAGAAAGGTAATTAAATAAATGTGTGAAGGGGATGAAGAAGAAACATGAAATATAGTGTTTACTAAGAGAATGAGCGAAGGAAATATTTTTTAAAAGGAATAAATAAAAAGAAGGAATTTAAATTTGAAGAATATAAGGAGGAAAGTGTTTTGCATAGGATGCTAGAACAAAAAAAAAAAACGAATGAAATTAAAAAGAAATTAAAAAGGATGCTAGAAGAAATGGAATGAAATTAGAAAGAAATTTTAAAAAAGGAATGAAATTAAAAAGAAATTAAAAAGAAACTAAAAAGGATGCTAGAAAAAAATGAATGAAATTTTTTAAAATGAATGAAATTAAAAAGAAATTAAAAAAATGAATGAAATTAAAAAGAAATTAAAAAGGATGCTAGAAAAAAAGGAATGAAATTAAAAAGAAATTAAAACAATGAATGAAATTAAAAAGAAATTAAAAAGGATGCTAGAAAAAAACGAATGAAATTAAAAGAAATCAAAAAAAGGAATGAAATTAAAAAGAAATTAAAAAGGATGCTAGAAAAAAAGGAATTGAATTAAAAAAAAGGAATGAAATTACAAAAACGAATGAAATTAAAAAGAAATTAAAAAGGATGCTAGAAAAAAATGAATGAAATTTAAAAGAAATTTAAAAAATGAATGAAATTAAAAAGAAATTAAAAAGAAATTAAAAAGGATGCTAGAAAAAAAAAGAATGAAATTTAAAAGAAATTAAAAAAAGGAATGAAATTAAAAAGAAATTAAAAAGAAATTAAAAAGGTTGCTAGAAAAAAAAAGAATGAAATTTAAAAGAAATTAAAAAAATGAATGAAATTAAAAAGAAATTAAAAAGAAATTAAAAAGGATGCTAGAAAAAAAGAAATGAAATTAAAAAGAAAAACAAGAAGGAATGAAAAATTAAATAGAGGAAGATTGAGAAAAAATAGAAGGAAGAATGAAGGAAATTAATTCTGAAGAGAGTAAGGAGGAAAGTGTTACATTGGGTGCCAAGAAAGGAGAACGGGGGGGGGGCGAAAGGGAGAACTGAGAGTGAAAAGGGGAGCAAAGATGCGGGAAAAGAGAAGAAAGGTAAATAAATGTGTGAAGAGGATGAAGAAGAAATATGAAAGAAAGATCTACGAGAAAAAATGTAAGCAATATCTTTTTTTTAAAGGAAGGAAAACATGAATGAAAAATTAAGTAAAGTTCGATTGAGAAAAAATAAAAAGAAGAACGAATGAATTTAATTTTGAAAAGAGTAAGGAGAATGTGTTGGGGAGGATGCCAGAAAAGGAGAGCGGAGAATGAAAGAGTGAGCAAAGAGTGAAAGGGAGAGCAAAGATGCGGGGAGAAGAAAGGCAATTACATAAATATGTGGAGAGGATGGAGAAGAAACATAAAAGAAAGAGCTGACTAAAGGAAAAAGCAAAGGAAAGATTTAAAAAAGAAGAAAAAGGGATGAGTATAAAAAGAAAACGAAGGACTGAATGAATTAAATCAAAACGAAAAATAAGAATGAATGAAAAATTAAATAAAGAAAGATTGAGACAAAATAAAAGGAAGAAGGGAGGAATTTAATTTTGAAGAACGTAAGGAGAAAAGTGTTTCATAGGATGTCGAAAAGAGGAGCAGAGAAGGAAAGAAAGATCTGATAATGAAAAGGTTAGGGAAGAGAAAAGAAAGGTAATAGAATAAATGTATGAGGGAGAAGGAAAAGAAAAATGAAAGAAAGAATAAGTGAAGGAAATTACCGTAATGTAACAATATATATTATATATATATATATATATATATATATATATATATATATATATATATATAAACAGAATGAGGGAGATACTGATAGAGTAAGATAGATAGATTGATAGATAGAATTATATAAACGGACTGAGAGAGATACTAATAAAGATAGATAGATAGATAGATAGATAGATATAAACAGACTGAGAGAGATACTAATAAAGATAGATAGATAGATAGATAGATATAAAAACCGACTGAAAGAGATACTAATAAAGATATATATATATATATATATATATATATATATATATATATATATAGATAGATAGATAGATAGATAGATAGATAGATATAAACAGACTGAGAGATATACTAATAAAGATAGATAGATACATACATACATACATACATACATACATACATATAAACAGACTGAGAGAGATACTAATAAAGATAGATAGATAGATAGATAGATAGATAAATAGATAGATATAAACCGACTGAAAGAGATACTAATATAGATAGATAGATAGATAGATAGATAGATAGATAGATAGATAGATAGATAGATATAAACATACTGAGAGAGATACTAATAGATAGATAGATAGATAGATAGATAGATAGAAACAGACTGAGAGATACTAATAAAGATAGATAGATAGATAGATAGATAGAAACAGACTGAAAGAGATACTAATAAAGATAGATAGATAGATAGATAGATAGATAGATAGATAGAAACAGACTAAGAGATATACTAATAAAGATAGATAGATAGATAGATAGATAGATAGATAGATAGATAGATATAAACAGAATAAGAGAGATACTAATAAAGATATGTTGAAAAGATAAATAAATAAAGGAAAGAAAATGCTGAACGCTAAAATTGATTTAATTTGAGTTACCAACACGTGTTTCGACCAGGAGTTTCTTAATGCACACATGTATTCTATTTATTATTATTTCAAATACAAAATAAAATAATAATAATAGAAAATATCTAATTATACAAAGAAAAACGGCTTTATCAAAATATCAAACATGTTACCATGAGGAATATATATATATATATATATATATATATATATATATATATATATATATATATACGCAACGCTCTCCTATATAAGGGATATGGCGGCCTTTACATATATAGGTATATGTGTATTAAAAATAGTTAAATTCCTCTTCGCATTCTGTGGGTGACCATAGCCTAGCGGTCTGATTGATGCTGAACCTATCGGATTTCAATCCCGGCTGTAAGTAACTTACAAATGTCTAGTCACACTGAAGAGACTTGATATGTCGAAACACTATATATATGTATATATCAGTCTTCATATATATATATATATATATATATATATATATATATATATGAAGTGGTCAAAAGTTGTGTTTGAAATGGCGAAGGCCGACAATTTGTGGGAGATTATGTGCTTAATTAAAGTCATACCTAATTTGTTAATTAATTAATTATAATTAAATGACTTAGGCGTGCATATTAAATGCATATTAAATGTAAAGCGTAAACAAATCGAGAAAAAGTCGATCTCTGTATGTACATTTCAGCTCATTAGGCCTCATCAGCAGAGCTGATATAAACCGACTGCCCTGTCTATAGCTCTATTGATGAGGCCTAATGGGCTGAAATGTACATACAGCGATCGACTTTTTCTCGATTTGTTTACGCTTTACATTTAAACCGATATGCACTCCTAATTCATTTAATTATAATTAATCAATTAACAAATTAGGCATGACTTTAATTAACCACATAATCTCCCTAATATATATATATATATATATATATATATCTTATTATAATGGAGATTGTGTGTTTTTCTGTCTGTAACCGAAACTATATTCCTACTCAAGTCACAATTCTCTTAGTTATTGACATCACATTCTCCATGATTTTATTTTTATTTAAACCTCAATTATTAATAAATTTGTCTTACATTATTAATACTGTTAACTATGTCTACATACTGATAACATGCAATTATATTTATATATACAACAAAATAGCGGTTTACAGTGTGAACGGGAAGGCTAATTTGCATATTAATATTAAAAAATTGAATTTAATAAATATGTGCTTAGTATTATTGATTTCTAACTGTTTGGTTTCATTTTTAATGAATATAAGCAAAAATCTCTTCAATGAATCTTAAATGAAATCCATTAACAA
>CM042175.1:40193446-40220946 GCA_023376005.1 Doryteuthis pealeii
CTGCCTTTCAAGAAAAGGCTAGGGGAGTAGACCCAAAAAACAAATCAGGAGCCGGACTCGCTAAAGGTGGTGTGATGCTGAAATCCAGTATTACCCATTAACTCTTGCGACACTACCGTTGCCGAACCGTATTGGTACCTTACCTTTCCTTTGGATCACAGCGGCAGTGTAGAGAGGGGGGTTTTGCTGTATGGACAATAGCTTATCCTCCATATGAACCCGCCCAGGCTATGTAGTTCAAATTTTAAAAAAAGAAAAAAACAACTTTGATACTACTCTGCCAACCTTACTTACCCTCATCTAGGATTCGAACGTTGGTCGCCGGGTTCATTTTTCTGTGACGATAATCATTATACTACGAAGGAAAAATGAATAAAAAAAGAAAGGGTTTGGTTTGGTTTGATTTGTTTTACGGCATATCAATCTCTATGGGTCATCTAATGCCGACAAAGATTTGAAATAAATTCATTCTTAATGGATACTCAATTTTTTTTCATAAATACATTTTACTATTTAACCCATAGATGGGACCCTAACAGGTACTACCACTCCGGGTCAGAGGGGACCAAAAAGCAATGATGATGAAGAGGTGTTCCACATTCCCCAAACTTCCAGAACTGGAACTTCACCATCAGATTTTGACGTCATTCCCATGACATGATCATCCTCAGTCAGCGCCTTCTAGCACATATATGATAAAAAAGGGCCATAAGGGTAATGGGGTCGGTGCTAGGGCTTGACCGGGGCAGCTGATTGATCGGAGGGTGCGTCTCCGACCGCCCTTCTGGCCTAAGTAAGGGCCAAAGTGGAGTGTTGCATGTCATGGATTGCTCAACCACCTGGGTTCCACCCTTAAGCACCACGGGTAAAGAACTCTCACAGAACTAATACTCTCTCTCTCTCTCTCTCTCTCTCTCTCTCTCTCTCTCTCTCTCGTATACCCGACGATGGGGTATATATATATATTTACCAACTGCTCTGAGTCTTCCTTCTCATAGACTGGTTACCTAGCCATAGTTAAAGAGCCCAGTCTGCCCTACTATTTACCCATCTACTACTATTCAGATAGGGTTTAACGTCATATTAATATATATATTTCCAACGATTCTAGCCATTACACCACGAGCCTCAGTGGTTTCTTTCCAGCCTCCTATATGGGAGAGGATCTTAGTAAAAGGCCCATAACACTGAGGAGGGGCGTTATGGGACATTTTTTTCTTACTCGGAAGTGGCAATTCTGTATTTCCCAGAGGTCACGTGGGTTTTTTTTTCTTTCTTTCTTTTTTTTTTTTTTCTTTTCAGTTTTTTTTTTTGTTTTTTTTTGTTACTGGTTAAGTCTCTACCAAAGTCTCGTTGACACCTCACAGCAACGTGACCAAAGACGCCATTTTCCGCACGCCATTTTGTTTTTACACGTTCGGCGTCCCTCCATCGCTTAAATGGATCGATGTCCTTGCATTGTACTCGGCACGTTTATTTGAAACAGTTAAAACCGTGTAGCAAAAGAAACGATGGTAGCTCATGTTGCTTGCACTTAGCGAATCGCTATTCAAAGACAAAAAGAAAAGAACTATTGTACACTTTTGTTAACATATCTCGTATATGTAGACCTTCCGGATAAAAATGGGTCTAATTTACTTAATTGCAACAGGTCACATTCCCTTTGATGAATGGTAGAGGAACATTCGGCTGTAGACAAACTACGTATCAAAAACTGGGTCCCTAAGGTTACTAAAGCTTTTAAATAAAACTCGATAAATAAATTGACCAAATAAGTCGGAATCTAAAACAACAGTATATATATATATATATATATATATATATATATATATATATATATATATATATGTATATATATATATATATATATAATGTAAGAAAGTTTTATAGAAAAACAACAAGATGTTAAATATTTTAGCTGACAGATATCTGTTTCGACATTATGAATATGTCTTTTTCAAAGCAACATTGTAAGTGGAAAAACGAAATGAATATATTAGTAATTTACAAGTCAACGAACGCTCTCGATCAGTACCGGAACATTTTTTTTTTAATTTTTAAAAATACGTATTTGTTGTTAAAAATAAAATAAATTTTATTTTTAAAATGTTTAAGCATTTTTATCATAAAAACTCAAAAGAGTTTGTAGTAAAAATGTAAATGAATATCAAAAAAGTTCAGGAAAATGTTCCGGTTACAAATGAAAGTTTAAAAATGTAACAAGTCCAGCAACATGAATTTGCAATGATGTTAAACTCGCACAGTTGGGATCCTTATTACATCCGAAAATATGAGCCTCCGGTGATATGATTTGCGTAATTCCAAAATTTGTTTTTTTACCTTCATACTGTCCATAGATGTTGTTTGAAAAAGACATATTCATAATGTCGAAACAGATATCTGTCAGCTAAAATGTTTAACATCTTGTTGTTTTTCTATAAAACTTTCTTACATATTGTCGAATTCAATATCCATATTTACCTTCATATATATATATATATATATATATATATATATATATATATATATAGACAGAGAGAGAGAGGGGGGAGAGATTAATATGTCTTTTTTATGTTGAAGTTGGGCGTTATTATAAAGCATTCAAAAATTAAAAATCAAATGAAGGAACTCGATGTTGTGGAGTACAGGATTCACTTATTTTTTATTATTTATTCTCATAAATTTTCGGGATCGTTAGATTCCCTTCCTCAGATGAATGTCCCTCCTGTTAAACAGATCTTTTATCTTTGTTGTTATTGAAAACGGCCGCGTCTGTAAAATATTTGTAATAACGGAGTATTCCGATATCAGCGTTTAGTCTTCTCACGTGAGTTCGAAGTTTTAAAATCCACACACACACACACATATATATATATATATATATATATATATATATATATATATATATATATATATATATATATAATTATGTATGTTATGTTCTTGTGAACGTTGTTTGTTTGGTCTTTTGAAGCATTGGAAAAAAGAACAAAAACCAGAAAAACAAAACAAAAATCAGATTTTTTTTATATATTCAACCGTTGCTCTGTTCCTGATTTAATCTATTCCAATATTTCGGGTGAACCTTCACCCTTTCAAAGGTATATCAGACGGTCTGGTATATATATATATATATATATATATATATATATATATATTATTATTATTATTATTTATATTTTTTCTTGAAGGCAATTACAATGCGCATATCACATAAAATTCGATAATTATAGAAGATAATAATAATTTAAATAATAATATATACTTTATTCAACAATGCTTCTAAAATAAACAGACATCCAAAGATCTTATATATATATATATATATATATATATATATATATATATATATATATATATATATATATGAATACATTTTTAGTACAACAAAATGTATAGAATACGAACAGTAAAGGTATCATATGTATGTTGGGAGATCATACAAGATGAGGGAAATTAAAACAAAGGTTTATTACAAAAATAAAATGAGGAGGGGGTATGAAAATACGAAGGCCTTTTCACTCGGTTCTTTTTCAAGTATAATCACCGGCGACAATTAAAAGTCAGATTGTATAAGATAAATATTTTAGAAGCGAATGGAGGTGTGCCAGAGGGGAACGAGAGAGAGAGAGAGAGAGAGAGAGAGAGAGAGAGAGGGGGGGAGAATATGTATATAAACCCCTCAATTCACACCGGGATTGGAGATATCTCCCAACAAGTAAAGGAAGTGTTTGGATCTTTGTCTGCACAGGGTAGGACAAAGAAATACGATGTAAACAGCTTCGAGGATGTTTAGGTGCTACTTAGACCTAGCCCTGTGCAAGACGGAGAAACACTCATCAGTGTACGCAGCCCTACAAGCATATATATATATATATATAATAAAGATAAACCTAATGAGTCAGATATACCTACTAAATGTTTCGATTAGTGCTCTTCAGGGCTAAGATCAGACTCTTATTTGCTCTACTTAAGTATTGAGAACTCTTTACTTATTAGCTTTAGTATATCCTAGCGGTTTTTGTATGAATATATATTTTTCATATATATATATATATATATATATATATATATATATATATATAATATATATATGGAGATAGGATGGATGTAGTAGAATCCAACAGTATGAGGTAGGTAGAACGATGGTGAACAAGAAATAAAAACTCAAAACAAAACTAAGAGTTGAAACGTTTCATATATATATATATATATATATATATATATATATATATATATAACTTAAGGTAGCATGGACATCGAGTCAACACATGGTTACTGACTGGTTATAGGTGAGAAACTGTCAGTAACCAGGCACTGTTGACTCCATGTCCACGCTACCTTAACTCAAATATAAATATAAATATAAATTTTCATAAAATCGAACAATTGTTCAATATCAGCTAAGTTATAAAATGTTTTCACTTTAACAGCATTTTGTGGTGTTTTCATATCTTTTCATATACTCATATATATATATATATATATATATATATATATATATATATATATATATATATAGAATGAATAGAGAATGAATGAGAAAAGTATTGGCATATAAAGGTGCTCAATGCTAAAATAGCAGAGCAGGTTTACAATCAAATATTAGATATGGATTTAATATCTCGTTATTTTTAATTTATCGCGGTAGATTTTGATATTTTAAAAAAACGTCTATATAAAAATTTTTTTCAAATATCAAAATCATAATATTTTTGACAGTCTCGTCTGATGATTGCAGTAAGCATGAAACTAATAGTAACGAGATATTAAATCCATAATATCTATTATTTGATTATATATATATATATATATATATATATATATATATATATATATATATATATGGAGATAGGATGGATGTAGTAGAATCCGACAATATGAGGTAGGTAGAAGGATGGTGAACAAGAAATAAAAACTCAAAACAAAACTAAGAGTTGAAACGTTTCGTCCGATGATTTTTATTGAAAGCAAAATTTCGTGCGAGTATAAGTGAAAAGGTTTCACACTAAAAAAGGCAAGAAGCAGGCGATATCCCGCACAAACAATCACAGATGCGGACTATGCTGATGACCTTGCACTTCTTGCAGATACACCGGCAAAGGCTGAATCACTGCTACATAGCTTGGAGGAGGCAGCAAAGAATATAGGCCTCTTGTGAACTCCGGTAAAACAGAGTTCATGAATTTCAAAAATAAAGGAGACATCTCCACACTCGACGGCAAGCCTCTTAAGCCAGTAGAACAATTCACGTACCTAGGTGGTAATATCTCCTCCACAGAGAGCGATGTTAATACACGAATAGCAAAGGCATGGGCGGCCACAAATAGATTATCAGTCATATGGAGGTCCGCTCTCCCTGGCAAGCTGAAGCGACAGTTCTTCCAGGCTGTAGTTGTGTCGGTGCTGCTGTATGGCTGCACCACCTGGACCCTGACAAAGCGTCTTGAGAAAAAGCTAGATGGGAGCTGCACAAGAATGCTGCGTGCAGTCTTGAATAAGTCGTGGAAACAGCACCCCACAAGGAAACAGCTGTACGGTCACCTGCCCCCCATCTCACAAACTATCCGAGTGAGACGGACAAGGCATGCAGAACACAGCTGGAGAAGCAGGGATGAACTCATAAGCGACGTTCTCCTGTGGAAGCCAACACATGGACATGCAAGTGTGGGGCGCCCAGCAAGGACATACATCGACCAGTTATGTGAAGATTCTGGATGCTCTGCAGAGGAGCTTCCAGGTGTAATGAGTGATAGGGAGGGCTGGCGAAAGATTGTCATGGATGCCCGTGCTACATGCGCGACATGATGATGATGATGATGATAAGTGAAATTGGTGAGGATCTTGTGGTCCCCAATTCAACGCTCTACCGACTGAGCTAAACCGGCTCCTAGAATATAAATAAAAATCAAGATGAGAACACTAGACATGATAACGATAATTTCTCATCTTGTAAATTAGAGACAAAAAAAATCATGAGATGATTGGATATGATTTCAACGTTCCAATTTTACAAACCGATAAAAAAAAAAACGAGAAATTGGGCGTGATGCCAATTTGAACCAATCATCGAAAAATCTAATTTATTCATTAATTAATTCATTTATTTACATACTAATCATTTTTTCTTCTATTTTTTAATCCCGGGTGAAATTACTTTAATTAAAACGAATGTAATTATCAGAGAAAATTTTTCTTGTTGATCAATTTAAACAAAACCCAAAACACTCGCTTATATTTTCGAGACGAAAAAACAAAATGGCTACAGCTCTTTTCTCGACCTGTAAATACGCGCATGCGCAAAGTGACACCTATCAAAATACAGAGACTGAAAGTCGAGCACAGACATAGAATTTTATTATGTAAGTGTATAGGTTTTGGTAATTATGAAATTTTGTTTAGTAAATTAGGATGTCCAAGAAAAAAAACAGAATTTTAACTCGGGGGGTAAGGTTAGGGTTGGAGTTGGGGTTAAGGGTTAGGATTGGGGTTGGGGGTTGAATTAGGGTTAGGGTTCTGTTTTTTCCGGGTCACCCTGTACAGGGTGACCCAGAAAAAACTGAACCCAAATTATGTATTTTCCCATTTTTTTTCCATTAAACTAACCCTTAACCTCAATTCTAACCCTAAGCCCCAACCCTAACCCGAACCCGAACCCTAAAAGCCCCTAGTTAAGATTAACAGTTTTATTACAAAATTTGTGGGTTCTGTTTTTTTCTGGGACACCCTAATTTACTAAACAAAAGTACATAATTACCTAGTTTTGTATTGGTATTAGGTTTACAAATTTACGACACCCAGTGAAGATTGAAGAGCTAAGTGTTTGTTTCTCCGGAGGTTTTTTGATAAGTAAAATAAAAAATAAAATTGAATTAAACTGAATAGAATAATGAAACTGGAATCAAAATGAAATATGAGGGATCCAACCGATTGGTTCGTATTTTGTAATGTATTGTTTTGTTGGTGCCGTTATAGTATGTGGCCTTCCTTTTTGATTCTGCTATAGTATGTGGTCTACCCAGTTTGATTCTGTTATAGAATGTGGCCTTCCTTTTTGATTCTGTTATAGTATGTGGCCTAACTTTTTGATTTTGTTATAGTATGTGGCCTAACTTTTTGATTTTGTTATAGTATGTGGCCTAACTTTTTGATTTTGTTATAGTATGTGGCCTACCCTGTTTGATAATGCTATAGTATGTGGCCTACCCGGTTTGATTCTATTATAGTATGTGGCCTAGCTTTTTGATTCTGTTATATTATGTGACCTTCCTTTTTTATTATGTTATAGTATGTGGCTTACCCGGTTTGATTCCGTTATAGTATGTTATATAGTATTTTAGTATATAGTATATAGATAGATAGATAGATAGATAGATAGATAGATACGAACAGAACAAAATAGATAGATAGATATAAACGGAAAAAAGATAGATAGATATGAAAATAACAAGATAGATAGATGGATAGATAGATTGATAGATAAATAGATAGATAGATATAAACGGAAAAAGATAGATAGATAGATATAAACGGAAAAAGATAGATAAATAGTTATAAACAGAAAAAGATAGATAGATAGATATAAACGGAAACTGATAGATAGATAGATAGATAGATAGATAGATAGATATGAACAGAAATGGACTGATAGATAAATAGATATAAACGGAAAAAGATAGATAGATATAAACAGAAAAAGATAGATAGATAGATAGATATAAACGTGGAAAAATAGATAGACAGATATAAACAGAAAACGATAGATAGATTGATAGATAGATAGATAGATATAAACGGAAAAAAGATAGATATTTAAATAGATGGATAGATAGATAGATAGATAGATGGATATGAACAGAACAAGATAGATAGATAGATAGATAGATAGATAGATATAAATGGAAAAAAGATAGATAGATAGATATGACCAGAAAAAGATAGATAGATAGATAGATAGATAGATAGATATAAACGGAAAAAGATAGATAGATAGAAAGATAGATATAAACGGAAAAAAGATAGATAGGTAGATAGATGGATATAAACGGAAAAAAGATAGATAGATAGATAGATATGAACATAAAAAGATAGATAGATAGATATAGATAGGAACATAACAAGATAGGTAGATATATAGATTGATAGATAGATAGATACATACATACATACAAAAGGAAAAAGATAGATAGATAGATAGATAGATATGAACAGAACAAGATAGATAGATAGATAGATAGATAGAAACGGGGAAAAGATATAGATAGATAGATAGATAGATAGATAGAAACGGGGAAAAGATATAGATAGATAGATAGATAGATATAAACAGAACAAGATAGATAGATAGATGGATAGATAGATATAAACGGAAAAAAGATAGATAGATAGATAGATAGATAGATATAAACAGAACAAGATAGATATTTAGATAGATAGATAGATAGATAGATAGATAGATAGATAGATAGATAGAAAGAAAAAGATAGATAGATAGAAAGAAAAAGATAGATAGATAGATATGAACAGAAAAAGATAGATAGATAGATATGAACAGAAAAAGACAGATAGATAGATAGATAGATAGAAAAAGATAGATAGATAGATATGAACAGAGATAGATAGATAGATATAGATAGGAACATAACAAGATAGATAGATATATAGATTGATAGATAGATAGATAGATAGATAGATAGATACAAAAGGAAAAAAGATAGATAGATAGATAGATAGATAGATAGATAGATAGATAGATATGAACAGAAGAAGATAGATAGATAGATAGATAGATAGATAGATAGATAGAAACTGGAAAAAGATAGATAGATATATATAAATAGAACAAGATAGATAGATAGATAGATAGATAGATAGAAACTGGAAAAAGATAGATAGATAGATAGATAGATAGATATAAACAGAACACAATAGATAGATAGATAGATAGATAGAAACGGAAAAAAGATAGATAGATAGATAGATAGATAGATAGATAGGTAGATAGATATAAACTGAACAAGATAGATAGATAGATAGATAGATAGATATAAACGGCAAAAAGATAGATAGATAGATAGATAGATAGATAGATAGATAGAAACAACTCTAAATTGCTTGCAACTTTCATTAACGGGATTTCCTTTGTATATCTACAAAACCTTTGTTGTAATATTTCAATCAATTCCCCTCCACCCCTTCACCTCTTTTCCCCCTCTTCCTCCTCCTTTTCCTCGTCTTCCTCTTATTCTTATTCTCTTTCTCCCTCCCTTTCATCTTTTTCTCCTCCTCCTCCTTCTTCACCTCCTCCTCCTCCTTGTAGTCCGCTTCTTTCTTTCTCATCTGGTAACATCAAAAAGTCCGACGGGATTTTTTTTCTCGTATTCAATCATGCTGTGCACATGTAAGATAATAAGCGGGAAAAAAAGTATAGATAAAAAAATTTGTTTAAAAAAAAATGGCGGAAATGTTGCAAGAAATGGCCGACTATCTCGACGACATTTTGGAAAAAGAAAAAAAAAAGGGGGGGCCTTTCGAGGTTGAAATTTAAGTAAGTCAGTGAGATTAGATCCCTCGAGAACAAATCTCTCAGTTGGCTATTATATTATTATTATTATTATTATTATTATTATTATTATTATTATTATTATTATTATTTTGTTTTGTTTTATTACTATTAATATTATTTTTTTTTTTTACAAAAGTGACAGCAAGTTTCCTCAGGTCGCCAGGACATTATTATTATTATTATTATTATTATTATTATTATTCCTTTTGAGTTTTCACATCAGTGTTAGCTGATGGTCTTTCACTGGAGTCTGAGTGACAGCAAGTCTCCTCAGGTCTCCAGGACTCTTCTGATTATTCTGGCAGATTGCAGCAGTGCAGTGTTCTGAATGGTTTCAATCCTTCCTCTGATATCCAAACTTTCCAAACCCTTTTCTAATCCTTTTGGGACTGTTCCAAGTGCACCTACTACAATTGGTATAACTTTCACTTTCATATTCCATAACTATTTTAGTTCTCTGGCAAGGTGAGTTTTTCACACCTGCCGTAGCTGGTGGTTCACTGGAGGCTGAGTGACGGGAAGTCTCCTCAGATCACGAGGACTCTATTATTATTATTATTATTATTATCATTATTAAAGGGACCGGGTTAGCTCAGTCGGTAGAGCGTTCGGCTAGAAACCACAAGGTTCCTAGTTCGATAGCGGTCCCCGCCAACTCGGCGTATGAGTAGCACAGGGATCTGTGCGGTAAAGTAAGGAGCTGATGGTATGTGTGGCGCTCCACCTCAGATGCTAAAAACAATCTCCTTGGTCTAGCGCTATTGAAAAGGGGATATACTCCCTCGCTGACTGACTGGTACTGACTTTAGGCCTCCCTGTCGACTTTACTTTTACTTTAATTATTATTATTATTATTAGTAGTAGTAGTAGTAGTAGTAGTAGTAGTAGTAGTGTTGTTGTTTTTGTTGTTATCAGTTGGTTTTTGTTTTATTATTATTATTCTTTCTTATTTATACTATTTTTTTTATTTACCTCATGATTTATTTTTAGTCATTTAGGTATTTATTCGTTTTTTTTTTCTTTTCTTAGATGGAGAGTGGAGTGTGTCCTTTCGTGCTGAAAGGTCGTGAAAATTGGTGCAGGGTTTGCAAATTCCCAGTTCCTCTTCTGAAATGTTTTCACACATATTTGGGGAATATAAAAATTTGACTTGCATTAGAATAAAAAGAAAGAAAGAAAAAGAAAGAAAGAAATAGAGGAAACACAGCGAAAAAAATGAATAGAGAAAGAAAAAAGAAAGAAAGAATATTCAGAGAAAGAAAGAAAAAAACAATGGAGAAAGAAAGAAAATAAATGCAAAGAGGAAAATGCATGAACGAAAGAAAAAAGAAAGAAAGAAAAATGAATGAAAGAAAGAAAGAAAAGGTAAAAGAAATACAATACAGATAGAAAGGAAGGACATAAACAGAAAGAAAGAAAGAAAGAAAGAAAGAAAGAAAGAAAGAAAGAAAGAAAGAAGACAAAAAAGAAAGAAGAAAGAAAGAAAACAGAATATTCAGAGAAAGAAAGAAAGAAAAAACAATGGAGAAAGAAAGAAAGGAAAAATGCATGAACGAAAGAAAAAAGAAAGAAAGAAAAAAAAGAAAGAAAAGGTAAAAGTAATACAATACAGATAGAAAGGAAGGTAGGACATAAACATAATGAAAAACAGAAAAAAGAAAGAAAGAAAGAAAAAAGAAAAGAGAGGAGACACCGCGAAAAAAGAAATGAATTGGAAAATCATTTTTACTATGAAAATGCATTGCAAAATCATTTTACTATGAAAATGCATTGCAAAATCATTTTTACATGGAAATGCATTGGAAAATCATTTCATTATGAAAATCATTGGGAAATCAGTTACTTATGAAAATGCATTTGGAAAATTAATCTCTCTCCTATGAAAATGCATTGAAAATTTTACTATGAAAATACATTAAGAAAATCATTTTCCTATAAAAATGCATTGGAAATCATTTTATTATGAAAATGCATTAAAAATCATTTTTTACTTTAAAATGCATTGGAAAATATCTTTACTACGAAATGCATTAAAAAATCATTTTTACTATGAAAATGCATGGAAAATATTTTACTATGAAATGCATTGGAAAATCATTTTACTATGAAAATGCATTGAAAAATCATTTTACAATGAAAATGCATTGGAAGTTTTCAATGAAAATGCATTGGAAAATCATTTTTACAATGAAAATGCATTGGAAAATCATTTTTACTATAAAAAATGCATTGGAAAATCAATTTTATTATGAAAATGCATTAGAAAATCATCTTACTATGAAAATGCAATTGGAAAATCATTTTAATATAAATGCATTGAAAAATCATTTTACATTGAAAAATACATTGAAAATCATTTTTACTATGAAAATGCATTGGAAAATCATTTTTACTATGAAAATATATTGAAATATTTTTACTATTGAAAATGCATTGGAAAATCATTTCTATGAAAATGCATTCAAAATCATTTTTATTAAAAATGCATTGGAAAATCATTTACTACAAAATGCATTNAAAGAGAGAGATATAGATAAGATAGATAGATATGAAAAACCTAAAAGTAGCAAGATAGATAGATAGAATAGATAATAGATAACAGATAGATAGATAATACGAAAAGACTCAGCTACAAGATAGATAGATAGATAGATAGATAGATTACGATAGATATGAAAAGAACTAGAGCTAGCGAGATAGATAATAAATAAGCCTAGATAAGATAGATAGATAATAGACTATGAAAAAACTAAGGTAGCAAAGATAGATAAGATAGATAGATAGATAGATAGATAAGATAGATACGAAAAAGACTCAGCTAGCAAGATAGATAGATAGATAGATAGATTAGATAGATAGATAGATTAGATATGAAAAGACAGAGCTAGCGAGATAGATAAATAAATAGATAGATACATAGATAGATTGAAAAAAAACTAAGTAGCAAGATAGATAGATAGATGATAGATAGATAAAACAGATAGAAATGAATAGATACGAAAAGACTCAGCTAGCAAAATAGATAGATAGATAGATAGATAGATAGATAGATATGAAAAGACAGAGCTAGCGAGATAGATAAATAAATAGATAGATAGATAGATAGATAGAATATGAAAAAACTAAGGTAGCAAGATAGATAGATAGAGAGAGAGGGGGGATAGAGATATATAGATGGATAGATAGATAGATATGAAAAGACAGAGCTAGCGAGATAGACAAATAGATAGATAGATGGATATTAAAAGAGTAAGATAGATAGATAGATAGATAGATAGATAGATATGAAATGACTAAGGTAGCAAGACATATATATATATATATATATATATATATATATATATATATATATATATATAGAGAGAGAGAGAGAGAGAGGAGAGAGAGGGGGGAGATATGAAAAGACAAGAGCTAGCGAGACAGAATAAAATAGATAGATATGAGAGAGAGAGAGAAGATAGATGAATATCAAAAGAGTAAGGTAGCAAGATAGATAGATAGATAGATAGATAGATAAAGAGAGAGAGAGAGAGAGAGAGAGAGAGAGAGTGAGAGAGAGAGAGAGATGAATAGACTGAGCTGGCAAGATAGATAGATAGATAGATAGATAGATAGATATGAACAGAGCTAGCGATATAAATGTACAGAATCGGTTGTCGTCAGGGCAAGATGACAGCCGTTTCTCTGTATACTTTAAAAAAATAGTTTTCTATTATTATTTTATTTTGTATTTAAGATAACAATAATAAATAGAATACAATGTGTACAAGGACAATCTCTCGGTCGAAACACATGTCGGCACCCCATTAAACTAGTTTTATCCATTCAACATTTTCTTCCCTTTATTTATTTATTTTTTTCAACATATTGTCGGATTCACTGCCATTTTTCAACTTACACACACACACACACACACACACACACACACACACAACACATACATATATATATATATATATATATATATATGTGTGTGTGTATATATATAATATATATATATTATATAATATATGAGAAGTAATACAATATATATATATGAGAAGTAAATACACCGCGATGTGTTTATGATAATGGCTTTTTTTCTTCTTTTTTTTAAACACATCGCTGTGTATTTACTTCTCATACTGTCGTGTAGAAAAAGTCACTATAAGAGGAATAGAAACCTACTTCTAGACAAAACGAAAAATCTAAGAAAGTCCGGTTGGTGTAGGGGTTACGGTGTCAGCTTGACAGTCGGGGTTCAAATCACGCACAAGGCGGTCTTCCTATCTATAGCTCTGCTGGTGGGGCCTAATAGGCCGAAATGTACATACAGAGATTGATTTTTCTCGATTTGTTTAGCCTTACATTTAAATAGGTATGCCCGCCTAATTAATTAATTATTAATTAATTAACTTTCAAAATTAGGTACGACTTCAATTAAGCACATATTCTCCCCCAAAAATATATAATATATATATATGTGATTGGATCGAAAGTCTTGTCCGATACAAAGTAACGTTTATTTAACCAATAAAGACACGTAAATTAAGAACTATATTAATTCCAATCTATATTCCCATCATATATATATATATATATATATAATATATATATATATATATAGTCCATCCACAGACACGTGTTTCGACTTATCAAGTCTCTTCAGTGTGGCTAGACATTTGTGAGCTACCTATCGCCGAGATAGAAACTGGATTGATTCAGTAGCAGTATGGCAGCTTACCGCTCGGCTATCATCACCCCACAGAATGCGAAAGTGATTTTAGCTGTTTTAATTACACTTATTCGATGTATGTAAAGCCGCCATAGAGCGCTCCATCCCTTATATATATATAAATCATATATATATATATATATATATATATATTATTATATCAGTCGTCCACAGACACGTGTTTCGAAGTTTACTTCTCATCAGTGCGGCTCGACTTTTTAACAGCTACTTCAAGCCGGGATCAAAACCCGACAGAATTTTGCGTCTGCTGGGTTCCTTACCCTTGCGGCTATCAACGGCCGTCAGTCTAAGGTGAACAATTAATTGCTACATACTTTACGGTGGTAGGTTTTTACAAACACCAGAGAACTCAAATCTGTAAATAGACTGGTCACGGCTAAAGCCAAACGGTGAAGTTACAATTAATTTCCTCCCATAGTGCTCAACCATGGAAGTGGGAAGCATATATATATAAATTTCTATTATTATTTTATTTTGTATTTAAGATAATAATAAATATAATACAATGTGTACAAGGACAATCTTTCGGTCGAAACACATGTTGGCACCCCATTAAACTAGTTTTATCCATTCAACATTTTCTTTCTTTCTTTATTTTTTCAACATATTGTCGGATTCACTTCCATTTTTCAGCTTACACACATGCACACACACACACAGACACACACACACATATATAATATATATATATATATATATGATTGAATCGAAAGAAGAACCCCGAGATGGGACAATAATTGTTCGGTATGGTTTTGGGTTGATTTGGCTCTCTGTTTTTGATGCCATGTCAAACTTCGTGGGTTATTTAATGTCAAAGCCATCCTCGTAGAAAAACAGTAGTGCTATTGTTTAATGGGTAAAATTTAACCCATAGATGGAGGTGGGTGAAAGGGTTCACATCTTTTTAAAAGGGCATTAGTCCGAAAGTGAACGTAATAGCACGACTGGAGATCGAACTCGCTTACTACGATGTTGTGGTTAGCCACAACACCACGGTGACCCCCCCCCACCGCGCCCCTTACGCCACCCCAAGACGAGTTGATATTTCTACTCTTGCATCTATCGACATTAATATAAGCTGTCAAATCAATAGACGATGGGTTTCTTATTCGCCATATTCTGACCGTTCTGAAAGAGGGGGTGAACGGGCGGGGTGTCCGTCTGAATGACCCACGGTCAAGGGTTGGGTAAGAGGTGATAATATTGGCGCTCACGGAAGATAGACGGTAGGTCCCGAGCTGACTGACGACAACATCGGAAGTCTGGGTAATGGACCCGTGGGGGTCACCGTAAGGGTCAAATATGAATGCCAAATGACTTAGCTTATCAAATAACAGACATGTTTAAGGCCAGCCGTCTCATTGGAGACAGAGGATAGAATTTGTTGCTGGTGGAGTGCTTGCCGGAAACATCGGTATTATTATGGCGTAGTGGGGAAGGGACATTAGCGGTTCGTTGTTGTAGACGAGATGCGTGGAAAAAGTAAGAAGAAATGGCTATTATTGTTGTTATATACCCACATCTAATATCGAGTATATATATTATTTACCAACCCCTCTGCACGAGCAGGATGTGGCACAAGGTCAATTTCTTAAGCGGAGTCCAACAGGTTTGAATTCAGAGTTTTCCTTCTAGACCGGTTGCCTAACCAAGGTTAAAGAGCTCAGTCTGCTCTACTATTTATCAATAGCTGGAGGGAGAGTAGGATTGATACCTTTCCCAAGGGTATTAGCGCAAAGTGAAATGCAATTCCCATATCCAGTATTTGAACCCGGGGCGACGAGTCCATTTCCCATGACTTTATCCATTACAGTACGTGCTTCCTACATCGAGTATATAAACGGTGAGTGAGAGAGTTCTCATATTATATATACTAGCAAATATGTGCACCCTCCGGGTGCAAGCATTTAAGTTTTAATGTAATAAAAATATCGTATTCAATTAGAAAGGCTAGAATGACTATAAGAATGCAGATAAAAAGATTTGAAACAGAGGGGGGTGATAATAGATAAATAGAACAACTGAAACGTACTCTTCCATCACTCTCGCCTTTCCTTGTTATTTTCTAATTTAAGTATTTAGTTTAAAAGAGGAAGTAAAGAATAAAATGACAGTTATTTTTTCATGTTAATAGATTTCATTTAAGATTCAATTGAAGAGATTTTTGCTTATATTCATTTAAAATAAAACCAAAAAAGTTAGAAATCAATAATACTAAGCACATATTTATTAAAATCAACATTTTTAATATCAATAGTGCAAATTAGCCTTCTCGTTCACACTGTAAACCGCTATTTGTTGTACATATAAATATAAATTGCATGTTGTTAGTATGTAGATATGGTCACAGTATTAATAATTAAAACATTTTATAATAATTGAGGTTAAAAATTAAAATAAATCATTGAGAATGTGATGTCTATAACTAAGGGAATTACTTTATATATAAAAAAACAAAAATACAAATAATAATTAATCATTTTATTAAATACAGAACATAAAAATATAAAAATATAAAAAAAATGAATAAAAAAAATAATTAATCATAAAAATTCCTTTTTCTAAAAATCTTTTTTGAATCCAGCCGTCACATTTTTTAATACCCATCCCCTTCCGAGTAAGTTAATTCGTCTTGTTGCCAACATCTCAAAATCCGCTACATTTGGAATAGTTTAACCGACAAAAAAAGGTATACTATCGACATGACCGACATATATATGGCGCGAATGCCCACATTGGTGAATAATGTAAACAACTTTCGGTTCTTTTTTGCAGAATTAAGTTTTTTTTTGTTTTGTGAACTGATTTGACATTCTTCTCCGACCCAAACACCCACGGAATGAATGAGCTCTGATGACGATTTTTGTTAAAATCGAAAAATCAACTATGATTATATTATAAATTGTTTTCCTCTTTAACAGCATTGTGTGATGTTTTCATTCCACCTTTTCATACTCATACTGTCGGAATCATTTCCTTTCTTTTAGCTTATATATATATATATATATATATATATATATATATATATATATATATACTATATAGAGGAGAGAGAGAGAGAGAGAGAGAGGGAGAGACGACAGGACAGAGACAGAGACAGAGACAGAGAGAGACAGATTTGATACTTACTTGGAGAAGGGGGATGATCTTTTTTATAACTAGTGACATCTTTACTCTTCCAGTTGCCATGTTCCTCACCAAATCATAGGTATACCAAATGTCAACGTATCACGTGTTCCCTTGATCTACATCCGTAAACTCTTAACACTCTGCTTACACATCGGGTGAGGAGCCCAAGACGTGTCTTAATCGATAAGTTTTAATTAAAATATGCAAAATAGCCTCGGTTTACAAATGTACTGATGTTTTTTCTTTGATTGGAAATCAACCTAGTCATCAGATCTGAATAATTCTTCTTCATTTTCAATAAAACACACAGGCCTTGATTTTTTCAATTGACAGGCCAGGAAATGCCAAAATATGATACTTGAAACACGTGCCTTCAATTAGCAATGCTTTAATGAATTGTTTTAAGAGACCTAGTTTCATGTGCAAGTTACGAACATAATTTTCTTTATGTCAACAAATGGCGCATGTAGGGTGTTGCAATCAACAGGTTTGGACGCCAATTCTTCGATTGGCTCTCATCAAATCATAGGTAAACCAAATGCCAACTTATCACGTGTTCCCTTGGTCCACATCCGTCAATTCTCAACACACAGCTTACACATTTTATAAAGGACCCAAGAATTATCTTAATCGACACGTTTTAATTCAAAATATGCAAATAGCCTAGCTTCACAAATGCATTGATGTTTGTTCTTTGACTGGGAATCAACCTAGGCACCAGATCTAAAAGATTCTCCTTCCTTTTCAATAAAAAAAAATAAACGCAATCAGTTGACCAGTCCTATTATTTACAGACTAACAATCATTGGTAATTCAGTCTCGAAAGACTATAATAAAGTTTTTGTGTGCCCTGAAGTTGCAGCGCCTCCTGTGACTATGAAGTCCGATGTTTGAGAAACATTCACGACCACAGATTTTGCATTTGTAGGTTGTCCCTGTAGATGATGATGTTCCGATGCTTTGTTGCCGTTGCTTTCTTATGGACCTTTTAGCTTCATGATGTTGTATCAGGGTGAATTCTGACATGTACAGTCCTCTATGGAAGATTCTGTCGCCACCGAGGGCGGTCTTGAGCCAAATTTTCCCAACTGGAAGGGACAATGCCAAAGCACCTGAGATCATTCTTTGCAGACATCCTTGAATCGCAGTAGGGGGGCGACCAATCTGTCTTTAACCCCAGACGTAAGCTCTCCATAGAGGATGTCTTTCGGGATTCGGCCATCATCCATCCGACGTACATGACCCAACCATCGGAGACGACGTTGTCTCAGTAAGAGAGTACAGGCTGGGGAGTTGAGCTCTCTCTAGGACTGCTGTGTTAGTGATCCTGTCCCCCAGGTGATGCCCAGTACACGTCTAAGGAAGCGAAGGTAGAAGTTATTTAGCCGCCGCTCTGTGGAGTATAACTAACATATAACATATAACTAACAATACAATTGTGCTTATTTTGGGAGTAAGCAGTAGAGAAAGAAACCTGACGTGATAGAAGTAAACTGGCAGCAGTTTTGAAATCGATATGCCAATATTAGTCTAAATCAAATGAAAAATCAAAGTCAACAGAAATTATGCCCAAAATTGTTCACCAGTGTATTTAATTCTTAGATTCAATTTATTGTTACATTTTTAGGAGTATCATCATCATCATCATCATCATGTCGCGCTTTCAGCGCGGATATCCAATGCATTTTCATAGTAAAATGATTTTCCAATGGATTTTCATAGTAAAATAATTTTCCAATGCATTTTCATAGTAAAATGATTTTCCAATTCATTTTCATAGTAAAATGATTTTCCAGTGCATTTTCATAGTAAAATGATTTTCTAATGCATTTTCATAATAAAATAATTTTCCAGTCCATTTTCATAGTAAAATGATTTTCCAATGCATTTTCATAGTAAAATGATTTTCAAATACATTTTCATAATAAAATAATTTTCCAATGCATTTTCATAGTAAAATGATTTTCCAATGCATTATTTTGGGAGTAAGCAGTAGAGAAAGAAACCTGACGTGATAGAAGTAAACTGGCAGCAGTTTTGAAATCGATATGCCAATATTAGTCTAAATCAAATGAAAAATCAAAGTCAACAGAAATTATGTCCAATTGTATTATAATTGTATGTCCAGTGTATTTAATTCTTAGATTCTATTTATTGTTACATTTTTTTGTATAAAGGAACATATCTTAAACGAAAATATTCCTTTCACTTTAACTCAACAAGCTATTAAGAACTGACTTTGAATTTTCTCAATGTCCACAAGAAAGGTTTTAGAAAAATGAAATTATGTTTCAAAACACTCACGAGGTTAGGGTTACATTTTTCTTAAATGACATTTTAAATGTAAACGCTATCTTCTCAATAAATGACAAGCCTCTGAGTTTAGTAGAACAGTTCGTATACCTCGGTAGCAAGGTCTCCTTTTTCCTTCTCCTAGACTGGTTACCTAGCCAAGGTTAAAGAGCCCGATCTGTCTTATCATTTGCTTTTGGTCTTTACTTGTTTTCAATCAAATGAACTAACAAGACAATTTTGTTGCTTGATCAAGCTTTTCTTTTATCTAGCCCATGATTCTTATTCGCCGCGCGGGGTGTCCAGCCTCAGAGTACGTCTAAACTCTTTGACGACCGGGCTGAATCTACAAAACTAAAACTAATCACGAGTTTATCGTGGCGCGTGAGATTCGTGTCTCTATGGGTCATGGGGTTACCAACAGTAAAAATTTCAACTCCCTGATCTCAAAGTTAGCAATTCTTATTCTCAGCCACAGGGTCTGTCAACAATTTATGGTACCCATGAATTGTAACATTATTTGGATTATTTGGACTACTGTCCTCATCTTTTGATGAATCTTTTGAAGGCACAATAAGATTTTTAAAAATAAAACTTTCTAGCTTTATGGAACGTAACAATCAATCTTTACTTAAGGGAATGTCAACAACCTTGTGTTATTTAATTCCAAAATAATCATTGTAAAAGAGGAGAGCGTCGTCTTCGATGGCTGGGCAATGACCGACGGATGGATGATTTGGCTCAGGACCGTCCTCGGTGGTGGCAAGTTCTCCGTAGATGACTGCTCATGTCTGAAGCCACCCTGGCACAACACCATGAAGCTAAGATGTCCAGAAGAAAGCAGCGACAACAAAGCACCGGCACATCAACATCTTCAGGGAGAGCATTCACATGCGACATCTGTGGTCGAAAACGTTTTGGTATTCTCAGTGACAGGAGGCACTGTAATTTCAGGGCCACAAAAACTATATTATCGTCTTCTGAGACTGAAGTGCCAATGAATCCTTGTAAAAGTGCTATTTAACCCATAGCTTGGGCAATAAGAAAATTCATGCCTTTTCTAAGGTTATTAGTTCGAAAGTGAACGCAATCAGCCGTAATAGGTTCAAATTCGTTTACTACGATGTTTCAGTCCAATACGTTGGCCACTACGTAACGACCCCATCTCGGGAATTAGGAATATGAAATATTAGCGTTATTGTTACACAAGACACCTACCCAACAGGAAGAGAATTTACCAACTTCCTTTCTGGGAGCAGAAAATAATAAGTTTAAAATATTTTAAGATATTATTGTGGTGTCAAAAGATTCATCAAAAGATGAGGACAATAGTCCGAATAATCCAAATAATACTAATTATCAAGCCTCATCTAAAAAAAATTCAGAGTGTATATAACAATAAAGATGAGGAGCTGGTGGTAGGTGTGGCATTTCACCTCAAACGCTAAAATAATCTCCTTGGTCTAGCGCTAGTGAAAAGGGGATAGACTCCCTCGCTGATTGGCTGATACCGAACTTTAGGCCGCTCCTACGACTTTTTATATATATATATATATATAATTGTTTATTCTTTTGGCCAAGTGTTATAGTATTAATCGATTATTTTCGGTTGTTACGACCTTTTGGTCTTTCCTTTTTTTTCTTCTTTTTTCCAGGTGGAGTTTGGTAGTATATTTTTTACTATCAAACTATTTGTCGAGTCTTCTTTTTCTTACCCAAAGGTTTACCAATAAGTTTAGTATATTATACACACACACACACACACACACACACATATATATATATATATATATATATATATATATATTGTTTTGAGGTATCTACGTATTGTACTATTTGATATATGTGTTTATATATATATATATAATATATATATATATATATATATGAAACTTAACAATTTAAAACAGAGTTTCTGATATTCTATTCTTAATGCTTCACACCAAAGCCCAAACAATATATATATTTACAGTATATATATTGTTTGGGCTTTGGTATGAAGCATTAAGAATAGAATATCAGAAACTCTATTTTAAATTGTTACGTTTCCTTTTATTTTGTTTAATTTTCGAGAGCGCTAGCATTTATTCTACTGAACGTGAGTATGACTGGCCGGGCCTGGCTGCTTTTATAGTAGTTGTATCATCCGTTGGGTGGTGTGTGAACGGTCGCTTTTTGTGACATCGTTTCTTTTTTTCTTCTTGTGTGGGTATATATACATAAAAGGAATAATTTTCATTAACGTAGAGATTTGGCATTAAATAACCCACAAGTGTTGATATGCCATTAAATCACGCAACGTATCCTAATCAGCTGTCAGCACATAAACCGACACTTGCTAATATGTTGAGTATCATCAATTCTCACTTTGATATATGCTCTAGATAAAACTAACCGCACGTTTATTCTGCTAAAACCGAGCCTTTTCTTTTTTTTTCTTTTTTTTTCTTTTTATCTTCCTTTTTTTTTTTTCTTTTTTCTTGTTTTTTCATTTTTCTTCTTTTTCCTTTTTTCTTCTGTTTTTTTGTTGTCAGTTTTTCGACGTGTGTAGGAACGTCGTTAATTTCAGTCTGCGTCATGATAGTTGCGCGACTGCGCATGCGTTACTGTTTCTCGTCTGACATTTTTGATTTTGCGTGATACAAGAAGAAGAAGAAGAAGAAGAAGAAGAAGAAGAAGAAGAAGAATTTAATAAAATGAAGAAGAAGAAGAAGAATTAGAAGAAGAAGAAGAAGAAGAAGAAGAAGAAGAAGAAGAAAAGAAGAAGAAGAAGAAGAAGAAGAAGAAGAATTTAATAAAATGAAGAAGAAGAAGAAGAAGAAATGGTGAATAGAAGAAGAAGAGAAGAAGAAGAAGAAGAAGAAGAAGAAGAAGAAGAAGAAGAAGAAGAAGAATTTAATAAAAAGAAGAAGAAGAAGAATTTAATAAAATGAAGAAGAAGAAGAAGAAGAAATGGGGAATAGAAGAAGAAGAAGAAGAAGAAGAAGAAGAAGAGAGAAGAAGAGAAGAAGAAGAAGAAGAAGAGAAGAAAGAAGAATGTAATAAAATGAAGAAGAAGAAGAAGAAGAAGAAGAAGAAGAAGAAGAATGTAATAAAATGAAGAAGAAGAAGAAGAAGAAGAAGAAGAAGAAGAAGAAGAAGAAAGCTATTCTCGATTCCTCCAAAGTTATGATCTTAGCTAAAACACGGCAGATGGCGCTGTCAGTTGATAAACTCGCTTGACAAGGAAAATTGGACAAATAGAAATTTAGAAGGAAGGAAAAAAGGAAAACCGAAGAGAATGAAAAAGAAAAATGAGAAAAATGAGAATGATGGAGTAATGGGAATGTCAGTGGGTATATTGGAATAAAGTATAAGTAAATATATGAAGAATGAAAATATTTGTTGAAGGAAAATGATTGAAATTTAAGAGCAGTATAGACAAAACGATTGTTTTTATGTAATAGAAATAAATGCTACAAAGAAGAATATGAAAGAAAAAAAGAAGGAAAAAGAGAAACAATAAAAGAAATAGGAGCAATGAAAAAAGAAAAAGGAAAGAAATAAAGAAGAAATAAAGAAGAAAGAACGTGATAAAAAGAAAGAAAGTAAAGTTAAAGAAAAAGGATTAAATAAAAGAAAAAGAAAGAAAGAAAGAAAGGAGAAAAAGACAAAGAAAAAATGAAGAAAGAAAGAATTAAAAAGAAAGAAAAAAAAAGAAAAAAGAAGATTGTTTGTTAAAGGAAAGAAAATTATTGAATAAAGAAAGAAAAGGAAATAAAAAGTATTTAGAATTAAGAAAGAACGAAAGAAGGAGGGAAAGAAAGAAAATGAGGGGAAGAAAGAAAAAAAGAAAGAATGGAGGAAAAAAGCAAGGTAGCTTGATTAAATCTCTTGAAAGAAAGAAAGAAAGGAAGAAAGAAAGAAAGAAAGAAAGAAAGAGGGAAAGAGGGAAAGAGGGGATGGAGGAAAAGGAAAGGTAGCTTGAAAGAAAGATTGAAAGAAAGAAGAAGGAAAAAAGAAAGAAATGTGGGGAAGAAAGAGAGAAAGAAAGAAAAAAATAGAGGAAAACGAAAGGTAGCTTGAAAGAAAGAAATTGGAATGAGAAAGAAAAAGAGAAAGAAAGAAAGAAAGATGACAAAAGAAAGAAAGAAAGAAAGAAAGAAAATGAATTAAAAAGAAAAAGGATAGAAAGAAAAGGGGTTAAAAGAAAGAAAGAAAGAAAGAAAGAAAGAAAGAAAGAATGAATGAAAGAAAGAAGGGGGAAATGATTGAATGAAAAAAGTAAAAGGAAAGAAAAACGGAATTAAAAGAAAGAAGAAAGAAATATGGACAGAAAGAAAACAAGAAAGAAAGACAGGAAGAAGAGAAAAGAAAAGAAAGAATAAAAGAAAGAAGAACGAAAAGAGTTTGGGAAAAGAAAGAAAATAATTGAATGGAAAAGAATAAGGAAATAAAAAAGGGGGTTAAAATAGATAAAGAAAGAAAAGAAAGAAAGAAAGAAAGAAAGAAGAAATAGGATTAAAGAAAGAAAGAAAAGAAAGAATGTGAAAAAAATGATTGAATGAAAAAAATGAAAATGAAAGAAAAGAAATTAAAAGAAAAACGAAAGAAAGAAAGAAAGAAAGAAAGAAAGAAAAGAAAGAAAGAAAGAAAAGGTAAATATATTGAAAAGGAGAAAAGAAAATGATTGAATGAAAAAGTAAAATGAAAGAAAAAAGAAATTAAAAGAGAAAAGAAAGATAAAAATGATAGAAAAGAAAGAACGAAAGAAAGAAAAAAAGAAAGAAAGAAAAAAGAAAGAAAATGGATTTTTATTAAAAATGAAGGAAAAGATATTGACAAAAATGTGGAAAAAAAATGATTGAATAAAAAAGTAAAATGAAAGAAAAAAGAAATTAAAAGAGAAAAAAGAAAAATAGAAAGAAAAGAAAAAAAGAAAAGAAAGAAAGAAAAGAAAAAAAGAAAGAAAAAGAAAAAAAATGGATTTTTATTAAAAAGGAAGGAAAAGATATTTACAAAAATGTGAAAAAAAAATGATTGAATGAAAAAAGTAAAAAAAACAAAGAAAGTAAAATAGAAAGAAAAGAAAGAAAAGAAAGAAAGACAGAAAGAAATGAGCGATAGGAAACGAAGAAACAAAGAAAGAAAGAAAGAAAGAAAGAAAGAAGAAAGAAAGAAAGAAAGAAAGAAAAAGGAAATGGAGGAAAAAAACAAAGGTAGCTTGAAAGAAAGAAAGAAAGAAAGAAAGAAAGAAATGAGGGATACGAAACGAAGAAAAAAAGAACGAAAGAAAGAAAGAAATGAGAGATAGGAAACGAAGAAAGAAAGAAAGAAAGAAAGAAAGAAAGAAAGAAATGAGAGATAGGAAACGAAGAAAGAAAGAAAGAAAGAAGAAAGAAAAGAAAGAAAAGAAAGAAAGAAATGACAGATACGAAACGAAGAAAGAAAGAAGAAAGAAAGAAAGAAAGAAAGAAAGCAAGAAAGAAATGAGAGATACGAACGAAGAAAGAAAGAAAGAAAGAAAGAAAGAAATGAGAGATAGGAAAGAAAGAAAGAAAGAAGAAAGAAAGAAAGAAAGAAAGAAAAGAAAGAAAGAAATGAGAGATACGAAACGAAGAAAGAAAGAAAGAAATAAAGAAAGAAATGAGAGATAGGAAACGAAGAAGAAAGAAGAAAAAAAGAAAGAAAGAAAAGAAAGAAAGAAAGAAAGAAAGAAAGAAAGAAAGAAAGAAAGAAAGAAAGAAGAAGGAAACGAAGAAAAGAAAGAAAGAAAGAAAGAAAGAAAGAAAGAAAAGAAAGAAGAAATGACAGATACGAAACGAAGAAAGAAAGAAGAAAGAAAGAAAGAAAAGAAAGAAAGAATGAGAGATACGAAACGAAGAAAGAAGAAAAGAAGAAGAAAGAAATGAGAGATAGAAACGAAGAAAGAAGAAGAAAAGAAAGAAAGAAAGAAAGAAAAGAAAGAAAGAAAGAGAGATACGAAACGAAGAAAGAAGAAAGAAATAAAGAAAGAATGAGAGATAGGAAACGAAGAAAGAAAGAAGAAAAAAAAGAAAGAAAAAAAGAAGAAAGAAAGAAAGGAAAGAAAGAAATAACGAAGAAATGAGAGATAGGAAACGAAAGAAAGAAAGAAGAAAAAAAGAAAAGAAAGAAAGAAAGAAAGAAAGAAAGAAAGAAAGGAAAGAAAGAAAGAAAGAAATGAGAGATAGGAAACGAAGAAAAAAAGAAGAAAAGAAAGAAAGAAAGAAGGAAAAGAAAGAAATAAAGAAAGAAAGAAATGAGAGAAAATGGATTTTTATTAAAAATGGACAGAAAGCGACTATCAATCAAAGAAAGACAAAAGAAATAATGGCGTCGATAGAAGAAACGAAGAAAAATATGTATTTGTTTAAACAAATAGATTGAAAGAAACAGCATCTGAAATATTAATAGCTAAATCAACACCACCCCCCGCCACCTCTTCCCTACCTCCCACCACCACTACAACACCGGCATCCATATCCATTTTTCTGTCTCTCCGTTCTGTTCCCACCACCACCCATCCGCTCTCACCCCTCTCCTTCCTCTCCTCTTCTTCCTCCCTCCTCCTCCTCCTCCTCTCCCTCCTCCTCCTCCTCCTCAACGGCCAATAATCCAACACTCCCGATGTTTTATAATGTTTGTTGCAAGAGACCGTTTCCCGGCAACCGTACTTACGCTTCGAGACCAATAATGGCGGACGCTTTCTCCTTTCCCGCCCGTTTACAACGACAAACCTCGTCACGAACAATGGCGCGTTCTTCCATGTCGCATCGCAACAACCTGTTCAGCACGAACTATCACATCTCATATGGGAGAAACATTAGCAGAAAATTGTTTTCGGACTTGGGTAAAACAAAAATTAAAAATTTGTAAAAATTATGGCTACATTAATGGCACTAATACAAAATAAAAAACACCCTCCGGGCGATGTAAAAATAGATTTTTTGAAACATATCGCCTGAGGGGTGGGAGTAAAAAATTCAATGTCAGCGAGTTTGTACCCTAAGTAAGTAAAATCATCAAATTCATTAAAGGATTAAAAAATAAAACAATTTGAAATGTAAACTTTAAATATGTATTAAAATAAAACAAACTATATATAGATATATAATACCAGTCATGTATTTATTAAAACTTGTTTTAAAAAACAATGAGGACTATCTAATATTGCATGTTCAAGTTTTGAGTGTATTTATTCTATGTTATGACGATTTGCGGTAATGTGACGTAACTACTGACGTAATTTTTGTTAAAGACAAAAACCGGAAGCGAATCTCCATTATTAATAGATAATAGATGTCACCCCTTGTTGGGTTATATAATAGTATTCTTCTTTGTTTTTATAAATTTGGAAACTTAAATGTTTTTTACGGTGCCGTACATATTTAGCAACCTCTCTAAACGAGCAGGATGTGACACAAAGTATATTTTTAAATGGAGTTTAACAGGTTTGAATTCAGAGTTTTCCTTCTCCTGACTGTTACGGTTAAAGAGCCCAGTCTGCCCTGCAATTTACCCATAGCTGTAGGGAGAACAGGTGGATGCGTACCTTTCCCAAGGGTATTAGTGCTATGTGAAATGTAAACAGGCTCGTCAAGGATTTAAACTCGCGTCGACGGGTCCATTTTCTACGACTATAACCATTACACCACGCGCCTGTGAATCAAGGTAACACCGTAATTGCTAGCAAAGATGATTTCAGCATTATATAATAGGGTAGGTCAATTTTTCATTTCTTTTAAATATCAAATTGTCCATCTATGCGAAAGTTGCGTG
>CM042175.1:40225946-40243446 GCA_023376005.1 Doryteuthis pealeii
AGAGAGATAGAAAGAAAGAACGAAAGAAATGAGAGATACGAAACGAAGAAAGAAAGAAAAGAAAGAAAGAAATGGGGAAAGAAAGAAAGAAAGAGGAAAAGAAAGAAAGAAAGAAAGTAAGAACCATGTGTAAAAATAAGACTAACAATAAAAAAAGAAATCAAATTTGTGGAAACCTAACGAAAGAATTAAGGTGGTTCCCTCCACTGAAATTGTAAATAAATTTGCCGCTTTAAAATGGATTTAGTTATCAGAGTTTTAGAACCGCTAACAAATAGAATTAAAAATGGCCGATCAAATTGAAAAGAAGTTGATTCGATTAGAATCAAGCAAGAAGATCAAATACAATTACTTCTCGCCAATTTCCAACCTCTCTCTCTCTCTCTCTCTCTCTCTCTCTCTCTCTCTCTCTCTCTCTCTCTCTCTCTCTCTCTCTCTCTCTCTTTCTGCACTCTCTCACTATCACTTTCAAATTACTTCTTACTTTTGACTTAATCATTCTAAACATAAACTTACCCCTCTCTCTCTCTCTCTCTCTCTCTCTCTCTCTTCTCTCTCTCTCTCTCTCTCTCCGCCCCCTCTCTCTCTCTCACTCTATCGACCCCTCTCCCTCTCTCACTCTATCGACCCTCTCTCTCTCTCTCTCTCTCTATCGACCCCTCCTCTCTCTCTCTCTCTCTCTCACTCTATCGACCCCCCTCCCTCTCTCTCTCTCTCTCTCTCTCTCTCTCTCTCTCTCTCTCTCTCGTTAACAGTTACACTTCTTTCTTTTTTTCCCCATTTTTTTTTATTACTTCATTATCGGATCGATCTTAGATCCTTTCTTCCTTCGCCGCTACAAAACGGATCATTCCCAGAATGCTTTGCTTTTCTCTTTTCAGTTTTTTTCTTAAAGTTTATTTCTAAAAAATCTTATCGTTTTCTTTTTATTACTGTTTATTTTCACTTGATGCTGTTAAAGAGCTGAGCTAGCAAACTATCATTAGTGAGTTCGATTTTCTCTGACTGCTTCATATTTCAGTCCACCCAGTTTGGTTTCGGTTGGTTGGTTGGTTGGTTTTTATGGCATGTCAATCCCTATTGGGCCATTTCATGCCGAAGACGTTTTTATTCTATTCATGCTTGGTGGTTATTCATAATTATGTAAACCCGCCCAACAGGGTGGGGGTCCAGTGGCTTCGGCCCTGGATCTTTACGAGTTAATAGCGTCGATCCCAGGCAATACCTGTCCCCTCGATTTAAATGTTTAAAAGGGCTGGGTTTATTGCCCAGCGCCTGAGGCGCCCCCCTTGAGGAGGTATCGACGCAATTTCCACCTACCCCCCATGAGTCTCGGCTTGTGGGTGATCCCACATAAAAATGTCCTTGTGTCCAGCCCTCATAAGTGGGATGAGAGGCAAATATCTGTAGATATGGTCAGCAGTATTGATGATGTGAAACAATTTTATTAATAATTGAGGTTTAAATTAGAAATAAAATCATGGAGAATGTGAGGTAAATAACTAAGGGAATTGTGACTTGAGTAGTGATATAGTTTCAGTTACAAACACACAATCTCCATTATAATAAGATATGTATTGTTAAATTGATTTATTTTCAAAATATACAGTTAAACATCTACTTAACAAAATTGGGTGGGGGGACTTTGACTGATTCCCCCCCCCCGGTCTTCCAAATTAGTAACTTTCCTAGTAATCTGAACATTAGTTACATAAATAAGAGTAACCTCCCCTTGTATGTTTCACTTTGAGGTAGCCATATGTTTTGGTCGTCCATTTTCATTTCACCGTAAATCTACACTGAAAATACGAATTTGTTCGAATCGATACAACTGCATTTTTAACACAAAAATATCATAAAATGTGTTCTTAATTGTGCTTGCGCATTATTTAAAATGAACTTTAATTGTTATTCATAATTAGAAATAAAATCATGGAGAATGTGGGGTAAATGACTAAGGGAATTGTGATTTAAGTAGTGAGATAGTTTCGGTTACAGACAGAAAAACACACAATCTCCATTATGATAAGAGATAGCATATGAGAAAAATAAAGAATCAATTCAAAGTAAGATTTGAATCTGTTATCTTTGGGAATTTTATTTAACATTTAGGATGTGACACAAGGTCGCTAGTATAGGGCATCCAGCGAGGATCGAACTCGATATTTAGTTGTAATTGACCTATGAGACTTGCTTGCGAACCATTACGCCATGATGGGACGTCTAAGTAGGTATTTACCCAACCCATTCGCCATGGGTAGAATATGACACAAGGTCACAAGTATGGGGCATCCAGCTGTTAAGTATCTGGTCGGCATCCTAGGTTCCAGATGTAATAAGTAAGTAAGCAAGCCAATAAGAATCCGGTTTTAGAGTATTCTTTGTAAGTCCTACGTCCAAGAGAATCCAAATGTCAATGAAATAAGCTCAGAATGGTGCCTCTATTAATACAGCAGAAGCAGCAGCAACAGTGCCAGTGATTGGACAATAGAAATCTACCCCAGGTCACGTGGTAGTCAACGAGTCTATATTTAGGAGTGACCATTTGCCCCATGCCTTATATCAAATATAATTCAACACCAGCAAGAATCGAAAATTGAGTTTAAAAAGAAATAAAATGAATTCCAATCAAGAATGAATAAAACAAAATGTCGTAAAATAACCCAACAAGGGTTGACATGCCGTAAAATCCAACCAACATTGCATATTCATCTGGGGAGTGTGGAGTACGCCTTCATCACTATTACTATCAGGTTTACTCTGACCCGGAGTGGTTGTACTTGTAAGGGTCCCATCTAAGGGTTGAAAAGAAAAAATGAATTTAAAATATTCTTATTATTTGGATTATTCGGACTATTGTCCTCATCTTCATTGTTATCTGTACAATGTTTCAGCCGATGTGTCCTCCGGCCTTCTTCAGGTATTTTTTGTCGGACTCGGGAACTTTCTTGGACTCGGGAACCTTCTTTCCGGACTCGGGTACCCTCTTTTAGAACTCGAGAACCTTCTTGTCGTAATCGGAAACCTTCTTGTCGTAATCGGGAGCCATCACAGAACTTTGAATCTAGCCGTTTATTCAGTCCACGCGGGTATCCTGTTTTCATTCCGCTAAACATAGCTGGGGTACAGGTGTTAAGCTGTGTTAATTATTTTTCTATATCACTGCTGCCTCTGACCAGGATTGAACCTGTAGTCTAGAAATAACTGTCACTTAGAACTGTCTTAACCTAACTCCTTTATCCACTAGTGTCATCTTAAAAGAATCGTGAAATTTTGACCATACCTTTGGTATTAAGGAAAGAAAAATCAAAGTTAGATATTTACTGATTACAAACAAAAAATAATGTTCTTTTCATTATTATTTATTTATGCTAAGAAAGCAATTACAATGCGTATGAAAATAAAATAATGTTCCGTCAAGTATTTATGGAAGACACTATCCAATCAGATTATAGTGAGGGAGTACCTAGGTATTTGCATATTCATTACATCACTATTTTACATCCTTTAAAGCAGAGGGGGTGGTCCAAACAACAAGTCCAAAAATATTTTCATAAAGGATATTTCACTTGTTTGACAGTACTTTTCATGATAGGAAACTTCTTTAAAGTCTAAAAATCTTCTGGTAGCCTTTGCTTGGAATATCTATATATTAACACTCATGTTCCTTAATTGTATAATTCCCACTTTATTTGTATGTTAATTTACATCAGCTACAGTCTGGCTTATATATAACTTACAAATGAAGTGGAAAGTTCATCAGAGACTTTTTCTGAAATGGACGCGGTCTTGTGTGGTTTTTGTTTTGGACGTTATAAACACGCGTCTCGTGAGGTTTTTTTATAACGCCACGCGGAAGGGTCGTGATAGCCGTTGTCCAATCAATTTCAATTTCATTCTTTTTATCTATTTATTCATTTATTTATATGGAATGTGTATTTTAATTAATTATACTAGCAAATATATGCACCCTCCGGGTGCAAGTATTTAAGTTTTAATGTAATAGAATATATTAAATTAGAAATGCTAATGAAACAAAATAAGAATGCAGATAAAATGATTTGAATCAGAGGGGTGTATAATCGAAAAATAGAACAACTGAAACTTATTCTTCTATCACTCTCGTCTTTCATTGCTAAATCTTCTTAATTTAATAACTTAGTTAAAATAGGAAGTAAAGAATAAAATCAGGATTATTTCTTCTCGTTAATCGATTTCTTTTAAGATTTATTGAAGATATTTTTGATCATATTCATTAAGATAAAACCATACGATTAAAAATCAATAATACTAAGTACATATTTACTCACATCAAATTTTTAATTTCAATATGCAAATTAGCCTTCCTGTTCACGCTGTAAACTGCTATTTTAGTGTATATATAAATACAATTGCAGATTATTCATTTGTAGATATGATTAACAGTATTAATAATGTAAAACAATTTTATTAGAAATTGAGGTTTAAATAAAAAATAAAATCATGGAGAATGTGACGTAAATAACAAAGGGAATTGTGACTTGAGTAGTGATATAGTTTCGGTTACAGACAGAAAAGCACACAATCTCCATTATAATAAGATATTCGGTGTTTAATTTTAACCTATTGTTTATACGAGGACCTAATTTACCTATTAATAAACTTTCTTTCTTTCTTTAATTCTGGGATTGTGTAGAAGTGTAGTCGGTGTATTTTTCTTATTCTAATGCCTGTTTAGTAAATCTACAATTATTTCGAGAATCTTTTTGGGTTTAAAGGTTCTAATATAATTTTTTTTAAACAGCCTTCTTTTGTATAATGCAATAGTGGGAACTACTGAAAAATTGGAGGAACATTTACATAGAAAGGCTTAATTATGGATTGGGAAATGTGTTACATAATTATTAGATACCTAATATTTATGTGCAATAGTGTAGAAATCAAAATGGCTGTTATAAGTTGCAGCCCACGGCCTTGAAGGTTGAATGACAAGGCTTGACCTCAGTCCTAACCTTCCGGTGGATACCATGAGAATCGGTGGGGAAGACCCTCTTCCGGTTTAGATTAGAAATAGATTTTAGTCAGTCGGCGAGAAACCACGATGGTGGTGAGTCGTGTTATACACGCTCCGACTCGAGCTGCGCAGGTAGTCTGGTGGGGATTTCGAAATAAAATGTGATCTAAGTAAATCGAAGTCTTGTGTTATTATCTAAAAACTACCAATGACACAGGGCTTCTGATAAAGAGAAATCCCCAATGGAAGACCAGACACGAAGTCCCCAAGAGAAGTCCAGACGCTAGAAGAGATGTTAGAAGAGACCTAGAAGAACTTAAGATATAGAAGAACAGAAGAAGAATAGAAGAAAGTAAGAAGTAAAAAGAAGGGTATGCAACAAATGTAGATAATATTAATTAGGAAAGAATTAGAAAAAAATGGGGGCGGAGAAATAAGAATCTCATGATAGTTACTGAAGCATATAAGCAGTTTACTATCATACCTAAGTCACTACGACTTTCAACTATTGCCTTCTAGTACATATCTTATTATCTTATTATAAAGGAGATTGTGTGTTTTTCCGTCTGTAACCGAAACTATATTCCTACTCAAGTCACAATACTCTTAGTTATTGACATCACATTCTCTATGATTTTATTTTTATCTAAACCTCAATTATTAATAAAATTGTCTTACATTATTAATACTGTTAACCATATCTACATAGTATTTACCGCGTACCCCACTTGTACGGGTCAGGCACAAAGTCCCTATTAACGTGGGACCACCCACGAGCCGAAGCTCATGGAGTGGCAGGTGAAAAATTGCGTCGATCCCGTCGGCATTCCCCCTCAAGGGGGGCGCCTCAGGCACTGGGCAATAAACCCAGCCCTGCCCCTTTAAATCGAGGGGGCAGGTGTTGCCTGGGGGGATGGCCCCCTGGGATCGACGCTATTAATTATATCAATGGTCCAGAGGCCGAAGCCACTGTTAACCATATCTTTTATTTACCGCGTACCCCACATGTACGGGTCAGGCACAAAGTCCCTATTAACGTGGGACCACCCACGGCCGAAGCTCGTGGAGTGGCAGGTGAAAAATTGCGTCGATCCCGTCGGCATTCCCCCTCAAGGGGGGCGCCTCAGGCACTGGGCAATAAACCCAGCCCTGCCCCTTTAAATCGAGGGGGCAGGTGTTGCCTGGGGGGATGGCCCCCTGGGATCGACGCCGTTAATTATATCAATGGTCCAGAGGCCGAAGCCACTGTTAACCATATCTACATACTAACAACATGCAATTATATTTATATATACAACAAAATACTGGTTTACAGTTTGAACGGGAAGGCTAATTTGCATATTAATATTAAAAAATCGAATTTAATAAATATATGCTAAGTATTATTGATTTTTAACTGTTTGGTTTTATTTTAATGAATATAAGCAAAAATCTCTTCAATTAATCTTAAATGAAATCCATTAACAAGATAAAATAACTGTCATTTTATTCTTTACTTCTTCTTTTAACTAAATACTTAAATTCGAAAAAATAACAATGAAAGACGAGAGTGATGGAAGAGTAAGTTTCAGTTGTTCCATTTTTTATTATACTCCCTCTGTTTCAAATCTTTTATTATACTCCCTCTGTTTCAAATCTTTTTATCTGTATTCTTATTTAGTTTCATTAGCTTTTCTAATTTAATACAATATTTTATTACATTAAAACTTAAATACTTGCACCCGGAGGGTGCATATATTTGCTAGTTATTATAATGGAGATTGTGTGTTTTTCTGTCTGTAACCGAAACTAAATCACTACTCAAGTCACAATTCCCTTAGTTATTGACGTCACATTCACTATGAATTTATCCTTATTTTAACCTCAATTATTAATAAAACTGTTTTACATTATTAATACTGTTAACCATACCTACATACAAATAACATGCAATTGTATTTATATATACAACAAAATAGCGTTTTCCAATGTGAACGGGAAGGCTAATTTGCATATTGATATTAAAAATGTAATTTTAATAAATATATGCTTAGTATTATTGGTTTCTAACTGTTTGGTTTTATTTTAATGAATATAAGCAAAAATCTCTTCAATAAATCTTAAATGAAATCCATTAACAAGAAAAGATAACTGTCATTTTATTCTTTACTTCCTCTTTTAACTAAATACTTAAATTAGAAAAAATAACAATGAAAGACGAGAGTGATGGAAGAGTAAGTTTCAGTTGTTCTATTTTTCGATTATATCCCCCTCTGTTTCAAATCTTTTTATCTGCATTCTTATTTAGTTTCATTAGCGTTTCTAATTTAATACGATATTTCATTACATTAAAACTTAAATACTTGCACCCGGAGGGTGCATATATTTGCTAGTATTAATAAAAAAAAAGTTTGTGCATTAGACAAAAGAGAAATATAATCAGAACAATCATATAGGTGCTAGGGTTTGACATGACCAGCCGATTGATCGGAGTGGACCTCTCTGATGGCATGTCTAACCCAAGTAAGAGTTAAAGTAAAGAGTTGCATGTCATCGACTGCTCAGCCACCAGAATTCCATCCTTAAGCATCATGGTTTGTCACCTACTGCCAATAGGTCCCGCATCGAGTGGGGCTTTACCCCTCTGTAGAGGTGCAGTCGGGGTATTCTATAGCCACAGCAAACAGGGTGTTTGCCATAAGAACAATATGGTTAGGACAATCATATAGGTACTATGACTTGACATGCCCAACCAAATTACCTGAAATTCGCTAAGACTAGGGGCCGGTTTAGCTCAGTCGGTAGAGCGTTCGGTTAGAAACCACAAGGTTCCTAGTTCGATACCGGTCCTCGCCAACTCAGCGTATGAGTAGCACAGGGATCTGTGCGGTAAAGTAAGGAGCTGATGGTAGGTGTGGCGCTCCACCTCAGACGCCAAAACAATCTCCTTGGTCTAGCGCAAGTGAAAAGGGGATAGACTCCCTCGCTGACTGGCTGATACCGACTTTAGGCCGCCCCGACGACATTACTTTACTTATACCTATATGGGTCCAGTTGTTTTAAAGAATTGAGTTTAAATTTAAAAATTGAATACCCATCAAGAATGAATAAAACAAAATGACTTCGCCATAAAATACCACAAGTGTTGACCTGCCGTAAAATCCAACCAACCAACCCACCAACCAGCCACGCATGTTAAAGTTTAGCGCATAACGACTAAGCGAAGTCCATTTTAAGAGAACGGATTTTTATCAGCGACTTTGGCACTTGAACGATTATCGATTAGCCAGCCTCATTAAACGTGTTAAGGGCACTTTTTTTTCCCGCTGATCTTGCGATCGAAGACTCTTTGAGAATTTGTCTTCATACGACATGTTGATTAAATTGGCCGACATTTTTTAATTCGATTAATTCAATTTTTTTCTTTTTTTAATTACACCGTGTAATTTCAGTTGGATTTACTGATCAGGTGCCTTAACAAGTTTTTTTTTTAAAGAAAAATATGATGATTTGCATATTTGAATATTTGAATGGCAATAAAATACACACACACACACACACACACACACACACACACACCACACATATATATATATATATATATATAATATATATATATATATATATATATGTATATATATATGGGAGTAAATATGGAAATAAATCCGACAATATTAAGAAATTTGAAAAAACAAGTGTTCCAAAATGAGATGAATTTATTTATCGACACTTAAACGTTTCGGTTTCTTTAAACCTTCATCAGGATGTATTAAGGGGTGAAGAAATTGATGGATGTTTTATAGATGACAGGAGATATAACGCTGAACAAATACAGTTACACAACAACAACAAAATTCATAAAGATTTTTTATCTCCTGTCATCTATAAAACATCCATCAATTTCTTCACCCCTTAATACATCCTGATGAAGGTTTAAAGAAACCGAAACGTTTAAGCGTGCGATAAAATTGATGGATGTTTTATAGATGAACAGAGATAAAAAATCTTTATGAATTTTGTTGTTGGTTGTGTAAGCTGTATTTGGTTCAGCGTTAATATCTCCTGTCATCTATAAAACATCCATCAATATTCTTCACCCCTTATAATCCTGATGAAGGTTTAAAAGAAAACCGAAACGTTTAAGTGCGATAAATAAATTCAATCTCAATTTTTGGAACACTTGTTTTTAAATTCTTAAATATTGTCGGATTTATTTCCATATTTTACTCCCATATATATTATACATATATATATTATATATATATATTATATATATATATATATTTAGTGTGTGTGTGGTGTGTTGTGTGTGTGTGTGTGTGTTGTGTTATTTTATGGCGCATTTCAATATTCAAATATGCAACATCATACATATTTTTCTTTAAAACAAAAACTTGTTAAGGCACCTGATCGTAAATCCAATACTGAAATTAACGGTGTAATTAAAAAAAGAAAAAAATTGAAATTAATCGAATTAAAAAAATGTCGCCAATTTATCAACATGTCGTATGGAAGACAAATCTCAAAGAGTCTTCGATGCGCAAGATCAGCGGGAAAAAAGTGCCCTTAAACCGTTTAATGAGGCTGGCTAATGCGATAATCGTTCAGTGCCAAAGTCGCTGATAAAAAATCCGTTCTCGCTAAAATGACTTCGCTTGTCGTTTATGCGCTAAACTTTAACAATGCGTGCTGGTTGGTGGGTTGGTTGGTTGGATTTTAACGGAGGTCCAACACTTGTGGTATTTTAAATGGGCGAAGTCATTTTGTTTTATTCCATTCTTGTGGTTGGTATTCAATTTTTTAAATTTAAACTCAATTCCTTTTAAAACAATGGACCCATATAAGGTATAAGTAAGTAATGTCGTCGGGGCGGCCTAAAGTCGGTATGCAGCCAGTCAGCGAGGGGAGTCTATCCCCCTTTTCACTTGCGCTAGACAAAGGAGATTGGGTTTTGCGTCTGAAGGTGGAGCGGCACACCTCCATCAGTCTCGCTTACTTTACCGCAACAGATCCCTGTGCTACTCAATACGCTGAGTTGGGCCGAGGACCGGTATCGAACTAGGAACCTTGTGGTTTCTAACCGAACGCTCTAACCGACTGAGCTAAACCGCCCTAGTCTTAGCGAATTTCAGGTAATTTGTTGGGCATGTCAAGTCATAGTACCTATATGATTGTCCTAACCATATTGTTTCTTATGGCAAAACACCCTGTTTGCTGTGGCTATAGAATACCGATCCCACCTGCTACAGAGGGGTTAAAGGCCCCACTGATGCGGGACCTATTGGCCGTAGGTGACAAAACCATGATGCTTAAGGATGGAATTCTGGGTGGCTGAGCAGTCGATGAATGCAACTCTTTACTTTACATCTTACTTGGGTTAGACATGCATTCAGAGAGGTCCACTCCGATCAAATCGGCTTGGTCATGTCAAACCCTAGCACCTATTGATTGTTCTGAATTATATTTTCTTTTTGTCTAATGCACAAACTTTTTTTTTTATTTAATAACTAGCAAATTATATGCACCCTCCGGTGCAAGTATTTAAGTTTTAATGTAATGAAATATGTATTAAATTAGAAACGCTAATGAAACTAAATAAGAATGCAGATAATAAGATATTGAAACAGAGGGGGAATAAATCGAAAAATAGAACAACTGAAACTACTCTTCATCACTCTACGTCTTTCATTGTTATTTTTTCTAATTTAAGTATTTAGTTAAAGAGGAAGTAAAGAATAAAATGAAGTTATCTTTTCTTGTTAATGGTTTCTTTAGATTTATTGAGAGATTTTTGCTTATTATTCTTAAAATAAACCAACGTTGCTTCTAAGCATATATTTATTAAATTACATTTTAATATCAATATGCCAAATTACTTCCCGTTCACATTGAAGAAACGCTACTTTTGTTGTATATATAAAATACAATTGCATGTATTTGTATGTAGTATGGTTTAACGTATTAATAATTAACAGTTTTATTAATAATTGGGTTAAATAAGGATAATTCATAGTGAATGTGACGTCATAACTAAGGAATTGTGACTTGGAGTAAGTGATTTAGTTCGGTTACAACGACAGAAAACACCAATTCCATTATAATAACTAGCTAATATATGGCACCCTCCGGGTGCAAGTAATTTAGTTTTAATTAAGTAAAATATTGTTTAATTAGAAAAGCTAATGAAACTAAATAGATTCTTGAAAAAGATTTGAAACAGAGGGAGTATATAAAAGATTTGAAAGCAAGAGGGAGTATAATAAAAAATGGAACAACTGAAACTTACTATTCCATCACTTGCTTTCATTGTTATTTTTCGAATTTAGTATTTTAGTTAAAAAGAAGGAAGTTAAAGATAAAATGACAGTTATTTTATCTTGTTAATGGATTTCATTTAAGATTAATTTGAAGAGATTTTTGCTTAATCTTAATAAAACAACAGTTAAAAATCAATAATACTTTAGCCATATATTTATTAAAATTCGATTTTTTAATTTAATATGCAAATTAGCTCCCGTTCCAAACTGTAACCAAGTATTTTGTTGTATATATAAATATAATTGCATGTTGTTAGTATGTAGATATGGTTAACAGTGGCTTCGGCCTCTGGACCATTGAATATAATTAACGGCGTCGATCCCAGGGGGCCCATCCGCCCCAGGCAACACCTGCCCCTCGATTTAAAGGGGGCCAGGGGCTGGGTTTATGTGCCCAGTGCCTGAGGCGCCCCCTTGAGGGGGGAATGCCGACGGGATCGCGATTTTTCACTGCCACTCCACGAGCTTCGGCCGTGGGTGGTCCCACGTTAAATAGGGACTTTGTGCCTGCACTGTCCCGTAACTGTGGGGTAACGCGGGTTAAAATAAAAGATATGGTTTAACAGTGGCTTCGGCTGCTGGGACCATTGATATAATTAATAGCAGTCGATCCAGGGGGCCAATCCCCCAGGCACACCTGCCCCTCGATTTAAAGGGCAGGGCTGGTTATGCCCGTGCCTGGAGGCGCCCCCCTTGAGGGGAATGCCGACGGGAATCGACGCAATTTTTCACCTGCCACTCCAATGCGCTTCGGCTCGGTGGTGGTCCCGTTATAGGGACTTTGTGGCCTGACCCGTAAAAGTGGGGTACGCGTAAATATATGTAGATATGGTTAACAGTATTATAATTGAAGACAATTTTATTAATAATTGAGGTTTAGATAAAAATAAAAATCATAGAGAATGTGATGTCAATAACTAAGAGTATTGTGGACTTGAAGTAGGAATATATAGTTCGGTTACAGACCGGAAAAACACACAATGCTCCTTTTATTAATAAAATAATAAGCATATGTAACTAGAAGGTCAATAGTTGAGAAGTCGTAGTGACTTAGGTATATAGTAAACTGGCTTATATGCTTCAGTAACTATCATGAGATTCTTATCTCGTCCCGCCCCATTTTTTTTTTAATTCCTTTCCTAATTTAATTTATTACATTGTTTGGCATACCCTTTTTTACTTCTTACTTTTCTTCTATTTCTTCTTCTGGTTCTTCTAAATATCTTAATTCTTCTAGGTCTCTTCTAACATCTCTTCTAAGGCGGTCCTGGACTTCCTCTTTGGGGGACTTCGTGTCTGGCTTCTTCCATTTGGTGGATTTCTCTTATAAGAAGCCCTGTGTCATTGGTAGTTTTTTAGATAATAAACACAAGACTCGATTTACTTAGATTCACATTTTTAATTTCGAAATCCCCACCCAGACTACCTGCGCAGCTCGAGTCGGAGCGTGTATAACACACTACCACATCGTGGTTTCTCGCCGACGACTAAATTATTTCTAATCTAAACGGAAGAGTGGTCTTCCCCACCATTCTCATGGTATCCACCCGGGGAAGGTTAGGACTGGAGGTCAAGCCTTGGTCATTCACCTTCAGGCCGTGGGCTGGCAACTTATAACAGCCCATTTTGATTTCTACACTATTGCAACATAAATATTAGGTATCTAATAATTATGTAAACATTTCCAATCCAATAATTAAGCCTTTTTCTATGTAATGTTCCTCCATTTTTCAGTAGTTCGCCACTATGGGCATTATACAAAAGAAGGCTGGTTTAAAAATTTATTAGAACCTTTAAACCCAAAAAGGATTCTTCGAAATAATTGTAGATTTTACTAAACAGGCATTAGAATAAGAAAATACACCCGACTACACTTCTCACAATCCCAGAATTAAAGAAATGAAAGAAAGTTTATTAATAGGTAAATTAGGTCCTCGTATAAACATGGTTATAAACACAGAATATCTTTATAATGGGAGATTGTGTGCTTTTCTGTCTGTAACCGAAACTATATCACTACTCAGTCAGCATTCCATTATGTATATTTACGTACATTTCCATGATTTTATTTTTATTATCTTTCTTTTGATTTTTCTTTTTAGTTTCATATCTCAATGAATAATCTGCAATTGTAGTTTTAATACACTAAAATAACAGTTTTACAGGCGTGACAGGAAGGTTAATTTGCATATTGAAAAATTAAAATTTGATGTTGAGGTAAATATGTATCTTAGTATTATTCGATCTTTTATCGTTGGTTTTATCTAATGTATCAGATCAAAAATATCTTCAAATAAATCTTAAAGAAATCGATTAACGAGAAGAAATAATCCTGATTTATTCTTTACTTCCTATATTCTAAGTTATTAAATTAAGAGATTAGCAAATGAAAGACGAGAGTGATAGAGAATAAGTTTTCAGTTGGTTTCTATTTTTCGATTATACACCCCTCTGATTTCAAATCATTTTATCTGATTCTATTTTGTTTCATTGCAATTTTCTAATTTAATATATTTCTATTACATTAAAACTTAAATACTTGCACCCCGGAGGGTGCATATATTTGCTAGTATAATTAATTAAAATACACATTCCATTATAAATATGAATAATAGATAAAAATGAAATTGAAATTGAATTGGACAACGGCTATCACGACCCTTCCCGCGTGCGTTATAAAAAAACCTCACGAGACGCGTGTTTATAAAGTGTTTAATAACTAGAACGCCCAAAACACACAAGACGCCGTCGCCATATTCAGAAAAAGTCTCTGATGAATTTTCCACTTTCAATTGTAAGTTTATATAGCCCCAGACTGTAGCTGATGTAAATTAACATAACAAATAAAGTGGGAATTAACAATTAGGAAACTGAGCTGTTACTTATATGATACTTCCAGGCAAAGGCCTACCAGACAGATTTTTAGACTTAAAGAAGTTTTCTATCATGAAAAGTACTGTCAAACAGAGTGAGCATATCCTTTATGAAAAATATTTTTGGACTTCGTTTGTTTGGACCACTCCTCTGCTTTAAAGGATGTAAAAATAGTGTGTAATGAATATGCAAATAACCTAGGTATTTACCCTCACTATAATTTGAATTGGATAGTGTCTTCATAAATCATACGTTGACGGAACATTAATTTTATATTTTATGACGGCATTGTATTGCTTTCTTTAGCATAAATATATGTAATATGAAAAGAACACTTATCTTTTTGTTGCTAACAGTAAATATTAAACTTGATTTTTGCTTTCCTTAATTACCNGCACAAAAGGCGATGTTTTAGCTAAATTGGGAAATTCTGCAGTAAGAGTATATGTTTGTCTATGACTATACCTTGATAGATGCACTGTATTTAATAGGTTGAATTAAATATTGTAATTCTCGAAGCAAGTTTCCAGAATGTTTTTCTTCATTTTATTCTATTATATAGTAATGGGTAATAGCGTTATTATTCATGAAGGTAATATGAAAGTTTATGAGTAGTTTTATATACTATTATTATCTAATATATTTAGTATGGGGTATAATGTATTTATAAAATAGAAGGCCATTTGTCTGGTCAGTGTCTAAACCGATGTCCATCATTTGGTATTCTATTGGCTTTATGGTAGGTATCACATGTGGAGATTTATGGTGAGCTGAATAGCGGATCTTTAAAGAGGCAAGAGTTTTTTTGTTTATCTTTCGGGCCATACGTCGAGGTTAATACGTTAAACTTCGCCGAAGTTTGGTCAAATTGATTGGAATCGCGCCGCACGTGGATCTTCTTGGAACTTGGCACTCTAAGACCCAAACCGGCAGATGTCTTTGGCAATTGTCTGATATTCCTAAACACTGTGGAATCTTTGGTTTGATGCCTCCTTTTGATTTTCCCCCCTTTTATTTAGAAATGACACGTGACTTCCTGGTGAACGATAACCCCCTGTTGAATTCAGCTTCTAATGTTTTACCCCCGAGATCACAGCCCATGTCAGGGTTCAAGGCGCACTTCAAATTCTCACGTCAGTTCCACTGATCCCCCCCCACACATGCTTTCCAGATCGAACCAATTGATGTTGATCGGGTATAAATTAGTTTACCATCCCTACCTAAAATTAAAGACAGGTCCGTAGTCCGTAGTATGAGCCAGACAGATAAAGAGATATATAGATATTAGATAGAGATAGATAGATAGATAGATAGAAACAAACTGAGGCAGATAGATAAAGAGATGGATAGATATTAAAATAGATAGATAGATAGATAGATAGATAGATATTAACATGAAAGTATGTATATAATTACCCTGAGATATTTTGATTCAAGAGAGGGTGGTGACAAACTAGAAGAAAGATGAAATTATCAAGGGAGATAGATATAAATTTAAGATAGATAGATAGATAGATAGATAGATAGAACATGAAAATATGTATATAATTACCCTGAGATAGCTTGATTCCAGAGAGCGCGAAGAAGAAGAAGAAGAAGAAGAAGAAGAAGAAGAAGAAGAACAACAACACAACAACAACAACAACAACAACAACAACAAACAACAACAATAACAACAACAACAATGGATGAGAGAGAAGAAGAAGAAGAAGAAGAAGAAGAAGAAGAGAAGAAGAAGAGAAGAAAAGAAGAAGAAGAAGAAGAATTACGAAAGAAGAAGAAGAAGAAGAAGAAGAAGAAGAAGAAGAAGAATTGAATGAAATTAATTGAAGAAGAAAGAAGAAGAAGAAGAAGAAGAAGAAGAAGAAGAAAGAAGAAGAAGAAGAAAGAAGAAGAAGAAAGAAGAGAAGAAGAAATTACGAAAGAAGAAGAAGAATTGAATGAAATTAATTGAAGAGAAGAAGAAGAAGAAGAAGAAGAAGAAGAAGAAGAAGAAGAAGATTACGAAAAGAAGAAGAAGAAGAAGAAGAAGAAGAAGAAATTAGAAAGAGAAGAAGAAGAAGAAGAAGAAAGAAGAAGAAGAAGAAGAAAAGAAGAAGAAGAAGAAGAATTGAATGAAATTAATTGAAGAAGAATAAGAATAAGAAAGAAAGAAATTAATTGAGAAGAATAAGAATAAGAAAGAAAGAAATAAAAAAAGGAAGTGACAGAAATTTTGGCTCAAAAAATTGCCCTGCGTATTATACATCGTAGGTGAAGTTTGAGACCTCCCGTAGGCCTAGGCCTAGGATAATCTTGTTTTTAATAATTGTATTATTATTATTAAAGAGATAGACACAGAGTAAAGTAAGAGATTAGTCCGTTTTTGACTTACTCGCAATTTACAACTAATTAGTACTGTAAGATTCAAAGTTGATAATTGAATAACATACAATTCCGACAAGTTGTGAGACAAAACATTTAATATATATAACCGCACATGGAAATGATAAGATACATAATGTACAGGAGAATAGAACATGTAAATACATATACAATATTTAGGTATAAACAAGATACCCATTTGTACCTAACATATAAATGTTACAGACATGGAACTAAAGGATAGTCCATGCTGTATAAAGGACAGTAATGTAAGGGGGGTGCAAAAGCCCTACCGAGAAGGGGGTAGATAGATTCTAGCCCATAGCAGTTCTTGAGAAGCGTCCAGATAAAAAAAGTAAGACAAGTTCCAATGAACGCGCTTAAATACCAGAGGTCCCCTCGTGGGAACAAACAGCAACGCAGTGAGAAGATAACTCTTCCGGCAAAATGAAGATAATCCTCTACTGTACCAATTAAAACAGGATTTTTAAAAAATATTATTCAATCCTAAAAGTAGGGAATAATTTAGTATAATTTTCATGTCATTAAACTAAACAGTAAAAAAAGCCTTTAGAAAGTAAAAGTTGATTAACTCAGCTTTAGTATAATAATAGATATATAAACTTAAATAATCGTCTTGGAACCTAGTTTATTTGGGATAAGTTTTTTGCTGAGTTGCGTTCAACGCAAATTCATGACACGGTAATTTTGTTTTGCAGCATTTTGTATTTCAGCTTTCGGCTAACACCTCCACCCCACACACCCCGCTGGAAAGAAAGCCTGGAGAATCCGCCTAAATGACCCAGGAGCCATCCGATTTAAAATCTAATTCGCATGAAAAGAAAAGAAATACGGTGTTTAGTGTCTAGAGCCTTCGGCAGATATAAACTGAGGCCTCTGGTCAACTTGCTGAGTCGATACAGCTATGAAATAACTCGGAGAAATGTTCAGAGAGAGAGAGAGAGTGAGAGAG
>CM042175.1:40245946-40295946 GCA_023376005.1 Doryteuthis pealeii
ATAGATATTAACATAGATAGATAGATAGATAGATAGATAGATAGATAGATAGATGGATGGATAGATAGATATTAACATAGATATATAGATAAATAGATAGATATTAACATAGATAGATAAATACACAGAGAGAGAGATATTAACATAGATAGATAGGGAGATAAATAGATAGATGAGAGACAGATAAATAGATAGATATTAACATAGATAGATAGATAGATAGATAGATAGATAGATATGAATTTACAGACAGACAGACAGACTGATAGATAGATAGATAGACTGACAGATAGATAGATATTAACATAGATAGATAGATAGATAGATAGATAGATTGACAAGTTATCAACATGAAAGTATGTATATAATTACCCGGAGATATTTTGATTCAAGAGAGAGAGAGAGAGAGAGAGAGATAAAATGAGAAAGTAGGATGAGATGAATTTATGATGGTAGATTGATACACATTTACAGATAGATAGATAGAACAGGTAAATATGTATATAATTACACTGAGATAGCTTGATTCCAGAGAGAAGAAGAAGAAGAAGAAGAAGAAGAAGAAGAAGAAGAAGAAGAAGAAGAAGAAGAAATTACGAAAGAAGAAGAAGAAAAATCCGAAGGAAGAAGAAGAAGAAGAAGAAGAACAACAACAACAACAACAACAAGAATGGATGAGAGAGAACAAGAACAAGAACAAGAACAAGATCAAGAAGAACAAGAACAAGAAGAAGGGATAAGGTGGAAGAAGAAGAAGAAGAAGAAGAAGAAGAAGAAGAAGAAGAAGAAGAAGAAGAAGAAGAAGAAAAGAAAAAGAAGAAGAAGAGAAGAAGAAGAAGGAAGAAGAAGAACAACAACAACAACAAGAAATTACAAAGGAAGAAGAAGAGAAAAATTAAAAGAAGAAGAAGAAAAAAAAACGAAAGAAGAGAAGAAGAAGAAGAAGAAGAAGAAGAAGAAGAAGAAGAAGAAGAAAGTTCAATGCAAATTATGAGACTAACGAGACAAAATTCACAAAGGAAGAAGTTGTTCCGCCAGAGGAAAAAGCAACAACAAACGATGACATTGGTGACGACCCAAAATGAAAGACGCTGAGTTGAAAAGAAAATTGTATTAAGTCCGCTTGTTTGATGAAAGGTTTCCTAAAGAGTCGCGTTGCAAAATGGTTTTGGCGTTAATATCTGCAAAGCTCCATCGCGTCAACCAGAAAAAGGAAGATGGTGGAATGGTAGCCATAACAACATCTCATCAAAAAAGAAGCAAATATCCTGCAAAATGGCTACCAAAACCACAGGGCGTAATATTAATAATAATAATAATAATAATAATAATAATAATAATAATAATAATAATAATAATAATGGAGACTGTAAACTATATATTCTGCGAATGTAGCAAACTAGCACAACGAGAATACAAAACTAGACACGACTGGGTTGGGAAGGTGATCCACTGGGAATTATGCAAAAAATTAAATTTTGACCATACAACAAAAGGGTATATGCATAAACCAGAATCTGTTCTTGAGAACGAAACACATAAAATTATCTGGGACTTTGAAATAAAAACGGATCACCTTATCCCAGCAAGAAGACCAGACCCAGTGATGATTAACAAAAGAGAAAGAACTTGCTAACTAGAGGATTTTGCAGTGCCAGCAGATCGCAGGGTGAAGCTGAAGGAAAATGAAAAAAATGGACAAATATCTGGACCTTGTCAGAGAACTGAAAAAGTTATGGAATATGAAAGTGAAAGTGATACCAATTGTAGTTGGTGCACTTGGAACAGTCCCAAAAGGATTAGAAAAGGGTTTGGAAAGTTTGGATATCAGAGGAAGGATTGAAACCATTCAGAACACTGCACTGCTGCAATGTGCCAGAATACTCAGAAGAGTCCTGGAGACCTGAGGAGTCTTGCTGTCACTCAGACTCCAGTGAAAGACCATCAGCTAATGCTGATGTGAAAACTCAAAAGGAGTAAATAATAATAATCAAAAACTAAAAAAAAAAACAGAAATGAGAAGAAAAACAACTACATGGGTACTTCCAGTGTCAGACGCAAGAGATATCACATCGGAAGACATAGACGCGGCTGAGAAAAGGAAACCTAAAGAGAGAAACTGAATCGCTTATAATCGCTTAAAAATGGGACTTCGAGGTACAGACGGATCACCTAATTCCGGCCAGGAGACTATGCTTAGTATTGATTGACAAGAAGAAAAGATGTCATCTCGTGTATTTTGCCGTTCCGGCCGACCACAGATTCAAAATGAAAGAAAGTGAAAAGATAAACAAATATTTGGACTTTGCCAGGGAACTGAGAAAACTGTGGAACATAAAAGTGAAGGTCGTGCCAATTGTAATTGGTGCCCTTGAAAGGGTTCACAAAGATCTTGGAAAAAAATTGGGTGAATTCGAAATTAGAGGAAGAATCAAAATCATCCAAACTACATCTTAAGATCACTTAGAATACTCAGGAGAGTCCTGGAGACCTGAGGAGACTTGCTGTCAGCATCCAGTGAACAACAGGCTACGGCAGGTGTGAAATCCTGATAATAATAATAATAATAATAATAATAATAATAATAATCGAATGTAGCAAACTAGCACAACGGGAATACAAAACTAGGCATGAGTGGGTAGGGAAGGTGATACACCTGGAATTATGCAAAAAATTAGATTTTGACCATACAACAAAATGGTATATGCATGAACCAGAATCTGTTCTTGAGAATGAAACGCATAAAATTCTCTGGGACTTTGAGATAAAAACGGATCACCTTATCCAGCAAGAAGGTAGTAACTCGCGATCAGTGCGCACCCGGTGGGGTCGTACTCACTCTGCGCAGTTAGTCTGGATGGGGATTTCTAAATAAAATATGATATAAAGAAAATCTAAGTCTTGGGTTATTTATCCAAAAACTACTACCAGGGCTTCTGATAGATGAGAAATCCCTAATGGAAGACCAGACCCGAAGTCCCCAAAAGTCCCGAAAGTTCCAGACGCTAGAAGAACTCCTAGCTACATAAGATAGTGAAAGATGATCAGAAGACATAAGATATTGTTATATATTGTACAAACGGAAATATGAATTTCCGGTTTTATTAAACAAAGAAATATAACAAATGCCCGTTATCAGATCAAGAGATAAAAATGCGTAGGAGTACCTATCAATATAAAAGGGCTGGAGCTCGAGCCGACAGGTCAGTCGTCAGTCAGCACAGTCGGCAGTCAGCCGGAGAGTAGAGTGAGGTGATCGGGGTCAGTTAATCGGGGGAGTCGAGGCGAGTTAGTTGGCCGAGCGTTAGTGTTGGAAAAGCTAGCCTTTACCAACTGAAAAAGCTTGTCACCCAGAAATTTAATCGAAGGACCGAAAGTCTAAAGACTGAATATATTAATTAAGCTGACCCTCTCTCTCGAAGTTAAGAAGCTTGAATTTATTCCAATAAACTTCTGGAAGATAGATTTGCTCAGTTTGTAATTTGTTGTCGGTAATTTGTTAAGAATTCCTGTTAAATCAATCTATTCCAGATTTCAACTAAAAGCCCCCCCCCCATTTCCCTTTGATTTCATTTATTTATTCCTATTTTCCTTAATTTTTGTTTTCTATTTTATTCTATTTTCCTAAATTACTTATATATATATATATATATATATATATATATATATATATATATATATCCAAGAGAACCTGTTTTATCTACTTAATTATTTAACTTTCAATATATATATATATATATATATATATATATATATATATATATATATCCACACACATGCATACACATGTACGCATACATATACATATTTATATAGACATGCTTGAGATTTATCCAATCATATACCTCCACATTCAAACACACCCGCACTCCCCTCCATATAACACACATACACATACACATATACATACACGCACACACATACACACATACACATATACATATACATACATATATACACAAATATATATATATACAACGAAGATAATACTATTGGCAGTATCATGAAAAGACGACTGCCACGGAACATGTACGATAATAGTGCCGTGCATTTTGAGGCACTGTGAAACGACGCCATAACGTAACAATATAACATTTTCATCAACCACTCATAACCCTAACAATTATTGAAATTTCCCACCTCTGATTTAAAATCTAACGAATCTTATTCAAAATATATTACTACAGGTGCCTACATGATTCATAAGCTGCCTATGAATTATGTAACCGTATTTCTGCCACACCCTGTATGATATCTTCATACATATTTTACGTGATAGCTGTTGAGTATCTGGTCGGCATCCTTAGTTCCAGATGTAATAAGTAAGCAAACAAGCTAATAAGAATCCGGTGCCAGAGTATTCTTTGTAAGTCCTACGTCCAAGAGAATCCAAGTGTCAATGACATAAGTTTAGAATGGTGCCTCTATTAATACAGCAGAAGCAGCAGCAGCAGTGCCAGTGATTGGACAATAGAAATGCCTTCGGTGGTCACGTGGTAGTCAACGGGTCTATATTTAGGAGTGACCATTTGCCCCATGCCTTATATCAAATAATTCAACAATAGCAAGTTACCAACAAACCAAAATTGAATGATGGCATAGAATCTTATTCAAATATCTTACTACAGGTGCCTACATGATTCATAAGCTGCCTATGAAATTATGTAACCGTATTTCTGCCACACCCTGTATGATATCTTCATACATATTTTACGTGATAGCAAGTTACCAACAAACCAAAATTGAATGATGGCATAGAATCTTATTCAAATATCTTACTACAGGTGCCTACATGATTCATAAGCTGCCTATGAATTATGTAACCGTATTTCTGCCACACCCTGTATGATATCTTCATACATATTTTATGTGATAACAAGTTACCAACAAACCAAAATTGAATGACGGCATAGAATCTTATTCAAATATCTTACTACAGGTGCCTACATGATTCATAAGCTACCTATGAATTATCTAACCGTATTTCTGCCACACCCTGTATATCTTCATACATATTTTATGTGATAGCAAGTTACCAACAAACCAAAATTGAATGATGGCATAGAATCTTATTCAAATATCTTACTACAGGTGCCTACATGATTCATAAGCTGCCTATGAATTATGTAACCGTATTTCTGCCACACCCTGTATGATATCTTCATGCATATTTTATGTGATAACAAGTTACCAACAAACCAAAATTGAATGACGGCATAGAATCTTATTCAAATATCTTACTACAGGTGCCTACATGATTCATAAGCTGCCTATGAATTATGTAACCGTATTTCTGCCACACCCTGTATGATATCTTCATACATATTTTACGTGATAACAAGTTACCAACAAACCAAAATTGAATGATGGCATAGAATCTTATTCAAATATCTTACTACAGGTGCCTACATGATTCATAAGCTGCCTATGAATTATGTAACCGTATTTCTGCCACACCCTGTATATCTTCATACATATTTTACGTGATAGCAAGTTACCAACAAACCAAAATTGAATGATGGCATAGAATCTTATTCAAATATCTTACTACAGGTGCCTACATGATTCATAAGCTGCCTATGAATTATGTAACCTGCCACACCCTGTATGATATCTTCATACATATTTTATGTGATAACAAGTTACCAACAAACCAAAATTGAATGACGGCATAGAATCTTATTCAAATATCTTACTACAGGTGCCTACATGATTCATAAGCTGCCTATGAATTATGTAACTGTATTTCTGCCACACCCTGTATATCTTCATACATATTTTATGTGATAGCAAGTTACCAACAAACCAAAATTGAATGATGGCATAGAATCTTATTCAAATATCTTACTACAGGTGCCTACATGATTCATAAGCTGCCTATGAATTATGCAACCGTATTTCTGCCACACCCTGTATATCTTCATACATATTTTACGTGATAGCAAGTTACCAACAAACCAAAATTGAATGATGGCATAGAATCTTATTCAAATATCTTACTACAGGTGCCTACATGATTCATAAGCTGCCTATGAATTATGTAACCGTATTTCTGCCACACCCTGTATGATATCTTCATACATATTTTACGTGATAACAAGTTACCAACAAACCAAAATTGAATGATGGCATAGACAATATTAGCAAATAGTCCACAGAAAATTTTCCCATTTTTTTCTCGCGTTGGATATTTATGTCGTTATTTCACGAAATAATTTATTCGAGTCGTTTCTTTATTTGCTCTTTCATTAACTCCTACATATTTTTTTCTTGCAAGATAAATGCACTTAAAGGCTTCCATAGTCAGTTATTCATCCAGACACCAAGCCAATTCGTATTCATGCAATTTTTATTATGACTCGCGTTTTCTCGGATTTTTTTTTTTTAGATGAGGCTTGATAATTAGTATTACTAGCGAAATAGAAAACGCCCTCTGGGCGACGTAAAATAAATATTTCCTTAGGGGATGGGAGTTGAAAATTTAATATCAGAGAGTTTATATCATAAGTAAAGTAAAATCATCAAATTCATTAAATGAGTAAAAAAATAAAATAAATTTATTAAAGGAGTAAAAAATTTTTAAATTGAAATGGAAACTTAGTTCTGATAACTTTAATATATATTAAAATAAAACAAACTATATATAGATAGATAATACCAGGTATGTATTTATTAAAACTTGTTTAAAAAAAACCAATGAGCACTGTCTAACATTGCATGCTCAAATTTTGAGTGTATTCTATTTATGACGATTTGAGGCAGTGTGACGTAAGCAGTGACGTAGTTTTTGTTACAGACAAAAACCGGAAGTGAATTTCCATTATTAATAGATTTGGATTATTCAGACTACTGTCCCCAACCTACCCTAATTTTTATATATATATATATTATATATATATATATGTGTGTGTGTGTGTGTGTGTGTGTGTGTGTGTGTGTGTGTGTGTCTGTGTGATATAGTGAAAAATTGAAAAAAGACAGAAGTTCATAAAAAGAGTGATGTTTATTTCGCCAACGCTGCAGTGTTTCGATTTGTTTCAATAGATCTTCATCAGGGCTTTTGTTAATCTGTTAATTTGTTAAATTATCAAAAGCCCTGATGAAGATCTATTAAAACAGATCGAAACACTGCAGCGTTGACGAAATAAATATCACTCGTTTTATGAACATGCGTTTTTTTCAAATTTTCACTATATTACATACGATTCACTTACACTTTCTCTTCACACACACACACACACACACGCATATATATATATATATATATATATATATATATATATATATATATATATATATCTTATTATAATGGAGATTGTGGGTTTGTCTGTCTGTAACCGAAACTATATTACTATACAAGTTACAATTCTCTTTGTTATTTACATCACATTCTCCAGGATTTTATTTTTATTTAAACCACAATTATTAATAAAATTGTTTTACATCATTAAGACTGTCGACCATATCAACATACTAATAACATGCCATTGTATTTATATATACAACAAAATAGCGGTTTACAGTGTGAATGGGAAGGCTAATTTGCATACTGATCTTAAAAATTTGATTTTAATAAATATGTGCTTAGTATTATTGATTTCTAATTGTTTGGTGTTATCTTAATGAGTATTAGCAAAAAATCTCGGGGATAAATCTTAAAAGAAATCCATTAACAAGAAGAAATAACTGTAATATTATTCTTTACTTCCTATTTTAACTACATAGTTAAATTAGGAAAATTTACCAATGAAAGAGGGGAGTAATGGAAAATGATGGAAGAGTTAGTTTCAAAGTTGTTCTATTTTTCGATCATACCCCCCTCTGTTCCAAATCTTTTTATCTGCATTCTTATTCAGTTTCATTAGCCTTTCTAATTTAACATGATATTTTATTATATTAAAACTTAGATACTTGCACCCGGAGGGTGCATATATTTGCTAGTATATATAATAAGTTATAAGACAAACAAGAATATTTATTTTATGTTATTTATTTTTTTTATTGTTCTCAATTAGTTTTGACCTTAAGTTATCGTCGGTGAAAATATCTATTGTCCTCATCTTCATTATTATCTGTTCAACGTTTCGGCTTCTTCATGTATTTCTTGTCGGACTCGGTACCTTTCTCGGATTCGGGAAACTTCTTTTCAGACTCGGGAACCTTCTTGTGGTATTCGGAACTTTGAACATAACATTTTATTCGCGGGGGTATCCTGTTCTCATTCCGTTAACCATAGCCGGGGTACAGGTGTTAAGCTGTGTTAATTACACTGGTTTACAAAGAAATTGAGGCAAGCACAAAAATAGCTGTTTTAACCTAATTTGGGGTGAAGCTGAATTCAGATTTTAAATCCGTTTTTACTCATCACCTCTAGTTTTTTTTAGATACGCATACTGTACATTTTGTACACATACTGTACATAAAGGCGTATATGCATTCAGGGTTAATTTCTAATATTGTGTGACTCATGTCTTCTTTTTTAGTTATTATGCAATAAATGTAAGTGATAGCATTACTTTATATATATATAGCTATATATCAAGACGGATTTTGGCAGGTAAGCGTTGCCAACACGTCTCAATCAACAGCCAGTAGCGCACTGGTAGTCAGCGCAAGAGGTTGTCGTCCCTCGCAGCGTAGGAGGAAAGTGTTCCTCGACAATTGTGTTAAACAAACTTTTGGGTGTATATTTGTATTACAATTTCCAACGACGCACATTTTATTGCCTTACATATGATTTAATTTCACTTTTTTTTTTTGGGGGTTTTTTTCATATTCTTCAATGGCCTCAAGCTCGTCAAAACATTGAGGATGCCTCAACAAGGCCAATTCTTTCTGAATTGTGTACATTCTGTCATCCAAGTATATTTATTACGTCAATGTTCTTTATCTATCCTGTTTTATCTGTAATAACCTGCTACAACTGTTGAAATAAGTACGTATATACTCTGTATATATTAAAATGAGACTATTTAAAAGATAGAAAACTAGTGGTGATAGAGCAAAACTGTTTATAGATTTGAATTCAGCACACCCAAATTAGTAAAAAACACATATTCACATTCTTGCTTCAGACAAAAAAAATATTCTTTGTAAACCAGTGTTATTATTCTGTTACTGTTGCCCCTGACCAGGATTGAACCTGCAGACTAGAGATAACTGTCTTAACCTAACTCCTTTTTCCTCTAGGCTATGTGTCCAATTGGACAATCCACTATGAATTTTGGGAACTTATAAACTTAATGACTTGTTTTGGGATAGAATATCTACCTATTCACTTATGTATGATTCTTTAATAATTCTAATCTAACCTTTTTAATTATAGGTTCCCATATTGTGTTCATTTCTATTTCAATTTTTTAAAACAAATTTTGGGACCGTATGACCTTTAAGCACCTCTTTTGCGATCTCGATTCTTGGGGACATTTTTTTCCATTTACACCGTCAAAATCCGGTTAATTGATAACAGACGATTTTTAGAGTTTTTTTTTAATTATAAAAATTACCCCTAACACTTAACCCCTAACCCTAACCCCTAACCCCTAACCCTAACCCCTAACAAACAATCGGATTTTGACGGTGTAAATCAGAAAAGTGTTCTTGTGAGTCGAGATCGCGGAAGGGGTGCCTAATATGGAAATATGGTCCAAATTTTGTAATACTCATTTTTTTCCAATTGGGTAAACATCGCAATGTCAGAAATAACTGTAGATATATATTGTCCGTTCTCTTGCATATAAGCAGTCCAGACCCCCAGAGTATAATATCAATTGCTTATATGGAACGCCACACCTATCGTCAGCTCCCCACTTTACTGCACTGATCAGAGTTAGTGGGGACTGGTATCGAACCCGGAACCTTGCGATTCTTAGGAGACTGGGCTAAATCGTCTCCCTTAAAGCCCCTATCGCCCTGTCGGCCGGGGCGTTAGAATGCACTGACTGCAAAGGAGTAAGACTCCCCCAATGGGGCCACCTGTTGGCCGTGGGTGGCGACCTGTGATGCTTAAGGATAGATCCCCGGTGGACGACCAGTTCATGACTTGCAATACTCCACTTTGGCCCTATCTTGGGCTAGACGGGCGGTCGGAGAGGCCCCCTCCGATCAATCGGCTGGTCACGTCAAGCCCTAGCACCTATATGATTTTCCCAACCCTATTGCTCTCGTGGCAATCCCCAATCTTTCTTATCATATGGGTGCTAGAAGGCGGTGGCTGAGGGTCTACATGTCCTGGGAATGACGTTAAACTCTATCTGATGGTGAGGTTCCAGTTCTGGAGGTTTGGGGAATGTGGAGCACCCCTTCATTACCATTGCTCCCTGGTCCACTCTGACCCGGAGTGGTAGTACCTGTTAGGGTCTCATTTATGGGTTGAATAGAAAAACATGAGTTTATAAACAAAATTGCATTATGCATTAAGAATGAATTTATTTCACAACTTTGTCGGCATTAAATGACCCACCGAGGTTGATATGCCGTAAAACAAACCAAACCAAACCAAACCAAAGCCCCTAGTTTTATACGCTTTTAAAAAAACCACTTGGGTAAACATCGCAGAGTTAGAAATTAGTAAAACTTAAAGATGGCGGTATCAGCGATGGAATCAATCCTCTTTTCGCTAGTGCTAGACCAGGGAGATTATCCTAATACACTGGGTCTATAAGCTCATCATTATTACTATCATTTCATTACTAGTTTTATATTCAGAAGCAAAGAAAGCTATGAAAATCACAATAACAAAAACAAAAGTACCATATACTGATTATAAAACACTTGTGAAAATAATTCTCATTAAAAAGTGGCAAAATCATTGGAATGCACTCATTAATAACTAACTCCAAAACATTATACTCACCATTGGAGAATGGAACCTAAAATACAATAAAAACAGAAGAGAACAGGTTGTGTTGACCCACCTTCACATACGCCACACCTACATCACCCATCATAATGTATATTGGGATTCTGTGCCTTCTAAAGCACAGAATCCCCAATATACATTACATGCCAAAAGAGATTTACAGGGAAACATATACTGCCAGAGTGTGTAGACTTTGATCTGGTGCGAACAAAATACTACCAAGCAAATAATTTTAAAAAACTTTTCACAAAAATAAGACCATTTACTAAGAAGTTGGGATTGTACTATAAAATACGAGTAATTGAAAAATAGTTAAAATCTATACATATATACATTTGTTTTCTACCAAAATTCAGCTACCCGAAATTTAGTCGGCATTAAATGACCCACCGAGGTTGATATATGCTGTAAAACAAACCAAACCAAACCAAACTAGTTTTATAAAGAAAATTTGGCAGAGTGGCCAATTGTCTGCATCAGCCGAACAGTGAGGGAGTCTATCCAGGGAACTAGACCAGGAACATTGTCTTTATTTGGGTGGAACGCTACATCCACCGTCAGCTTCCCACTTTACCGCACAGATCAGATTATCGAACCCGGAACCTTCTAATTCCTAGGCAGGTACTCTACACACTGGGTTAAACAGGCTCCTGGAAGCTCCTAGTTTTATCCAACGACATCAACACATGGGAGGCTTATGCAGAATACCGTATGACCTGGCACCTCCTCGTTAAACAAGGAACGAAAAGGAGTGGAAAAGAGGGGAAAGAAGCCGCCACAGAAAAGAGAGCCATAAGGTAGGAGAGACAACAGCATCTCCAGCAAGTTCACCGTTTGTTTGAAATCACTGCACCAAAGATTGCCATTCAAAAATTGGTCTGTTCAGCCACTCACGCAATTACAGTTTTTTTTTAATTTTAGGGACCGTGGTTGTTTGGTGATTATTTAGTTGAGGAGTTGAAGAAGATCCGAGTTATAGGTCTCCACAATTTATATGTATAAGACTACGAAAATGTAGTTTCCATAGGTAACAAAAGAAGAAGACAAAATTGATAAAGGAAACAAACTTTATATACATTAATTTACAATTGGTATATTCAATTGTTCTTTCAGTGGTATTGCAGACTGTATGTGTCTGTACATAGTTGTGTGTGACAAATGTGACAAGTATTGTTTATATCCGTGCGATTGTCAACGTTATAGCAGTTTTGTCTGTGATTGAAACTTGTGATTGAAATTTGTTGTTGTTGAGCGAGAGAGAGAGAGAGAGAGAGAGAGAGAGAAAATAAAAAGCGAAAAAATAGACGGACCTGTTGAGTTGTATTATATTTTTTCGGACAGCGTATTCTCCCCATTGTGTCGAGTTGGGAGCATCAGCTCCAACTCTGTCGCGTCGGGAAGAGCGTAAGCTCCCACTGTCTCTCTGGTCTTTCAGCTAAAAGGGTATTTTTATAATTCACTTTTGTAATTGTCTACGAGATCATTAAGCTAAAATATTCATCAAATATAAGGTGATTTGCAATATCAAATGATTTTGGTATCTGTGGAATTCTGGTGACATAAATTATCGGATGAATTTAAACCATTGTTTCTATTGTTTCTAAAATATTTCTGAACTAATATTCATTCGATTCTCTTTTGTTTACCAAATTCTAAACACATGACATACCATTGTAAAACTAGTTATTTAAGAAAACTTAATTATCTTAAATTTGGTCAATTCCACATGCGGTAAAAATATAGGGGCCAATTCCTATAAAATAAATAAAAAGTGGACACGATTCCAACATTGCCAGAGAAAAGAGAGCCATAAGGGAGGAGAGACAACAGCATCTCCAGCAAGCATCACCGTTTGTTTGAAATCACTGCACCAGAGATTGCAATTCAAAAATTGGTCTGTTCAGCCACTCACACAGTTGCAGATTTTTTTAGATAAATAAAAAGTGGACACGACTCCATCGTCTTTAGAAGACGGAAGGATTCCAACGTTGCTTGGTTTGCCAGAATAGTTTGAGCCGATACACCCCTTCAACCACTTGGGTAAACATTGCAGAGTCAGAAATAACTGTAGATATATCTTGTCCGTTCCCTTGCACATAAGCCGTCCAGACCCCAAGAGTATCATATCAATCGGCAAAATACAAAACGAGACATTGGATAGAGATGAAGCAAAAAGAAACGTACCACGTGGTGCGAAGCGAAATAATTTGATTGGCCAGAAGGCTGATTCACTTGTTCAATTGAGAAAAACTGCATCGCGCCAAAAGCTGCAACGTTGGAGGCGATCGACATCAAAGCTGTCGCCTGACAAATCAAATTGTAGCCGATCTATAGGGAGAGTCGAGAGGCTGTATGTCCGGCACCTATGTTCATTGGAGAGTTTGGTTTTGGTTATGTTCTTTGTGGGGTTTTTTGTTTTTGTTCTTTGGTTGTTTTTTTTTGTTTTTGTTTTTGTTATTTATTGTTGTTGCTTAGGCCCTGAAGTAGATACGAGACTGGTGAATAGTGGGAAAAGTGAGCGTCTTTTTCTTCTCCTCCTCCTCCTTATTATCATTATTATTATTATTATTATTATTATTATTATTATTATTCCTCACTCCTCTCTCCTTTTTTTCCTTCCTAACATTTCTTCTTCTTCTTTTTCTTCTTCTCGTCTTCTTCGTCTTCTTCTTCTTCTTCTTCTTCTTCTTCTTCTTCTTCTTCTTCTTCGTCTTCTTCTTCTTCTTCTTCTTCTTCTTCTTCTTATTATTATTATTATTATTATTATTATTATTATTATTATTATACCTTACTACTCTCTCCTTTTTCCTTTCTAACATTTCTTCTTCTTCTTCTTCTTTTTTGACCCTCTTCTTTCTCTTTCTCAGTCTCTCCTTCTTCTTTTTCTTCTTCTTCTTCTTCTTCTTCTTCTTCTTCACAACACTCTCTTTTCCTTTATATCATTTCTTTTTTCTTTCTTTCTTTCTTCTTCTTCTTCGTCTTCCTCTTGTTCTCTTTCTTCTTCTTCTTCTTCTTATTATTATTATTATTATTATTATTCTCTCTCTCTCTCTCTCTCTCTCTCTCTCTCTCTCTCTCTCTCTCTCTCTCTCTGTGTGTGTGTGTGTGTGTGTGTGTGTTACCCTTTCTATCATTTCTATCTTTCTTTCTACTTCTTCTTCTTCTTCTTCTTCTTCTTCTTATTATTATTATTATTATTATTATACCATCTCTCTCCTCTCTCTCTCTCTCGCTCTCTCTCTCTCTCCCTCCCCCTCTCTCTCTCTCTCTCTCTCTCTCTATATATATATATATATATATATATATATATATGTCTGTGTCTGTGTTTCTATCATTTCCTTCTTTCTTCTTTCTTCTTTCTTCTAATTTCTTTCTTCTTCTTCTTCTTCTTCTTCTTCTTCTTCTTCTTCTTCTTCCTTTCCTTCCTTCCTTCTTCTTCTTCTTCTTCTCTTCATTATTAACATTTAAAAACAGCTATTACGCCTTCTCGATTGCAACCACAGTAATGAATAAAAACACTTCTTCTTCTTCTTCTTCTTCTTCTTCTTCTTCTTCTTCTTCTTCTTCTTCTTCTTCTTCTTCTTCTTCTTCTTCTTGTATGCACAGGCCCTGAAGTAAATGTGAGCCTGGAGGCCAATGGGGAACAAGTGAGCAGAGATGATAGTAAAGATCAAACGGGCGGCATTGGCCGTCTTTGGAATTCTACCTAATTCTATAACGATCTCAGTGGACGCGAAAATATTGGCGCCGTTTTTGGTTGGTTTGTGGGGGGAGGGGTTTCACTTTTGATCGGTCCAAATATTATGTCTTTATTCCAGTCAATTCTCGTTCATTTTCTCATTATTTTTCAGTATTCTTCTTGTTCTTCTTCTTCTTCATTCAAATAAATTCTTCTTCTTCTTCATTTTATTACCTTCTTCTTTATCTTCTTCTTATCTTTTTCTTCTTCTTACTCTTAGTCTTATTCATATTTTTATTCAACTTCTCTTTCTTCTTCTTCTTCTTCTTCTTCTTCTTCTTCTTCTTCTTCTTCTTCTTCTTCTTCTTCTTCTTCTATTCATTTCATTCACTATTTTTCTCCCATACCATGTTCCCTTTCTTTCTTTCTTTCTTTCTTTCTTTCTTTCTTTCTTTGTTTCTTTCTTTCTTTCTTTCTTCTTCTTCTTCTTCTTCTTCTTCTTCTTCTTCTTCTTCTTTCTATCTCACTTTTTCCCTTTCTTTCTTTCTTTCTTTCTTTCTTTCTTTCTACCTCACAACATTGTCTATTCCATCTCTATCGTTTTCTTTCCATCCGCGTGGGTTCGATCCCCACTCGTTCTAATATTTTATTTTTGTGTGATTTCTTCAAAAGGTTCAATAAATAGTGAACGTTTTTAAGGCGTGGAACTTTAATCTAGCAGGACCTGTGGATATACCACAGTATGATAATTTGATTATTACTTAATTGCTCAATATGTAAAAAGTATAATAATCTTCATCTAATCCACTCTCAGACTTTCTTAAAAGGGAGGGGGGTAAAATATCTACTTTGATTTGCCGATAAAAATCTGGGGGAGATGCCTTTAAAACATCTACATTAATTCGACAAAAAAGTAACAAAAACTCGACTTGGAAAATATCTCATTTGGGCCGGAAATTTGCCTGTCGCTAGCTCGCTAAACTTTTCATTTAAAATATCCATACAATTGTTTTTCTTCCCATCTTTGTTTTCTAGTTTTTCTGTTAGTCCATATGTTACATCGGTTGTCGTTGGCTGACATAAGTAATCTTTCTTTGATCTTGTGTATTATTCGAGTCCTTGGATTGTGGCGTCTGCGCAATCCTCTGTGATGGCAAGACCTCTTCCACTTGCTTTTCTTGATACATATAATCTATCTCTATCATCTTTAGGGTGTAGAGCCTTGTGCATTGTCATTAATTTCAAAGTCCTTTGGTCGATCCGCCTGAATATAGTATTATTATTATTAGTAGTAGTAGTAGTAGTAGTAGTAGTAGTAGTAGTAGTAGTATTCCTTTTGAGTTTTTCACATCACCGATAGCTGATGGTATTTCTCTGGAGTTTGGGTGGCAAAAAGTCTCCTCAGGTCTCCAGAACTCTTCTGAATATTCTAGCTGATTGCAGCAATGCAGTAGTCTGGATGGTCTGAACACTTCCTCTGATTTCCAGCTTCTCCAGTCTTTTTTTCTATCTTTTTGGGACCGTTCCAAGTGAACCAACTACAATTGGCATCACTTTGATCCTCATATTCTCAGGCAAGGTCCAGGTATTTATCAATCTATTCGTTTTCTTTCAACTTCGCCCTATGATCCGCTGGAACCGCAAATTTCAACAGTTGGCACCTTCTCTTTTCTTTAATCAACACTACGTCTGATCTCTTGGCTGGGATGGGGTTATCTGTCTTTATCTCGAAGTCCCAGAGAATTTTATTCGTTTCATTCTCAAGAAACAGATTCTGGTTTATGTATATATCATTTTGTTGTATGGTTAAAGTTTAATTGTTTGCATAATTCCCAGTGGATCACCTTCCCAACCCAGATTATTATTATTATTATTATTATTATTATTGTTGTTGTTGTTGTTGTTGATGTTGTTGTTGTTGTTAATGTCGTTGTTATCATTATTATTTTACTCCATTCGAGTTTTTCACACCACTGGAGGCTGAGTGACAGCAAGCCTCCTCAGGTCTCCAGGACTCTTCTGAGTATTCCAGATTCTGGTTTATGCATATACCATTTTGTTGTATGGTTAAATTTTAATTTTTTGCATAATTCCCAGTGGATCACCTTCCCAACCCAGTCGTGTCTAGTTTTGTACTCCCGTTGTGCTAGTTTGCTACATTCGCAGAGTATATGGTTTACATTCTCATCTCTATTACCGCAAAGTCTACATTTACTATTTTGTTGGGTCTTATCAATTATTATTATTATCACTAGCAAATATATGCACCCTCCGGGTGCAAGTATTTAAGTTTTGATATAATATAATATCATATTAAATTAGAAAGGCTAATGAAACTGACTAAGAATGCAGATAAAAAGATCTGCAACAGAGGGGGTATAATCGAAAAATAGAACAACTTTGAAACTAACTATTCCATCATTTTCCATTACTCCCCTCTTTCATTGGTAAATTTTTCCTAATTTAACTATTTAGTTAAAATAGGAAGTAAAGGATAATATTACAGTTATTTCTTCTTGTAAATAAATTTCTTTTAAGATTTATCCACGAGATTTTTGTTTATATTTCTTAAGATAAAACCAAACAATTAGAAATCAATAATACCAAGCACATATTTATTAAAATAAAATTTTAAATATCAATATACAAATTAGCCTTCTCGTTCAAACTGTTAACCGCTATTTTGTTGTATATATAAATACAATTGCATGTTATTAGTACGTATATATGGTCAACAGTGGCTTCGGCCTCTGGACCATTGCTATAATTAACGGCGTCGATCCCAGGGACCCATCCCCCCAGGCAACACCTGCCCCCTCGATTTAAAGGGGCAGGGCTGGGTTTATTGCCCAGTGCCTGAGGCGCCCCCCTAGAGGGGGAATGCCGATGGGATCGACGCAATTTTTCACCCGCCATCCCATGAGCTTCGGCTTGTGGGTGGTCCTACATAAATAGGGCCTTGTGCCTGACCCGTACAAGTGGGGTACGCGGAAAATATCACGTAGATATGGTCAACAGTATTAATAATGTAAAACATTTTTTATTAATAACTGAAGGTTTAAAAGAATGAAATCATGGAGAATTTGACGTAAATAATTAAGGGAATTGTGACTTGAGTAGTAATATAGTTTCGGTTACAGACAGAAAAACACACAATCTCCATTATAATAAGATTATTATTATCATTATTATTATTATTATTATTATTATTATTATTATTATTATTATCGTTAAAACTAAAATAGTTTTTTTATAAAAAAAAACAGATTTTATAGCAAAATAATCAACAACAGCAAGAATAAAATCAACAATTTTGTTATTATTTTGTTATTTTCGTCCCGTTTCCAACTGATTTCTCTGTTTGACTCCATTTTGTGAAGTGTTTTGTGTGCCCCGCCCCCTCGTCGAAAATTGTAAACTGTGAAGACTTCATGCCATCTTGTCAATTATAAACCAAAATCAATGTCACAGTTTGATCTATTCGGTAAGGAGAGAACCTGACAGCGAAAATGATTGCCTACACTTCGAACGTCACACATAACAAATTGCAGGCACATCACACGCAATGGTTTCAGCTACGTAACTCGTGTTTGAAGCGTTTCGTTAGGGCTTTTTTTTTTGGGGGGGGGGGGCTCGGACTTTAGAATTATTATGTTAGTATGTTAATATGGTTAACAGTATTAATAATGTAAGACAATTTTATTAATAATTGAGGTTTAGATAAAAATAAAATCATGGAGAATGTGATGTCAATAACTAAGAGAATTGTGACTTGAGTAGGAATATAGTTTCGGTTACAGACAGAAAAACACACAATCTCCATTATAATAAAAAGATTTCACTAATTGTGAGTTTTTCACACCAGCATTAGCTGATGTTGAGTCTGAGTGACAACAAGTCTCCTGAGTTCTCCAGGACTCTTCTGGGTATTCTAACCGATTTCAGCAATGCTGTTGTTTGGATGGTCCCAATTTTTCCACTGATTTCCAGTTCCTTCAATCTTTTTTTCCAAGTTTTTTGGAACCGTTCCAAGTGCAGCAACTACAATTGGTATCACTTTCATTCTCATATTCCACAGTTTTTTCAATTCTCTGGCAAGGTCCTGGTATTTATCCATCTTTTCGTTTTCCTTCATCTTTACCGTGTGATCTGCTGGAACTGCGAAGTCTACCAGTTGACAAGTTTTCTTTTTTTGTTATTATTATTATTATTATTACTAGCAAATATATGCACCCTCCGGGTGCAAGTATTTAAGTTTTAATGTAATAAAATATTGTATTAAATTAGAAAGGCTAGTGAAACTAATAAGAATACAGATAAAAAGATTTGAAACAGAGGGAGTATAATAAAAGATTTGAAAACTGAAACTTACTCTTCCATCACTCTCGTCTATCATTGTTATTTTTTCTAATTTATGTATTTAGTTATAAGAGGAAGTAAAGAATAAAATGACAGTTATTTTATCTTTTTAATGGATTTCATTTAAGATTCATTGAAGAGATTTTTGCTTATATTCATTAAAATAAAACCAAACAGTTAGAAATCAATAATACTAAGCACATATTTATCAAATTCGATTTTTTAATATTAATATGCAAATTAGCCTTCCCGTTCACACTGTAAACCGCTATTTTGTTGTATATATAAATACAATTGCAGTTAGTCAGTATGTAGATATAGTTAACAGTATTAATAATGTATGACAATTTTATTAATAATTGAGGTTAAATAAAAATAAAATCATGGAGAATGTGATGTCTATAACTAAGAGAATTGTGACTTGAGTAGGAATATAGTTTCGGTTACAGACAGAAAAACACACAATCTACATTATAATAAGATTATTATTATTATAGTTTTTCACACCATCGTTAGCTGATCGTATTTCCCTGGAGTCTGAGTGAAAACAAGTTTCCTCAGGTCTCTTCTGAGTATTGTAGCCGATTGCAGCAGTGCAGTAGTTTGGAAGTCCTAACTCTTCCTCTGATTTCCAGATCCTCCACTCTTTTTTTTTCAATTTTTTGGGGACTGCTCCAAGTGCACCAATAATTATTATTATTATTATTATTTTATTATTATTATTTATCCCTTTTCAGTTTTTCACATCAGCGTTAGCTGATGGTCTTTCACTGGAGTCTGAGTGACAGCAAGTCTCCTCAGGTCTCCAGGACTCTTCTGAGTATTCTGGCAGATTGCAGCAGTGCAGTGTTCTGAATGGTTTCAATTCTTCCTCTGATTTTCAAACATTCCAGACCCTTTTCCAATCCTTTTGGGACTGTTTCAAGTGCACCAACTACAATTGGTATCACTTTCACTTTCATATTCCATAACTATTTCAGTTCTCTGGCAAGGTCTAGATATTTGTCTATTTTTTCATTTTCCTTTAACTTCACCCTGTGATCTGCTGGCACTGCAAAATCCACCAGTTGACAAGTTCTTTCTTTTTTGTTTATCAACACTAGGTCTGGTCTTCTTGCTGGGATAAGGTGATCCGTCCCAGAGAATTTTGTGCGTTTCGTTCTCAAGAACAGATTCTGGTTTATGCATATACCATTTTTTGGCATGGTCAAACTTAAATTTTTTGCATAATTCCCAGTGGATCACCTTCCCAACCCAGTCGTGTCTAGTTTTGTATTCTCGTTGTAGTAGTTTGCTACATTCACAGAGTATATGGTTTTTGTTTATTATTATTATTATTATTATTATTATTATTATTATTATTATTATTATTATTATTATTATTACTATACCATCTTTCTCTCTTTCTCTCTCTCTCTCTCTCTCTCTCTCTCTCTCTCTCTCTATATATATATATATATATATATATATATATATATATATATATAATATATATATATATATATATTCCTTCCTTCTTACACTCCCTTTTTTGTTCTACTTCCTAGTATACTACTTATTTTTCTGCTATCTCTTCCCATATCTTCACTATCAATTCACTTACTCTCCTTTATTCTCTCTCTCTCCTCTCTCTCTCTCTCTCTCTCCTCTCTCTCTCTCTCTCTCTATATATATATATATATATATATATATATCTTTGTGTCTCTCTCTTTGTCTCTCTCTCTCTATTTATCTATATATCTCTATATATTGTTGTGATGTTAGTCCAACAGTAAAAAAGAAGTCAAGTCGAGATAGGGTAAAATAAGACAAGTGTATTTACAATAATGGTACATGTACGACTAGCTTCTCGTTAACGGGAACAGTAGTACCTTTCCACTCGGTGTCTCACTATTTATAGTGAGACACCGGTGTCTATTCTCCACTGTAGGAACGGCCGGTACAACATATATATATTTATATATGTATATGTCTCTCTCTCTCTCCTCTCTCTCTCTCTCTCTCTATATATATATATATATATATATATATATATATATATATATATATATATATATTCCTTCCTCCTTACTCTCCCATTTTTGTTTTCTTCCTAGTATACTCCATTTTCTTATTTTTTGCTATCTCTTCCCATATCTTCACTATCAATTCACTTGCTCTCCTTTATCTCTTCTCTCTCCTCTCTCTCTCTCTCTCTCTCTCTCTCTCTCTCTCTCTCTCTCTCTCTCTCTCTCTCTCTCTTTATATATATATATATATATATCTGTCTCTCTCTCTTTGTCTCTCTCTTGTCTCTCTCTCTATTTATCTATATATCTATATGTATATTTATATATGTATATGTATATGTCTCTCTCTTCTCTCTCTCTATATATATATATATATATATATATATGTATATATATATATATATATATATTATATATATATATATATATATTTACATATAATATTCCTTCCTCCTTACTCTCCATTTTTGTTTTTTCTTCTTTAGTATACTTCATTATCTTATTTTTTTTGCTATCTCCTCCCATATCTTCACTATGAATTCACTTTTGCTCTCCTTTACTCTCTCTCTCTCTCTCTCTCTCTCTCTATATATATATATATATATATAATATATATATATATATATATATTATATATATCTGTCTCTCTCCTCTCTTTGTGTCTCCTCTCTTTGTCTCATCTCTCTCCTTTTTTATTTTATCTATATATTATATCTATATATATATATGTATATGTCTCTTCTCTCTCTCATCTCTCTAATATATATATATATATATATATATATATATATATATATAGTTATTCTCCTACTCTCTCTTCCTCCTTCCTCACCAGTTCGATCTCGCTCCCCAAGGTTCTTAGTCTGCCAATTTTTTGTTTTTCTTCCTAAGTATATCCAGTTATCCTTAATTTTTGCTATCTCTAGTTCCCATGTATCTTCACTAGTCATAATCACTTGCTCTCCTTTATTCTCGATCTCTCACTCTACTCTCTCTCCTCTCGTATGTCTCATCTCTCTCTATATATAATAATATATATAAGTATATATATATATTAACTATATATATAGTTAATGTCTAGTATACTCTCTTCCATCTTTGTGTCTCTTTCTTTGTCTCTCTGCTCTATTTCATACTATATTATATATGTCTATATATGCTATTAAACTTCGTCTTCTCGCTCTCTCTCTCTCTCTCTCTATATATATTATATATATATATATATATATATATATATATATTATATATATATAATGTGTTCTCTCTCATCTTTGTTTCTCTCTTTGTTTCTCTCTCTATTTATCTATTATCTATATATGACTTTATATATGTATATTTCTCTCTCTCTTATGTATATATATATATTAATATATATATATATATACTGCTCTCTCGTCTCCTTTGTCTCTCTTCTATTTATTCTATATATCTATATAAAGTATATCATTTTATTTGTATTCGATGTCTCCTCTCTCTCTCTCGTCTATTCTCGTTCTCTCTCTAATATATATATATATATATTATAATATATATATTAGTATATATATATATTCCGATTCCTCCTTACTCTCCTATTTTTGTTTTTCGTTCCTAGTATAGTCCTTTATCTTTATTTTTTGCTATCTTTCCCATATTTCCTATGAATTCACATTGCTGGGGATCTCCTTCCTACTCCTCTTACTCTCCTTTGATTCCTTTTCCCATTTCTAAAATATATTTTGGCGCGCCTTTTTTAAATCTTCGTTACAATTGTTTTGTCTGCATCCGTAGATATTGGAAGGATTCGCGTTGAATTTGCATTTTGTTGGTCTTTGGAAGAAAAGAAATGAAAACCAAAAATAAATCCAACGGGAAAGTTTGAGACAAATAGAGCAGAGCGGTAAGATCAGGGTGACGGTAATAGGAGGGGGGCGGTGTGGAATGGGAGATAGAATCATATTCATATCAGATGGCGTAGTTGCGCTCTCAAAACATTTTTTGGCCTAATCCAAAAACAAAAAAAAAAAAAAATCAAGAAAGAAAAACAAAAACGATTCTTTCATTGTTTTCTTAAGATTTATTCTTGTTTTTTTTGGGGGGGGTTCTTATTCTAATCAGAGAATTCTGGTTTTTATTTGCTTTTTTTGTGGGGTTTTTTTTTTTGTTTTGTTTGTTTGTTTTGTGTTTGATTTATGTGATGTCATTTTTCTTTCTTTTTTATTTTGAATTATAAATTTCTTTCCTCGTTTGATTCTTTTTTTCTTTCTTGTTCTTNGAAAAAAAGGGAAAGGAGAGAGGAAAGAGAAGAAAAGGAGGAGAAAAAGGAGAAGAAGAAGAAAGAAGAAAAAAGAGAAAGAGAAGGAGAAGAAAATGAAAGAAATGGGAAGGAGAGGAAGGGACCTTGGTTGGAATGTGGACCCTGAACTAAAATTTTCCAAGCACATAGGAATACAAGTGAATAGGGAAAATAAGATATTAGGGCTGATACGGAGGTCATATGAGTACATGGATGAGGAATGCTGAAAAATTTATACAACTGGCATTGGGAGACCTCATTTGGAGTTTGCTAATGTGGTTTGGACCCAAGACTCATCAAGGACACAAAACTCATTGAGAGAGTCCAGAGGAGAGCTACTAAATTAGTGAATAATTTAAAATCCCTTTCATATGAAGAAAGACTTAGGAACATTGACCTACCAAGTCTGGTTTTCCGACGTATGAGAGGGGATATGATTGAAGCCTACAAATACACGCATGGTTTCTATTTCAGCAAACTCTGACCTACTAAACATTGCTCAAAATACCTATACAAGGGGACATAAATTAAAACTCCTTAAAAAATCTTGTAAAGCAAACGCAAGACAAAATTATTTTAGCTACTGAGTGGAATAAACTACCTTCATCAATAGTGAATGCCCCATCTCTAAACTCCTTCAAGGCAAAGTTGGATAATCTGTGGAATGACATTAAATATTCAGTGGATTTAAAATGAATATTTGTAAGGAACAGCTGACAGGTCTCAGACCTAATATACTAGCTGAAAAGATAGATTATTATTATTATTATTATTATTATTATTATTATGTTTAATACATTTCCTGCATTTGTCACCTCCGTTTTGTTCTTATTTGACCCCTTAAACCCTCACAACAAATACCATAAGAACAAATTATATCAAAGCAGAAAATGAGAAGGCACTACAAATCAGTAAATGTATAATGTGTGGTTAGTATCGTAACTAATTAAAATTATCAAATTTATTAAATTTTTATTGGGTTCAGTTTAAATATAACTGCTAATAGTAAAGTGAATCCTGACTTTCTGCCCATAGTCTAAAACTAACATTTTACAGTCATTAGTTACTATTGTTATTACTGTTGTAAATTATTATATTAGATTTTGTTGGGGGTTCAGTTTACAGTATAATTGCTATAGTAAAGTGAACCCTGACTTTCTGTCCATAGTCTAAAACTAACATTTTACAGTCATTAGTTACTATTGTTATTACTGTTGTCCTATATTTATATTAGATTTTATGGGGGTTCAGTTTATATGATAATTGCTATAGTAAAGTGAACCCTGACTTTCCGTCAATAGTCTAAAACTAACATTTTACAGTCATTAGTTACTATTGTTATTACTGTTGTCCAATTATTATATTAGATTTAATGGGGGTTCAGTTTACAGTATAATTGCTTTAGTAAAGTGAACCCTGACTTTCTGTCAATAGTCTAAAAGAGCGAATTTCCCCCAGGGTTTTGAGCGACTGGTGTTGTTGCGGCGAGTGCTTGCTCGTGGTAGGAGGCTTTTAAAATTCACAGACATCGCAGGAGGAGGAGGAGGAGGAGGAGGGGGAGGAGGAGGAGGAAAAATGAGAAGACACAACAAATCTGTAAATGTATAATGTGTGGTGACAGAGATGAGACCATAAACCATGTATTAAGCGAATGTAGCAAACTAGCACGACGGGAATACAAAGCTAGCCACGACTGGGTTGGAAAGGTAATCCATTGGGAATTTTGAAAAAAAAAAATTTTGACCATACAACAAAATAGTACGTGCACATGTTGCAGATTGACTATTGTTCAGTTTGTTTTGCGCGGGAAGTTCGAAAAGACAAAGGAAAATTGAACTGAGAAGACAATGGCTAAGGTAGACAGAGGGTCTGGTGTGACAAAGGACTCATCTGGACAAACGGGAATTTGAACAAAGAGAAAGGACTTCCGGTCAACCGAACAAAGAGATGTGTGGGTGGACTATACAGTACTTAAAGACCCCAGGAGACGGCGAACAAGGCAGTCAAGGTGAGAGCACAAGGAGTCTGACCGTTGACACGGTCGAGCGCTGCTGCGGGCAGTGAGGCTCGCTCACCACCTTCCACCACACCAGCAGTAGTAGTAGTAGTGGTAGTTTCCATTGTCAACGCCGCCTCTCACCCACATCCACCACGTACAGCCGAGATGAGAGAAATAAAGTCAACTCTCCTACTACATAGAGCATGCCTTGTGATTCATTTAAGCGACCACTAGATACATCGTCTAGGGGTTAGAAACGATCGCCGCTGTATACCAGCAACATATACGAGTCAGAGTAGCGTGAGTTTGAAGATGCCAGTATATAACATGTGCGATGTTGTGGCCCGAGTCGAGCGAAGAAGCGAGCCCTATGCAACACACAAACCAGAATCTGTTCTTGAGAATGAAACGCATAAAATTCTCTAAAATAAAGACGGATCACCTTATCCCAGCCAGGAGACCAGACATAGTATTGATTAACAAAAAATAAGAGAACTTGTCAACTGGTACATTTTTCAGTTCCGGCAGATCATAGAGTGCAGAGAAAAAAAACGAAAAGATAAACAAATACTTGGACCTTGCTAGATAATTAAAATCTGTAGAATATGAGAGTGAAAGTGATACCAATTGTAGTTGGTGCACTAGAAACGGTCTTAAAAAGCTTGGAATAAAGACTGGAGGAACTGGAAATCAGAGGAAGATTTGAGACCGTTCAGACAACTGCATTGATGCAAACGGTTAAAATACTCAGAGGAGTCCTGGAGACCTGAGGAGACATGTTGTTACCCAGACTTTAGTGAAATACTATCAGCTAACGCTGGTGTGAAAAACTCTCTCATAATAATATCTTTTTTTTATATGATTAAAGTCTATAAATGTACTCATGAATTTTATTCAACAGATTTTAATCTATTGAACACTAGCAGCGGCTACCCGGCGTCGCCTGGGTAGAGAGGGATTTTTTTTAAGTTAGTCCTGCCGACCATTATTACTGAATCGTGAGTTGAATCCTCGTGGGATTTTTTTAAGTTAGTCCTGCCGATCCATTATTACTGAATCGTGAGTTGAATCCTCGTGGGATGCCCCATTTAAAATCCTATGTAAAAAAAATAGACCTTGCATTGATCCAGCCACTCTGAAAAGAAATGTTAATGTCTACTATCTAAAATATTAAATGAAAAAAAATCTATGCTGTTATCATTTGAATTTTATTTTTTAATTATCTTCACAGATATAAATCAAATCTCTATTATTTTTGCTCAAAAACCAAGCCCTGGTGGTATTTAATGCGTATATATATTTACTTTGTCGTTAATTGTTTTATTTTTGAAGTTTCTTCCGGACATACATATACACACAGCTGCCCTTTATATATGTATAGATATATAGAAAATCAAGCCCTGGTGATATTTAATGTGTATATATATTTACTTTGTCGTTAATTGTTTTATTTTCGAAGTTTCCTCCGGACATACATATACACAAAACTGTCCTTTATATATGTATAGAAGATAGAAAACCAAGCCCTGTTGATATTTAATGTGTATATATATTTACTTTGTCGTTAATTGTTTTATTTTCGAAGTTTCCTCCGGACATACAAAACTGCCCTTTATATATGTATAGAAGATAGAAAACCAAGCCCTGGTGATATTTAATGTGTATATATATTTACTTTGTCGTTAATTGTTTTATTTTCGAAGTTTCCCCCGGACATACATATACACACAGCTGCTCGTTATATATGTATAGAAGATAGAAAACCAAGCCCTGGTGATATTTAATGTGTATATATATTTACTTTGTCGTTAATTGTTTTATTTTCGAAGTTTCCTCCGGACATACATATACACAAAACTGTCCTTTATATATGTATAGAAGATAGAAAACCAAGCCCTGGTGATATTTAATGTGTATATATATTTACTTTGTCGTTAATTGTTTTATTTTCGAAGTTTCCCCCGGACATACATATACACACAGCTGCTCGTTATATATGTATAGAAGATAGAAAACCAAGCCCTGGTGATATTTAATGTGTATATATATTTACTTTGTCGTTAATTGTTTTATTTTCGAAGTTTTCTTCCGGATATACATATACACACAATTGCCCTTTATATATGTATAGATAGATAGATAGATAGATAGATGGCCCACATATTAAATCGAGACAAAAGTCTGCAGCATTGCTCTTACACAATTAAGATGCATCCTCCTAAACTGCACTTCGTTGTCTAAGTGTTACTTGTCTAAAGAGGGGAGGCAGACCTCCTAGAAACTAAATGCTATGTAGTCTGGGGTTCTAACACTACTGGCACTAGATATTATTGACAAGGAGAAAAGCTTCACAAACAAAAGCCAATTATTAAACAAACGTAGTGCAAACACAGCTAAGTGTAAACACAGATCCAATTTCTTTGTAATTAATATGGCACCTGGTTATGTTTTACAGCTTATTTCATATATGTATAGAAGATAGATAAATGAATGAACACTGCTGCCATCAGTTAGTCAGTGGGATAGCTGGTTGCAGGCCGTAAGTCAAGCAGTAAGAAGAGGTTTAAGGATAACATTGTTACATAATCATTAGATACCTAATGATTATGACAATAGTGTAGAAATCATATTAGTGCAGCTGATGGCCTTGGGAGTGAGTGACAGCGTTTGACCTCACTCTGACCTTGCGTTCTGGGGATGATCGTGAGAAACGGAAGGCAATTGAAGGCCCTTCCGGTTTAAGGGGTAATCAACTCAGTTAGTTAGTTAGAAGCTAGAATCAAGCTAGCAAGATGTGAGTCTCACTGCGTGATTGTCTGGTCTGGGGTTCTACGAATAAAGTAACATCATCGTAAATCAAAGTCTTGTGTTAATTACTAAAAACCAACAATGACACAGAGCTTCTGATAAGGAGTGATCCCCAACAGAAACCAGACACGGAATCCTCAATAGAAGACCAGACGAGACCTTAGAAGATATACCAGGCCAGAGAAGAATAGACGACAGAGTAAGAAGACGTAAGAGAGGTATATAACATATAGATATTTAGGGCTGGTAAAGAAGGGTATACAACAATATGGTGAGTATTCAACATCTAACGAATTACAAGTTAACTTTTTAATTTATGTAATACACTTCATTACAATTTTTTTTTTTTTGGTGCGTGCGGTCTTGAACAAATCGTGGATACAGCACGCTACAAGGAAGTAGCTGTACGGCCACCTGCCCCCTATCTCACAAACCATCCGAGTGAGACGGACAAGGCATGCTGGACAATGCTGGAGGAGCAAGGACGAACTCATAAACAACGTTCTCTTGTGAAAGTCAACACATGGACATGCCAATGTGGGCCGCCACGCATCAACTTCATTGACTGCTATATAAAGTAGTCTCAGATTCTCCTGATTTCAAATGATGTTAAATGAGATTCTTTCAACCTGTTGTTATAATTCATATTCTATACTTCAGATACCAAATTGGTTGCACCTCTTTGAACTTTTTCTAACAGATATTTTATTCCTTCCTTAGTATGATATTTAATATGCAGATCTACATAAATGTTATGCAATCTCAGAAAAGAATCCTTGTCAGTATACGAAAATGTCCATTTTATCATTTCTATTACGCTGTTGGCATTAGCAGTAACTTTGGTTAGATTTTCAGAAAATGACAATTATGAAGATTATTTAGAAATATATATTTGTATATTACAAATATATATTTCTAAATAATCTTCATACAATGACTGCTATTTACACAGTAGCATTGCAACCAACAAAGCCTTCATCAGATGATGACTCTGGGTTCAGGTATGGTTTCGGGGCCAAAGCATCATTACCACTAAGCCAGAGCGCCCCAGCAGTATCTCACAATACCACCAGACTCTGTCGGTTTGATGTCACAAAATGGGACTGCCATATCCACGCCGATGCGGTTAGAGCTTTTCTCCTGGATCTTATTTAAGTATTTCCTCTTGTCTGGTAGAGAAAGTCCAAGTTTAGACAAAAATGCCGAGGTTGAGTTGGCAATAAACCCCCGACATCCGACCTCAATGGGAAATACATCCGTGATCCATCCGTTTCTGGCGCATTGTTCACGTAGGTCTTCATACTTTTCCAACTTCCGCTGATGGGCCCAATCCAGATTTTCTTCAAATGGAACTGTCAACTCAATGATAAAAACTTTCTTTTGATTAACAGACCAAATGACAATATCAGGACGCTGGGCCGTTACGGTTATTTCAGTAAATATTAAGTACCTTTCCAATCATGCAGTAGTAATATTGATTTCTCTTTCCTACATATAATATGTTACATTTATCTTCATCAAATCTTAATAATCATTCATTTGATTCTAACATTAATTTGCATGTCTTGAATATGACACTAAACTGCATTCAGTGGTGAGTGGGACCATGGTTGAAATTCACTTGGAATAAATGTACATTCATACAAAGATCTGTAGATCAATCAATTTGCAATTCCTAGTTTCAGAGCTGCTTACAGTCTGCGATGATACTGGATGCAGAAGACTTCCCTAGAACAATGAATGATAGAAAAGGTTGCCATGGATATCCGTGCTATTTTCGATGACAAAAAGATTATGCTACCCAATCAGTATATGTGTTCGTGTTACATAATTATGGATCCCTAATATCTTTTTAAGGTAGTATAGAAATCCTTATGGCGATCAGTACAGCTGATGGCCTTGAGAGTGAGTGACAATGCTTGACCTCACTCTCACCTTGCGTTCTGTGGATGGAACGTGAGAACGGAAGTCAATAGAAGCCCTTCCGGTTTAAGGTGTAAGCAACTCAGTTAGTCAGTTAGAGAGTTAGGACTTAGAAGCGAAGCTAGCAAGATGTGAGCTCACTGCGTGATTGTCTGGTCTGGGATTCTACGAATAAAGTAACATCAAAAGTAAATCGAAGTCTTGTTGTTATTACTAAAAGCTATCAATGACACAAGGCTTCTGATAAGGAACGATCCCTAGCAGGAACCAGACACGGAACCCTCCATAGAAGACCAGACGAGACCTTAGAAGATATACCAGATCCGGCCAGAAGAATAGACGACAGAGTAAGACGTAAGAAGGTATATATAACATATAGATATATAGTGCCGGTAAAGAGGTATGTAACATATACCTATTTGGTACCGTGACGACGCCGCTACGTTACATTCGGTTCTAAATGAGAGTCCCATACTTCTGACCTTGTGCCATACTAAGGTTACTTATCAAATGAAGATTTTATAAATTTATCTTACAACAAATGTTTTTCTTTCTAACTGAAGAACTTAAGGAATCTAGCATAGAATATATTACGATTTTTTGTGGCGATCCTTTAGGCTTCAAGCAAGAGCGCTTGTCCAGTGGAGATCCTTTGTTTTATGCAGAGCGCGATCCTTAGTAAAGAATCCTTTAGTTGTTACTAGGTGCTCCTCAGTCTTGCAGGTCATTCGTCAATGATTGCAAATGGACGTCTATCAGTATCAGTGATTAAGTAGTTAACCAACCACGTATTCGGGCTGTTGATTGGCTGACCTCGCTTGGTCTATAGATTTAAGTAGTAAATTGCAGCAATGCTTATATACCCAAAAATGAGCGAGAATATTTCTGAGTTCAAATCCTGGACGTGGTAATTACATCTCACTTATTGCTAATACCATTGGGAAAGGTATGAATCCTACTCTCCCTCCAGCTATGGATAAATAGTAGGACTCGGCTCTTTAACCTTGGTTAGGTAACCGGTCTAGGAGAAGGAAAACTCTGAATTCAAACCTGTTGAACTCCGCTTAAGAAATTGACCTTGTGTCGCATCCTGCTCATGCGGAGGGGTTGGTAAAATATATATATACCCAAAAATAATCTAACAGAACCATCTTCATTAGAAGACCGGATTAAATGGTAATCCAAATCCGGATTATCAATGTTAATCGGCTTAATAATTCTTTGTTGGTTGGTTGGTTGGTTTTACCAACCCTTTTTGGACCATTTTATACCGAATACACACATTTTGATATTCCGTTTATTGTAAATGTAACCCATCTAAGTATTGAACTGGCATATCGTTGCTTAACTTTGGCGATCTAATGATAATCGGTTCTTTCAACGTGACATGTGCGTAAACCGAATAACAATTTATAGTGAGTTTATTAGTACACACACACAGACACAGACACACACATACACACACACATATATATATATAACGCTCTTCTAAGGAATGGAGCACTTTGTGACGGCCTTTACACGCAAAGCGATGTGTGTATTAAAACAGTTAAAATCCCCTTCCCATTCTGTAAGTGAAGACAGCCTAATGGTTACGGTGCCGGACTGACACCCAACCGATCGGATTTCAATTCCGGCTGTAGGTAGCTTACAAAATGTCTAGCCACACTGAGGAGACTTGATAAGTCGAAACACGTGTCTGTGGATGACCCTATATATATATATATATATATATAATATATATATATAGAGAGAGAGAGAGAAGAGAGAGAGAGAGGGGGCGGGAGAGAGAAAGATTACACAACGCATCTAAAACGATATATATATATATATATAGAGAGAGAGAAGGAAAAGAAGAGAGAGAAAGAAAGAGAGAGAGAGAAAGAAAGAGAGAGTTCGATATTCCGTTGTTGGAAGAGAGGGACAATTTAGAATCATCCTAATTATATTTGTGGGTAGAAATATATCTATGACCGCAACATGGTCGATTTTAAGCCTTTTTTTTACCAATATATATATATATATATATATATATATATATATATATTCACTGTAACTTGTAAAATATGAGATGTCCAATTAAGACATTATCATCATCGGTGGACTTCAAAGGAAAGCACCCTACCCCCTACCCCAGCCCAGCAGCCTTTTTATAATCTTATCCTCAACATCGCACCGGTGTACGGTGAACCAGTCTTGTTACCCGAGATACATTAGCAAAAAAACTCGTACTTACCCTTTCCGGTTCTCGGAGTTACCTCCCTTTTTTCCCCAACCAAATAAAAAATAATCGAGCACTCCATACCACATGGCGTCTCGGTTATGTAACAATTTACTTGAAGAATGAAACGAAATGACTAATGAACAGTGGAGCATTCTTTTTATTTAACCTACAATTCTTTGGGGGGGTCGAAAGTTGTAATGTATTGTTCAACAATTGACTTCGGGGCGGAGGGAGGGGAAGGGGGCCATCTATCATCGCATGAAAAATGAATATATAAAATATCCAGCTGCTATGAGTGGTGATATATCTCAGATCAGTGTTATGAAGAGAGTTGGATTAGAGATGATAAGAATTAGATAGATAGATAGATAGGAATAAATAAGTGATAGATAGATAGATAGGAACAAAAAGAGATAGATAGATAGATAGATAGATAGATCGATGGGAACAAAAAGAGATAGATTGATAGATCGATAGGGGTCAAAAAGGATAGATAGTAACAAAACAGAAAGATAGATGGATAGGAAAAAAGAGATAGATAGATAGGAACAAAAAACAGATAGATTGATAGATCGATAGAATCAAAAAGAGATAGATAGATAGGAACAAACAGAAAGATAGATAGATAGGAACAAAAAGAGATAGATAGATAGATAGATAGATAGATTTATAGATAGATAGGGTCAAAAAGAGATAGATAGGAATAAAAGAGATAGATAGATAGATAGATAGGAACAAAAAGAGATAGATAAATAGATAGTAACAAAACGAGATAGATAGATAGATAGATAGATAGATAGGAACAAAAAGAGATAGATAGATAAGAACAAAAAGAGATAGATAGATAGATAGATAGATAGATAGATAGGATCAAAGAGAGGGAGAGAGAGAGATAGGAACAAAACAGATAGATAGATAGATAGATAGGAACAAAAACAGATAGATACATAGGAACAAAAACAGAGAATAGATAGATAGATAGAAACAAAAAGAGATAGATAGATAGGAACAAAAAAAATAGATAGATAGATAGATAGATAGATCAAAAAGAGAGAGATAGATAGGAACAAAACAGCTAGATAGATAGATTGATAGGAACAAAAAGAGATAGATAGATAAATAGGAACAAAAAAAAGAGATAGATAGATAGATAGATAGATAGATAGAAATAAAAGAGATAGATAGATAGGAACAAAAACAGTTAAAATAGATAGGAACAAACAGATAGATAGATAGATAGATAGATAGGACAAAAAGAGATAGATAGATAGATAGGAACAAAAAGTGATAGATAGATAGATAGAACAAAAAGAGATAGATAAAAAGGAACAAAAAGAAATAGATAGATAGATAGGAACAAAAGTGATAGATAGATAGATATGAACAAAAACAGATAGATAAAAAAGGAACAAAAACAGATAGATAGATAGATAGATAGATAGGAACAAAAAAAAGAGATAGATAGATAGGAACAAAAAGAGAAAGATAGATAGATAGGATCAAAAAGAGAGAGATAGATAGATAGATAGATAGGAATAATAACAGATAGATAGATAGTTGGTAGATAGAGAGATAGGAACAAAAAGAGATAGATAGATAGATAGATAGATAGATAGATAGATAGATAGGAACAAAAACAGATAGATAGATAGATAGATAGATATGATTAAATAACAGATAGATAGATATTTGGTAGATAGATAGGGACAAAAAGATAAATAGGATCAAAAAGAGATAGATAGATAGATATTAACAAATTAGAATCGATCAATAGATAGATATATATATAAGAACTGATATATATATATATATATATATATATATATATAGAGAGAGAGAGAGAGAGAGAGAGAGCGAGAGAGAGACGATAGATAGCTAAACACACAGATAGATAGATAGACAGATATGAACAAAGACAGAGAGAGAGAAAGAGGGAGTGATAAGAACACACTGAGATAGATATAGATAGATAGATAGATAGATAGATCGATATGAGCAGACTGCGATAGATAGATAGATAGATAGATAGATAGATAGATATGAGCAGACTGCGATAAATAGTAGATAGATAGATAGATAGATTGATAGATAGATAGATAGATATGAGCAGACTTCGATAGATAGATAGATAGATAGATAGATAGACTCTAACAATCTCCAGTAAGTCTAGTGATGTGCAAATATAACACGAACCCCCATCCCCCACCAATAAAAAATAAAAAATAAAGAAATGTTCGTGTCAGCAGATTGCCTTTTGTTTTCAGCTGACCTCGCTGGGAATTTTGATTGGCAGTCGAAACAAGGTCATTTGTCACAACCGCAAAGGTCACGCCATTTAATGCCTGTTTGTTAAACTAAGGAACATCGCTTTGATAATTGGACCGTTCGTCTTTCCGGCCTTCCTTATTAAAACGTTATTTTCAGGTCATGCTGTTCTCACTCAAGCTCGTCACGAGTCTCTGTCCACTTTCCGTACGGAACTTTTTACGGTAAACCGTTCGTTGTTTTTTTTTGTTTTTTTTTGGGGGGGGTGTTTTTTGACTTCACAGAATCAACTAGTTCCAAGTAGTTGTCTGTTAAGTTCGGCATAATATGATAAGTATGAGGCACCCAGTGAGAATCGAACTCACTAAGAGTCTCTGTCTACTTTCTTTATAAAACCTATGTCAGAAAGAACACGTAAAAGAAAGAAAGAAGAAGAAGAAGAAGAAGAAGAAGAAGAAGAAGAAGAAGAAGAAGAAGAAGAAGAAGAAGAAGAAGTTGTATAGTCACAAAGGGGTTGTTTATTTATTTCTAGGCTCGTGTGTTCTTTTTCAGAGAGAAGGAGAGAGTGAGGGTATCAAGCTATTCTATCGTAAATCACGTTCAGGTGGACTGTTCGCTACTACTCTAGATATCTCACCACGGACCCCCAACAAACCACCTCGGGTCTAGCGAAAAAGAGAACGAATTTTCTTTACTTTCGTTTGTGGTCCCGGGTGTGGGGGAAGGTCACATCCACTTCCGCTCCTCCGCAGAAATCGGGACTTTCGTTTTTATTTTTAACTCTAATTCTGGGGTCATTGGTCGGTCAATGGCTGGACTCCCGTTGAGCGTTTACTGTTCCATCTCTTTTTGTTCTTATTTCTTTTTCTTCTCTTCCTCCAGAAATCCAATTACCGTTTTCTTTTCAATCCCCAAATTCTCCATAGTCCATAATAATTACGCTACATTAGTTAGATTTAAGCTATATTATTATGTATAATTGATAGGCTACCTATCAATTACACAACAGTTGTGTTATCACCGGGTGCCTTATACTTCGAGTCTTGTGGCAAACTGTGTATGAATAGATCAAGATAAATATATAGATAGTATCATACAATCAGACTTAACCGAAATCTCAAGAAAAGATTCAGTGTGGTTTATTTTATGGCATATCAATCCTTTCCGACTCATTTAATGCCAAATCAAATCATCTTGGCATCAGGCTGCTTACAGTACCTGCTGTTGCTGAAATGGTCACCCATCTAAGTATTGAACAGGCTCTTGGGTGCAACTTGACCATAAGTTCAAGAAAAGGTCCAGGCTTGGAGTTATTCTCCTTGTTTAATGTTGCAGATTAACTATTGTTTCAATTCTTTTGGCGCGAAAGAAATTCAAAAAGACAAAGGAATTGAGAAAAAAGGATGTTCCAGACAGAAGTTTGGATAGTAGAAAGAAGAAAAGTGATAAACATCTAAGGCTTGCTGCTTGACCGGGTCAAACAAACTTTCCGGGAAAATAACAAAAGAAGGATAAAAAAAACTTCCTATTGACTGTGTAACACATCTAGGATTGCAAGTCACGTCCTACAGTTCCGATGTAATTTGAATAGACCAGAGCATGCTGGGTAAAAAAAATTGAAAAAGTGACGGTTAGACCGAGTTCATCAGTTGAGATTTGGTATCCGCCGAGTTCAGTCGCTCCCGTCGACTCTCCGAAGACGAGATTTGTTATAACTACGGTTCATTTCACCACTCATTCAAGCAGGCTCTATCACCACTCGCGCCTCCTTTTCATCCACGCCAACCGAGGAAAGAAAATAAAAGTCCAGCTTTCTTTTGAATACCTGTGTTGGTTTTTAATCCAGTGTACTACACACCAGTGCTGTCAATTGATACAGTATATAACAATAAGACAATAAAAAAGATGCTTATCCTTTCAAATGGGACACAGAAATGGTTCTGTAGCCATGGTGAGTTGTTCTACTACCTGTATATAATATTATAATATAGTATATATTCATTCATTGGCAATTCAGTCACGAAAGACTATGATAAAAGTTTTTGTGTGCCCCTGAAGTTGCAGCGCCTCCTGTGACTATGAAGTCCTATGTTTGAGAAACATTCTCGACCACAGATTTGCATTTGTAGGTTGTCCCTGTAGATAATGATGTTCCGATGCTTTGTTGCCGTTGCTTTCTTATGGACCTCTTAGCTTCATGATGTTGTATCAGGGTGACTTCTGACATGTACAGTCCTCTATGGAGATTCTGCCGCCACCGAGGGCGGTCTTTAGCCAAATTTTCCCAGCTGGAAGGGACAATGCCAAAGCACTTGAGATCATTTTTGCAGATATCCTTGAACCGCAGCAGGGGGCGACCAATCTGTCTTTTACCAGATGTTAGCTCTCCATAGAGGATGTCTTTTCGGGATTCGTCCATCATCCATCCGACATACATGTCCCAACCATCGGAGACGACGTTGTCTCAGTAGAGAGTACAGGCTGGGGAGTTGAGCTCTCTCTAGGACTGCTGTGTTAGTGATCCTGTCCCTCCAGATGATTCCCAGTACACGTCTAAGGCAGCGAAGGTAGAAGTTATTTAGCCGCCGCTCTTGGTGGGAGTATAAGGTTCATGTTTTATATATTAATATATAAATATATATATTACCTGTATATAATATTATAATATGATATATATACACATTAAATATCACCATTTACTACTATCAATATCCTGCTTGAAATGTCTCAGAGCTCCAAGCTTCTGTATTTATCTATTAGTTAGTTAAGGGGGTGGGAAGAATGTCAGCTAGCACACAGAAACATTAATAAATTGAACCTAGTAATTGCTAATTATTATGTTCGTATTTTTGCTTGGTAAACCTCTGTCTCTGTTTTTATTAATCGTTAGGTTTCTTCCTATTATTTTTCTGTTAACTTTAATACTCGAGTGACGATTAACCGATAGACAAAATTTGAATAGAATAGGATAGATAGATAGATAGATAGATAGATAGATAGATGTGAACAGACCTAGATAGATTGATAGATAGATAGATAGATAGATAGATAGATAGATAGATAGATAGATAGATAGATAGATAGATAGATAGATAGATAGATAGATAGATAGATAGATAGATAGATAGATAGATACAGATAGATAGATAGATAGATAGATAGATAGATAGATAGATAGATAGATAGATAGATAGATAGATAGATAGATAGATAGATATAGATAGATACAGAATAGATAGATAGATAGATAGATAGATAGATAGATAGATAGATAGATAGATAGATAGATACAGAACATAGATAGATAGATAGATAGATAGATATAGATAGATACAGAATAGATAGATAGATAGATAGATAGATAGATAGATAGATAGATAGATAGATAGATATAGATAGATAGATAGATAGATAGATAGATAGATACAGACCTAGATAGATAGATAGATAGATAGATAGATAGATAGATAGATAGATAGATAGATAGATAGATAGATAGATAGATACAGATAGATAGATAGATAGATAGATAGATAGATAGATAGATAGATAGATAGATAGATAGATAGATATAGATAGATAGATAGATAGATAGATAGATAGAACAGATAGATAGATAGATAGATAGATAGATAGATAGATAGATAGATAGATACAGACCTAGATAGATAGATAGATAGATAGATAGATAGATAGATAGATAGATAGATAGATAGATAGATAGATAGATAGATTGATAGATAGATAGATATGAACAGATCAGATAGATAGATAGATAGATAGATAGATAGATAGATAGATAGATATAGAACAGACCTAGATAGATAGATAGATAGATAGATAGATAGACAGACCTAGATAGATAGATAGATAGATAGGAATAGATAGATAGATAGATAGATAGATAGATAGATAAACTTCATATGTGTGTATATATTTGGGCATAAGTATGGAAATTTATATATGAGTGTGTGTGTGTGTGTGTTTGATTGTATATGTATGTATGTATGTATGTATGTATATGTGTGTGTTTGCGTGTATAGCCATCTCTTTCCTTTGCGTGGCAATTTATTCTAAGTCCCGACTCATCGAGGTCCCTTAATTCCTAAAATCACCAACCCCCAGCCCCTACACACAAACACACCGGGGGGGGGGTTCAGAGCGGTAATCGGCTCACGAGTCCTGCACCAGGCGGTTAAGCGACTCCGACAGGTGGCGTCCAAGAAAGCAATGAGTCATGGTTGGCCGAGCCTGATTGGCCGATTGACTACCAATTGCGCAGGCGCAGACGACGTTGATGGACACGATTGGCAATGGTGTCCACTTTTTTGAATCTGGCCGAACCCCTCACCTTGTCAGATGTCAAAGGTCAAGTTTTAAATCAATCTTACGGCGGCAGCCTGACTGAATGGTTAACAAGCTAGTCTCACAGATCCATTACACGGTGTCCACTTTTTGAATCCGGCCGAACTCCTCACCTTGTCAGATGTCAAAGGTCAAACACCGAATTAATTTTACGGTGGCAGACTGGCTGTGCGGCCATGGAATGATTAACAAGTTAGTCTCGCAGATTCATTACTACTGAATAGTACTGGCGTTACAATTATGAGGACTCATAAATTGTGAACGTACTTGTAGCTAGAAATTTGAATTAGAGCCTCTATTTTTAAATCATGGGGTCTATGGAAAATTACCGGCAATGGAGGGTTAATAACCTTGACACCTTGAAAAGGGCGCGCGTTTGGGTGTCATGAAAATAAGTTTTTAGTCAGATTCGACCCGGCTTTCAAGGAGTGTGGATGTGTTGTCAGCTCCGAGGTCCATCTCTAACCCCCACGCCCCCGCAGCGGAATCAATATGGGCAGGGTTGAAAATAAAAGCTTGATCAAGTAGAACCAAGTCTTGTTGTTAATGCATTATTAAACAAGCAATATCAAGAAAAAAACAAGAAGGAAAATCAACCTAACCGGAAGCCCCTAGATCATCAGAGAATATGGCGGCCGACGGGTTAGATGACCTTTGTCAGCATTAAATGAGCCACCGAGGTTTATATGCCGTAAAACAAAACAAACCAAACCAAAGCAAAAATAAGTAGCAAGCTAGTTTCTGGTCCATAACTAGTGAATAGAGTTCGAACCTTCCTGGATGCCCCCTTACTTTCGACCTTTGTAAGGTGTTATATCATCATTATCATGTCGCGCTATTAGCACGGATATCCATGATAGCCACCGCTATCACCCATTGTTCACGGGAGGTTCCCTACGCAGCATCTAGTATCCGTACAGAGCTTATCAATGTACGTATTTGCTGGTCGGCCCACACTGGCGTGCTGGCTTTCACAGGAGGACGTCACTTATGAGTTCGTCCTTGCTTCTCCGGCAGTGTCCTGCGTGTCTTGTCCGTCTTACTCGGGTGGTTTGGGTGATATGGGGCAGGTGACCGTACAGTCGCTTTCTCGTGGGGTATTGTTTCCACAATTTGTTTAAGACGGCACGCAGCATTCTTGTACAGCAGCTCCCATCTAGTTTATTCTCTGGTCGCTTCGTTAGGGTCCAGGTGGTGCAGCCGTACAGCAGCACTGATACGACAACGGCTTGGAAGAATTGTCTCTTTAACTTGTCTCAGAGTTTCGATTTCCATATGACTGATAATTTATTTATAGCGGTCCATGCCCTCCCCATTGTTGTATACCCCTTTCTTTACTTACTTCTATTCTTCTTCTAGCGTCTCTTCTAGCGTCTGGACTTCGTCTTGGGACTTCGTGTCTGGTCTTCCATTGGGGATTTCTCTTTATCAGAAGCCCTGTGTCATTGGTAGTTTTTAGATAATAACACAAGACTTCGATTTACTTAGATCATATTTTATTCGAAATCGAAAGGAGATTATTTTAGCATCTGAGGTGGAGCGCAACACCTACCATCAGCTCCTCACTTTACAGATCCTTATATGCTAAGTTGGCGAGGGCCGGTATCGAACCAGGTGTTTTATACTCTCTTTCCTTACTTTCTTACTTTTATTCTTCTAGCGTCTCTTCTAGCGTCTGGACTTCGTCTTGGGGACTTCGTGTCTGGTCTTTCATTGGGATTTCTCTTATCAGAAGCCCTGTGTCATCACAAGACTTCGATTTAACTTAGATCATATTTTATTCTGAAATCCCCACCAGACTACCTGCGCAGATTGAGTCGGCATAACACGATTTCCCACCGTCGTGGTCTTTGGCCGATCTGACTAAAAATCTCTTTCTAATCTAAACCGGAAGAGGGTCTTCTCCACCGATTCTCACGGTATGCACCGGAAGGAGAATCAGGACTGAGGTCAAGCCTTGTCACTCATCCTTCAAGGCCGTGGGCTGCAACTTATAACAGCCATTTTGATTTCTACACTACTGTACATAAATATTAGGAATCTAATAATTATGTAACACCAGGAACCTTTTGATTCCTAGCCGAACGCTCTACCGACTGAGCTAATTAAATAGCAGTCATTGTATGATCACTATAGATCATTATAGATCACTATGACTAAACAGGTGGTTCTTAACTTTTTTTAAATATCTGTGGACCCTTTTTATTCCTATTCTATAATGGCTGACCCCAATAGCCATTTGATGTTTAAAAATCCACTTGTATTTTTATGATTAAATACTTTTTGCTAGCTTGGACCTGAACAAGTGTTATACATATACACGATCATTGTTACAGCATATAATGTCTAATCCAAAAAATAAAATTCATTAAATTTTTGGTTTGGTTTGTTTTACGGCATATCAACCTCAGTGGGTCATTTAATGCCGATAAAGTTTTGAAATAAATCAATTCTTAATGGATAATAAACAAATGAATAAAATAAGAAGAATTCTGTTTGGATTGGCCAAAGTAGATGTTTGCCGACCGCAGATTCTGCTTTTCCTAAAAATCTTGACTCTCCAATTATTTTTGCTGGTTATCTTTCCATATAAATGATTAAATATATAGAGACACAAGAAAATTCTAAAAACATTAAGAGAAATCCAGAGGGAATTATTTATCTATTGTCACGATCTACTGTCAATAAAGAAACAAAAAATAAATAGCGTTTTAGTTATATTTTAGTACCAACTGCATTTTAAACCTGCCGTATGTAGGTAAAGTTTCAATTTTTTTATTACTCGCGTTTATTTTACGTGATAGAGAATATCTGGCAAATGTCATATTTGGATACACAAGTAATCTGCAAAATCAACTTCTGAGTTGTGTTTTAATTTCTGAGGAGTTAAAGAATTAGACTGAACTAGCAAAAAAACAAAACACCCTCTGGGCGATGTAAAAATCAAATTTTGAAAGATATTGCCTGAGTTGGGTGGGAGTTGAAAATTCAATGTCAGAGGGTTTGCATAATAAAATCATCAAATTTATTTATTATTTAAAAAAAAAATTGAAATGGAAACTTAGTTTTGTCCCCCTGAAATAAAATGTTGTATGCATCTATTAATTATTAATTAAATAATTATTTTGAATATTTTACACATAAATTTTACACAAGATCATTGGTATTTATTATTTGTAAACTTTTTAGTTAAGCTCTTGATATTGAAAAAATGACTATTTCTTGTTTGTAAATAATTTTCTCATAAAACTCTATATCATAGATAACTTTAAGTAGATATTAAAATAAAACTAACTATATATAAATATATAATAGTGGGCATGTATTTATTAAAACTTGTTATATCACTTATAAAAACAATAATGACTAAGGTAGCATATAATAAGGTCTAAGTTGGCATATTCACATTTTGAGTGAACACAATACAAGGTTGTTATTTATTCTATGTATTGACGATTTTAGGTATTGTGATGTAAGCACTGATGTAGTTTCAGCTATAGACAAATTAAGACTGAATCACCAGTATTAATAGATGGTAGAGTAGGATGGTTTGGTAATTTTGATTACGGTATCAATTTCTTTTCTTTTTTTCCACTTTAATCCTTTGATAATTCTACTTGAACTATTTCACTACTTTTCTACTGAACCATTTTCTGCAATAAGGAAATATTTAATAATATGAAAACGTTTCGTGCCTAAACACCAAGTTCTGCTCTTTTTGTCCTAAAATTGATTTTAACAATTTTTATAATATGCATTGAAAATTATGGAAATGTATAATAAAATATTAAATGATTTTACTATAACAATTAAAACAGAATAGTCCATTATTTATCTAGGGTGGTGACAAGATTGAAAAACAATTCAAGAAAATTAGACAGTTTCAATAATTTGATAAATACCGCGAAAAAAAAACAGAGAGAAAAAAAATGTGAGGAGGTAATCAAGATATAACCACCCTGTCGGCTGGGGCGTTAGAATGCTCCGACTGCACCTCTAGAGAAGGGTAATACCCCCCTTAAATGGGGCCACATGTTGGCCATGGGTGGTGACCCGTGATGCTTAAGGACGGAGTCTTGGTGGCTGAGCAATCCATGACCTGCAACACTCCACTTAGACCCTTACTTATGCTAGACGGGAGGTCGGAGAGGCCTCCTCCGATCAATCGGCTGGTCACGTCAAGCCCTAGCACCTATATGATTGCCCCAACCCTATTGCCCTTATGGCAAGCCTCTAACCCTCTTAATCATAAGAGCGCTAGAAGGCGGTGGCTGATGGTCTACATGTCCTGGGAATGATGGTAAACTCTATCGGATGGTGAGGTTCCAGTTCTGGAGGTTTAGGGAATCTGAGCCGGAGTGGTAGTACCTATTAGTGTCCCATCTTTGGGTTAAATAGAAAAATGTATTTATAAAAAAATGTGTATCCATTAAGAATTAATCTATTTCAAAACTTTCTCAGCAGAGTGGACAAGGTAGCAATGGTGAGGAAGGGTGTCTCCATATTTCCAAAACCTCCAAAACTGGAACCTCACCATCAGATAGAGTTTAACGTCATTCCAGGACATGTAGACCCTCAACTACCGCCTTCTAGCACCCATATGATAAAAAGGGTTGGGGATTGCCATAAGGGCAATAGGGTTGGGACAATCATATAGGTGCTAGGGGTAGACGTGACCAGCCGATTGATAGGAGGAGACCTCTGCGACCGCCCGTCTAGCCTAAGTAAGGGTCTAAGTGGTTTAAAAAAAAAAGATGTTAAATTCTATGAGAGTACCTGTATATTAGAAAAGTATAGGTATACCCAATTTGTTAAAAAATCTGTGTTTTTACAAAACAAAACACACGGCTTCTTCAAAGTGAACAAAAACAGGGGAGGTTACTCTCATTTAAGTAGCTAATGTTCAGATTACAATGTTTGATATGTTTACTTAAGAGCTATAGTAAACCTTCTTGTCGTAATCGGGAGCCATCACGGAATTGTGAACCTAATCCTTTATTTAGTCCCCGTGGGTATCCTGTTCTCACTCCGCTAACCATAGCTGGGGTACAGGTGTTAAGCTGTGTTAATTAATAATCTATGTTACTGCTGCCCCAGATCAGGATTGAACCTGCAGTCCGAGAAGGTTCCTGAGTCCGACAAGAAATACCTGAAAAAGGCTAAACGTTGTACAGATAATAATGAAAATGAGAACAACAGTCCGAATAATAAAAATAATACTAATTAATCTTTTATTTTTTTTTTATACATTCATTTATTCTATTTTGTTTTTTGTTTTTCACCCCCCCCCTCTCTCTATCTTTACCCAACACTCTTTTTTCTTTCTTTCTTTCTTTCTTTCTTTTTTTCTTTTCATCTTTTCATTTGAAACTCATTTGCATTATCTCTTCTCTCTGTTTTCCCCTTCTCTCTTTTTCTTTCTATATCTTTTCTGTGTAGCATTTCCCTTTTCTTCCCTTTCTTTCTTTATAATAAAAACGGAATGGTCCATCATTTAGCTGAGGTGATGAATCATAAAAAATAAACATCAGATAATCCGGATTTACATTTTTGCATTTCATCTTGGACGGTCTCATTTCATCTTGTATGGTATACCTGTAGAGTATACCTGCATGCGTTCGATCCTAAACAAAACGTGAAAACAACACGTCAGTGTGTTTCCCCTCTCTCTCTCTCTCTCTCTCTCCTCTCTCTCTCTCTCTCTCTCTCTCTCTCTCTATCTATCTATCTATCTACTATCTTTCCCCTACTTTCATTCTTTCTTTCTATCTTATTTTATTTTTCTGTGTAGCATGTCTTTTTTCTTCCCTTTCTTTCTTTATGATAAAAACGAATGGTCCATTATTTAGCTCATAAAAAACAGAGAATTCCGTGGATAAGCAACACCAGAAAATCAAGACTTACATTTCAACATTTCATCTTGGACGATTTGGACGGATTCATCTTAGACCAGAGGGTGTTGCAAGATAACAACGGTTATACAATTAAGGAACACGAGTATTGATGTACAGATTAGATAGGAATACTTCAGTCCATACAATTGTGTGCAAATCATTTGTATTGGAGAGCAATATTTGATATCATATAACTATGGGCAGAAAGAAATATGAATGTACAATGAATGTCATTCTCAACTTCTAGGCAGGAAATAACCCTAAATGAGTTGACATGCCATTAAAATCAATTTAAAATTTCAATTTGAGTCCTTTTAAAAAACCAATGTCGTCATCATCAATTTTTATGTACATTCATTTATTCTTTTTTTTTTTTTTTTTTTAGGTGGACAAATTAAAAAAGAAAAAGAAACAAATTTTGTTATTTTCAGACTGGAACAAATTTTTACACGCAGACAGAACTAATTACGACAAATTTATCGAAAATGGTCAAATTAATAGAGGTGTAAAACCATATTCAAGTTATATATACTAGCAAATATATGCACCCTCCGGGTGCAAGTATTTAAGTTTTGATATAATAAAATATCATATTAAATTAGAAAGGCTAATGAAACTGACTAAGAATGCAGATAAAAAGATCTGCAACAGTGGGGTATAATCGAAAAATAGAACAACTTTGAAACTAACTATTCCATCATTTTCCATTACTCCCCTCTTTCATTGATAAATTTTCCTAATTTAACTATTTAGTTAAAATAGGAAGTAAAGGATAATATTACAGTTATTTCTTCTTGTAAATAAATTTCTTTTAAGATTTATCCACGAGATTTTTGTTTATATTTCTTAAGACAAAACCAAACAATTAGAAATCAATAATACCAAGCACATATTTATTAAAATGAAATTTTAAATATCAATATGCAAATTAGCCTTCTCGTTCAAACTGTAAACCGCTATTTTGTTGTATATATAAATACAATTGCATGTTATTAGTACGTAGATATGGTCAACAGTATTAATAATGTAATACAATTTTTATTAATAACTGAAGGTTTAAAAGAATAAGATCATGGAGAATTTGACGTAAATAATTAAGGGAATTGTGACTTGAGTAATAATATAGTTTCGGTTACAGACAGAAAAACACACAATCTCCATTATAATAAGACTTGAATACAAGACTCCGACGAAGGTTGACAGACAAAACATTTAATATGGTACAGCACATAGATATAACAAGATACATAATACATAGGTAAAACAAAGTTACATGTAGAAAGATAAATACACATTCATGAATGGTACAAGATAACATATAAAAGTACAGACATGAGACAAGGGATAGTCCATGCTGTGTGAAGAACTTACAGTAATGTAAGTGGGCCAAAAGCCCCAACGAGAAGGGGTAGACCAAAACCTACCCCATGTGTCTCGTGGTTACTGGAGCAGGAAAAGAGGCAGAAGCATTTGAACCCGGCGCTTAAATACTCTAGCCCCTAGCGGGCACCAGCAAACTAAACGGGCAGACAACTCAACGGGAAGATTATCCGTACAGAGGAAATAAGAATTAAGGAGACATTTAATGGTCTTACACGTACACTAGGAGCGTGTCGTAATGGTTATAGTCGTAGTAAATGTGCTGTATACCTTACACATCTTGTATGGTATACCTGTAGAGTATACCTGCATGCGTGCGATCCTAAACAAAACGTGAAAACAACACGTCAGTGTGTTCCCCCCTCTCTCTCTCTCTTTCTCTCTCTCTCTCTCTCTCTCTCTCTATCTATCTATCTATCTATCTTCCCCTACTTTCATTCTTTCTTTTTTTCTTATTTTATTTTTCTGTGTAGCATGTCTTTTTTCTTCCTTTTCTTTCTTTATGATAAAAACGGAATGGTCCATTAATTAGCTCATAAAAAACAGAGAATTCCGTGGATAAGCAACACCAGAAAATCAAGACTTACATTTCAACATTTCATCTTGGACGATTTGGACGGATTCATCTTAGACCAGAGTGTGTTGCAAGATAACAATGGTTATACAATTAAGGAACACGAGTATTGATGTACAGATTAGATAGGAATACTTCAGTCCATACAATTGTGTGCAAATCATTTGTATTGGAGAGCAATATTTGATATCATATAACTATGGGCAGAAAGAAATATGAATGTACAATGAATGTCATTCTCAACTTCTAGGCAGGAAATAACCCTAAATGAGTTGACATGCCATTAAAATCAATTTAAAATTTCAATTTGAGTCCTTTTAAAAAACCAATGTCGTCATCATCAATTTTTATATACATCCATTTATTCTATTTTTTTTTTTTAGGTGGACAAATTAAAAAAGAAAAAGAAACAAATTTTGTTATTTTCAGACTGGAACAAATTTCTACACGCAGACAGAACTAATTACGACACATTTATCGAAAATGGTCAAATAAATAGAGGTATANAAACCCATATTCAATGTTATATATACTTGAATACAAGACTCCGACGAAGGTTGGCAGACAAAACATTTGATATGGTACAGCACATAGATATAACAAGATATATAATACATCTTATTATAATGGAGATTTTGGGTTGTCTTTCTGTAACCGAAACTATATTACTATACAATCACATTCCCTTTATTATTTACATCACAATCTCCATGATTTTATTTTTATTTAAACCTCAATTATTAATAAAATTGCTTCACTTTTTATTAGTGTGTCCATATCTACGATATTTACCGCGTACCCACTTGTACGGGTCAGGCACAAAGTCCCTATTAAGTGGGACCACCCACGAGCCGAAGCCCATGGAGTGGCAGTTGAAAAATTGCGTCGATCCGTCGGCATTCCCCCTCAAGGGGGGCGCCTCAGGCACTGGGCAATAAACCCAGCCCTGCCCTTTAAATCGAGGGGCAGGTGTTGCCTGGGGGATGGCCCCCTGGGATCGACGCTGTTAATTATATCAATGGTCCAGAGCCGAAGCACTGTTGCCATATCTACATACAAATAACATGCAATTGTATTTATATATACAACAAAATAGCGGTTTACAGTGTGAATAGGAAGGCTAATTTGCATATTGATATTAAAAATGTGATTTTAATAAATATGTGCTTAGTATTATTGATTTCTAATTGTTTGGTTTTATTTAATGAATATAAGCAAAAATCTCTTCAATAAATCTTAAATGAAATCCATTAACAAGAAAAAATAACTGTCATTTTATTCTTTATTTCTGATTTAACTAAATAGTTAAATAAATAAAATTCAGCAATGAAAGACGGGAGTGATGAAAGAGTAAGTTTCATTTCTATTTTTCTATTATCCCCACTCTGTTACATATTTTTATCTGCCTTCTTATTAGACTTTCTAATTTAATACGATATTTATTACATTAAAACTTAAATACTTGCACCCGGGGTGCATATATTTACTAGTAGGTATAACAAAAGTTACTGTAGAAAATAAAAGACAATTCATGAATGGTACAAGATATACATAAAAGTACAAGACATGAGACTAAGAATAGTCCGTGCTGTTGTGAAGAACTTACAGTAATGTAAGTGGGGCCAAAAGCCTCAACGAGAAGGGGTAGATCGTGTCTACCCCATGTGTCTCGTGGTTACTGGAGCAGGAAAAGAGAGCAGAAGCGTTTGAACCCGGCGCTTAAATACTATAGCCCCTAGCGGCACCAGCAAGCTAAACGGGCAGACAACTCAACGGGAAGATAATCCCTACAGAGGAAATAAGAATTAAGGAGACATTTAATGGTCTTACACGTACACTACTAGTGGCGTGTCGTAATGGTTATAGTCGTAGTAAATGTGCTGTATACCTACCATCTTGTATGGTATACCTGTAGAGTATACCTGCATGCGTGCGAGATCCTAAACAAAACGTGAAAACAACACGTCAGTGTGTCCCCCCCTCTCTCTCTCTCTCTTCTCTCTCTCTCCTCTCTCTCTCTCTCCTCTATCTATCTATCTATCTTCATCTCTCTTTCCCTACTTTCATTCTCTCTTTCTTATTTTATTTTTCTGTATAGCATGTTTTTTTCTTCCCTTTCTTTCTTTATGATAAAAAACGGAATGGTCCTTATTTAGTTGAGGTGACGACACTCATAAAAAAAAAATTGTAATAAAACACCGAAATCAAGAAAATTCTGCTGTGCGGCCTATCAAGCAACACCTTCAAGCAAACGGCACAGAGCCCGTGCTACTCATGACGGCTGAGGAGGCAAGGGCCTATCGAACCAAAAATCAAAGAGACCATCCAAACTATTCCTAAAGCATCTCATCTATAATGCCACACGAATTGCGACCACGGTTTTCGACTTTAGATCCCGTAACCGGAGGTGTTAACAAATAAATGGGAGAAACAAATGAATGGCTGAGATTAAGAACCCGTCACAATGCACGCTGAAAGTCAGAAGAATCTGCTCCAAAAAATTAGGGATTTGTCTATTGTTTTTAAAGCATATATATATATATTTACCAACCCCCCGCACGGGCAGGATGTGACACAAGGTCAATTTCTTAAGTGGAATTCAACAGGTTTGAATTCAGAGTTTTCCTTCTCCTAGACCGGTTGCCTAACCAAGGTTAAAGAGCCAGTCTGCCCTACTATTTTTCCATAGCTGGAGGGAGAGTAGGATTCATACATTTCCCAAAGGTATTAGCGCTAAGTGAAATGCAATTACCACATCCAGGATTTGAACTCGGGGCGACGAATCCATTTCCCATGACTTTAACCATTACACCACGCGCTTTTTAAAGCATATAAGGGGATTGATAATTATTATTCATTTATTATTTTTTCATTTATTTATTTACTAGTTGAATCACATCAATTCATACGCAATTATATACACTAGCTAATAAATGCACCCTCCGGGTGCCAGTATTTAATACTAAGAATGCAGATAAAAAGATTTTGAACAGAGGGGGTATGATTGAAAAATAGAACAACTTTGAAACTAACTCTTCCATCATTTTACATTACTCCCGTCTGTCTTTGTTAAATTTTCCTAATGTAACTATTTAGTTAAGATAGGAAGTAAAGAATAATATTACAGTTATTTCTTCTTGTTAATGGATTTCTTTTAAGATTTATTCCTGAGATTTTTGCTCATATTCATTAAGATAAAACCAAACAATTAGAAATCAATAATACTAAGCATATATTTATTAAAATAAAATTTTTAAGATCAAAATGCAAATTAGCCTTACCGTTCACACTGTAATCCGCTATTTTGTTGTATATATAAATACAATTGCATGTTATTAGAATGTAGATAACAGTCTTAATTATGTAAAACAATTTTATTAATGAT
>CM042175.1:40303446-40305946 GCA_023376005.1 Doryteuthis pealeii
CAAAGAAAGAAATAAAGAAAATAAGAAAGAAAGAAAGAAAGAAGGAAGGAAAGAAAAGAAATAAAGAAGGGTAATGAAAATACATAAAAGAATCCTTTCAGTTTTGACCCGTTTTCCCGGGTCTTTTTTCTCTTTAGCGCAACATTGATGCAGTCACTCACAAAATAGACAGTAAATTCCGAACCATAGAATTGCGGGGAGGAGGAGGAGCGGACGAAACAAAAGAAAAAGAAAAACGAAAAAGACAAAGAAATAAATCGTTTTTGGTCCTTCTCCAATGTTCGGAAAGCAATCGCCACAAAATGCAAGACCATTCCAATTCATCTTTCCGTCATCGGCGATTTTTACTTGTCCGGGTACAAAAACAAAACCCCTCCCCCACACGCACCCATTTGTTATGGGAAATAAATGAATAAACCTTTACGACTTTTTTTTCTCCCTCCTGTTATCACGGCGAAAACATACGAGACGGATCCTTTTGGTAAAACCAATCGAACTTTGCATCTAAGTAGAATACTGACACCCAACCGATCGGATTTCAATTCCGGCTGTAAGTAGCTTACAAAATGTCTCGCCACACTGAAGAGACTTGATAAGTCGAAACACGTGTCTGTGGATGACCCTATATATGCTCCCCAACTCCTAGGGTTGAGCACTCTGGGGGGGGTCGCTGACGGCCGTCAACTCAAGCGTAAGCGCAACGCTCTTCTATATAAGGAATGGAGCACTCTGTGACGGCCTTTACACACAAAGCGATGTGTGTATTAAAAAACAGTTAAAATCCCCTTCCCTTCGCTTGTCTACAATTTTAACGTAACATTTGGGATGGAAAAAAAATTACCAAAAATCAGATAATTATCCGATTTTAATGAAATTTTCAGTATTGATTTAACAATTAATTAATTTTATAATGCATCAGTTATTTTATTTCAAAACTTTAATTTAGTATTTTTGCTATGAAAAATTAATATATAAAATTCATTTAAAATAAAAAATTTCGGATTTTAAGTTTAAAATGTTATAATAATAACCAATTAAATAATTATCGAAATGAGTAAAAAAGAAATCTAAAAAAAAAAAAAATTATTTACTATTTTTTTACATTCTATTTTTGGATTTTCGGTACTTATTTTCTCATAGAAGCACAACCTTAAAAATTTTTTTTTGTTTCTATTCATATGTTCGGTATACTGTAATTAGTACAATATATGACCAACTTGAAAAACATTTTACGCCCCCAACATAAGGGGGGGGGTCAAAATTAAGCGACCTAAAAAATGAGATAGTTTTGAAATAAAATAAATAATGCATTATAAATATCATTCATTGATACATAAACACTGAAAATTTCATTAAAATCCGATAATTCCCTGATTTTTGGTAAATTATTTTTCTGTAGGGGGGCTAAATCTATTTTGTCAAAAACGCATTTTAGGCTCAGTTTGCCAGCCCCTAGTGTACTAGAAAAATTATGTATTTATATCTATCAAACCCGGGTTTGATAGATATAAATGCTACGTGCAAATAGTGGGAGAAGAAAGAAAGAGAAACAAAGAGACAAAGAAAGAATTGTGAAAGAAAGAAAAAAGAAAGAAAAGGAAAAAAAGATTAATGATAGCAAGGTAGTGCTAAGAAAGAAAGAAAGAAAGAAAGAAAGAAAGAAAGAATAATAAGACCTCTTCATTAAAAAAATTTAAAAAAAGTTGCACAAAAAATAAGCTGGGCTAAGACGATCTAATCCAAGTAGAGTGTGTCCATTATCATACGCCCTTTCAACCGCTATAAGAGCCTTAATACCCATATTTTTGCACAGCTTACGTAAATGTCAACATAGGTTTTCGAGGTTAGCTTATAAACACCCTCTCTGTCGGCTTAAAACACGCCGACCGTAAAGAGATAAAACACCACCACTACAACACACGCACGCAAAAGGGTTGGTTGGATTTAAGGTAAAGAAGAACAGTTTCCTCGTAAATTCCTCTCGACGAGAGTAAAAAACAATTTTTAAAATTGCTTACTCAAATTTCGGGTGTATATAGCATAAAAATATTGTGATGTAATCTGTGACATAGAACTATGACGTGGTTTTTGTTACAGACATAAATACAGACAATCTCCATTATTAATAAGATAATTAGCAGATAAGTAACAAAAGAATACTGATTATAATCAACTTAAGACGTATGAATAACACTGTATTTTGGCGATTAAACTAAATATATCCTTGGTGTATTATATATACTAGCAAATATATGCACCCTCCGCCGGGTGCAAGTATTTAAGTTTTAATGTAATAAAATATCGTATTAAATTAGAAAGGCTAATGAAACTAAATAAGAATACAGATAAAAAGATTTGAAACAGAGGGTGTATAATAAAAAATGGAACAACTGAAACTTACTCTTCCATCACTCTCGTCTTTCATTGTTATTTTTTCTAATTTAAGTATTTAGTTATAAGAGGAAGTAAAGAATAAAATGACAGTTATTTTTTCTTGTTA
>CM042175.1:40310946-40313446 GCA_023376005.1 Doryteuthis pealeii
TATCATTATTTTTTTCTTTATTTACTTCTTTATTTACTCCCATTTTTCTCTCTTTCTTTCTTCTTTCTTTTGGAATGAGGCGGTATCAAATCAGCAATATTGAATTCTAGAAATATATCTTAATTTCCAATCTTTTGAGAATTTTTCCAACCAATTAAAAATAATGTTCCCATTTCAGATACCAAACTGATAAGACTTAAGTAACACATGCCCAACACGTCATATATCTCATCTGCTAAGATTAACCTCGGTAGTAATATCTCATCTGCTGAAACCGATTTCAATATACGCTAACAGTGTATTGCTATTGGCATATAAGTAAGTAAAGACGTCGGGGCGGCCTAATGTCGGTATCGGCCATGTAGCGAGGGAGTCTATCCCCTTTTCACTAGTGCTAGACCAAGGAGATTATTTTAGCGTCTGAGGTGGAGCGCCACACCTACCATCAGCTCCTTACTTTACCGCACAGATCCCTGTGCTACTCATACACTGAGTTGGCGAGGGCGGGTATCGAACTAAGAACATTGTGGTTTCTAGCCGAACGCTCTACCGACTGAGCTAACCCGGCCCATAAGTAAAAAATCTGATCCGTCCGCTAAGATTAACCTCGGTAGTAATATCTCATCAACTTACCCAAAAATAATCAAGACGTATTCTGCTCAAACTCACAATACGACAGAGAAACTTGGCCGATGAGGACTGAAGACTTCACCCTTAAATGAAACTAACAACAGATTCATTAAAGATGGAATCCTTTACAAATAAAATGTATGGTGAGAAGACGATGCGATGAAGTATTGTTATTTTTTTGGTAAAGTACTCTCCGATCGTTAAAGTAGACAGGGCCGGTGCGTACTAGCCTCAAAACCTCCCGACCGGATGGCACCCAAACCTTCTTGGTGGGTTTTATATATTTTCTATGGATACTACTTCATAGATTCGGGTGGGTTTGGGGGTGCACGAGACAATGGCATCGACCCTGAAAGTAGATTAAATTAAACAGTAGGTTAGTATTATCTGCCTTATTCGGACTATTGTCCCCATCTTCATTGTTACTTGTACAACGTTTCGGCCGATATACCCTCCGGCCTTCTTCAGGTATTTGTTGTCGGACTCGGGAACCTTCTTGGACTCGGAAACCTTCTTTTCGAACTCGGGAACTTTCTTGTCGTATTCGGGAGCCATCACGGAACTTTGAACCTAACCCTTTATTTAGTCCACGGGGGTATCCTGTTCTCATTCCGCTAACCATAGGAGTTGTGTTAATTAATTATTTTTCTAATTGCTTTCACTCAGGATTGAACTCGGGTTCCAGAGATAACTGTCAGTTAGAACTGTCTTAACCTAACTACCTTATCCACTCGGCCATGTGTCCAATTGGACAATTGAGTATGAATTTTGGGAACTTATAAACCTAAACAGTAGGTATTTATCCAACCCATTCGCCAGGGCATCCAAAGAGGATTGAACTCGCTATCCAGTAGTAAAAGATCTGCGAGACTATCTTGTAAACCATTATACATCGATGGAACGCCCTGTCCGAATAAAGTTGCAAGTAGACTTTAACAAGACTTTAAATTGAACACTTCATATCCAAGATGTCTGTCTACGTCGGATCGTAGTTCTAAGATGGTGTTAAGAAAGGGGGGGGTTATATGTTTGGTTTGGTTTGGTTTGGTTTGGTTTGTTTTATGGCATATCAACCCCAGTGGGTAATTTAATGCCGATAAAGTTTTGAAATAAAGTCATTCTTAATGGATATTCAATTTTTTTTTATAAACACATTTTTCTATTTGCCCATGGATGGGACCTAACAGGTACTACCACTCCGGGTTAGAGTGGACCAGGTAGCAATGGTGATGAAGGGATGTTCCACATTCACCAAGCCTCCAAACCTGGAACCTCACCATCAGATAGAGTTTAACGTCATTCCCAGGACATGTAGACCATCAGTCACCACCTTCTAGCACCCATATGATAAAAAGGGTTGGGCTTTGCCATGAGGGCAATAGGGTTGGGGCAATCATATAGGGGATAGGGCTTGACGTGACCAGCCGATTGATCGGAGGGGGTGTCTCCGACCGCCCGTCTACCCTAAGGGTCTAAGTGGAGTGTTGATATAAATATAAAAATATATGATATGCAACACCTTATTTTGTCCGCTATGACCGCTCTATCGGCTGTAGCCCTAGAATACACACACTGCACTTCTACAGAGTGTCAAGATACCTCTGTTGAGATTTTATATATATATATATATATATATAAGGTGTGTGTTAGATCCTCGCTCTTGAACATGTTTCCACGACTTGTTCAAGACTGCACGCAGCATTCTTGTGCAGCTCCCATCCAGCTTATTCTCAAGGCGCCTCGTTAGGGTCCAAGACTAGGCGAGATCATGTGATCTATTCCTTGGCCAATCACTGGCAGTACTCTGAGGCTGATACAATACTTAACCCACCCTACTGGTCATAATTACTACAGCGTTCATTGACGACGA
>CM042175.1:40318446-40343446 GCA_023376005.1 Doryteuthis pealeii
AGCAGTTCATGACATAAAACACTCCACTTAGACCCTTACTTAGGCTAGACGGGCTGTCGAAGAGACCCCCATCAATCGGCTAGTCATATCAAGCCCTATCACCTATATGATTACCCCAAGCCTATCGCCCTTATGGAAAGCGGCAATCCATTTTATCATATGGGTGCTAGAAGGCGGCGGCTAGGAATGACGTTAAACTCTATCTGATGGTGAGGTTCTAGTTCTGGAGGTTTGGGGAATGTGGAGCACCCCTTCATCACCATTGCTCCATGGTCCACTCTGACCCGGGGTGGTAGTACCTGTTAGGGTCCCATCTATGGATTAAATAAAAAAATGCATTCATAAAAATTGAGTATCCATTAAGTATGACTTTATTTTAATATTTTATCGGTATTAATGACCCACTGAGGTTGATATGCCGTAAAATAAAACAAACCATCAAGAGGTCTTAAAAAAACATTTTTCAGACGACATTTAGTCGTCATCCCTTTGCTGTGAGTTAATAAAACAATTACAAAAACTACTCAAATCTTATTTGTCTGTATTTTTAGATGAGGCCTGATAATTTGTATTATATAGATTTTTCGGACTATTGTCCTCATCGGACTGTTCTAAAAAATTGAAGAAAAAGCATGAATAGAACAAAACGTCTTCGGCATAAAATAATCCAACAAGGGTTGACACGCCGTGAAATCGAATAAACCAATGAATAGAACAAAACGTCTTCGGCATAAAATAATCCAACAAGTGTTGACATGCCGTCACATCCAACAAACCAATGAATAGAACAAAATGTCTTTGGCATAAAGATAACCCAACAAAGGTTGACTTGCTGTAAAACCCAACAAACCAATGAATAGAACAAAATGTCTTCGGCATAAAATAACCCAATAGGGGTTAACATGCCGTAAAATACAACCAACCAATGAATAGAACAAATTGTCTTCGGCATAAAATAATCCAACAAGTGTTGACATGCCGTCACATCCAACAAACCAATGAATAGAACAAAATTTCTTTGGCATAAGATAACCCAACAAAGGTTGACTTGCTGTAAAACCCAACAAACCAATGAATAGAACAAAAAATCTTCGGCATAAAATAACCCAACAAGGATTGACACGCCGTAAAATACAACCAACCAATGAATAGAACAAATTGTCTTCGGCATAAAATAATCCAACAAGTGTTGACATGCCGTAAAATACAACCAACCAATGAATAGAACAAATTGTCTTCGGCATAAAATAACCCAAACAAGGGTTGACACGCCGTAAAATACAACCAACCAATGAATAGAACAAATTGTCTTCGGCATAAAATAATCCAACAAGGGTTGACATGCCGTAAAATACAACCAACCAATGAATAGAACAAATTGTCTTCGGCATAAAATAACCCAACAAGGGTTGACATGCCGTAAAATCCAACAGACCAATGAATAGAACAAAACGTATTTGGCATAAAATAACCCAATAGGGGTTAATATGCCGTAAAATCCAACAAACCAATGAATAGAACAAAATATCTTCGGCATGAAATAACCCAATAGGGGTTAACATGCCGTAAAATCCAACAAACCAATGAATAGAACAAAATATCTTCGGCATAAAATAATCCAACAAGGGTTAACATGCCGTAAAATCCAACAAACCAATGAATAGAACAAAACGTCTTTGGCATAAAATAACCCAACAAGGGTTAACATGCCGTAAAATCCAACCAACCAATGAATAGAACAAAACGTCTTCGGCATAAAATAATCCAACAAGGGTTGACATACCGTAAAATCCAACAAACCAATGAATAGAACAAAATATCTTCGGCATGAAATAAGCCAATAGGGGTTGACATGCCTTAAAATCCAACAAACCAATGAATAGGACAAAATGTCTTCCTCATAAAATAACCCAACAAGTGTTAATATGCCGTAAAATCCAACAAACCAACCAACCAGCCACCAGTGTTTTACTTCTCTCGGCCAGGACCTTTGATAGGTCGATTTCTTCCTCCCGCCGAAACCCAACCCCCTACCTACCTCTGCAGTCAAAAAATCGACCGGTCGCTTTTAAGTCATTAAGTGCGATAATATCGTTCAGCTTATCTACGGAACGATTTCGTGTATGTATACTACAGATGCCAAAGTGAGGCTGTGTTTTATGGGCGCCATTAAACTCGCCTGGTAAACATAGCAGTTTTGTTTCAGGTCATAAAAAGGCCATTTATTTGCACCTAACATCGATATTTTGATAATTAGAGTTAACTACATTAACAATAAAATTTGAAACGCCGGAACAGTCCATATATATATATATATATATATATATATATGGGTCCCCGGAAAAAATGTGTTTTGTCAATATTGGCTTTTGTTATGACCAGAAAATTAATCGAGACCTACCGTGATAAATAAATTAATAAATATATAAATGAATAAATAAATAAGAATAATTAATTGAAAAGCTTATAATTGGACTATAAATCACGTTGATTGAAAAGTACTATATAAGTCTTTTATTTTTAGATTAAGCATTACCATATATATATATATATATATATATATATATATATATATATGTGTGTGTGTGTGTGTGTGTGTGTGTGTGTGTGTGTGTGCGAGTCTGTGTGTGTGTGTGTGTGTGTGTATCGCAGTTACCATTAAATATACCTATATATATATGTGTGTGTGTATCACTATATATATATATATATATATATATATATATATATATATATAAAGATAAATCTAATGAGTCAGACGAACCTACTATTAGTTTCGTATAAAGCTCTTCAGGGCTAAATTCTGACTCAGAATTTAGCCCTGAAGAGCTTTATACGAAACTAATAGTAGGTTCGTCTGACACATTAGATTTATCTTTATTATTTGCTCTACTTAGGTATCGAGCACTTTTTACTTATTAGCTTTCTCCTAGCGGTTATATGAATATATATATATATCTTATATACATATATATACATATAAATTGTTTTTTCTTTTGGCCAAATACTGTACCAATAGATTATTTTTTGTTGGTACGAATATCTTGGTCTTTTCTTTTTTTCCAAAAATTTTTTTTCTCCCTGGTTGATGTTTGGTAGTATATTTTTACAATCAAACTATTTGCTGGTTTTTTTCTCACCGCAAGGATTTACCAACATGGTATATTAAATTATATATATATATACATATATATATATATATATATATATATATATATATATATATATATATATATATGGTAAAGAAAAGAGGAGAAAATGTGGACAAAATAACAAACTCAGACAAGTAGATGTAGGAGATATATTTCGCTGTGCCTTGAACACGGATTCTTAAGTCCAGGCACAGCGAAATATACCTCCTACATATACTTGTTTGAGTTTGTTCTTTTGTCCTCATTTTACCCTCTATTCGTTACCTATTCTCATATGAAATAAAATAATAATAATAATAATAATAATAATAATAATAATAATAATAATAATAAGTGGATTTTGCAGTGCCAGCAGATCACAGGGTAAAGCTAAAGGAAAATGAAAAAATGGACAAATATCTGGACCTTGCCAGAGAACTGAAAAAGTTATGGAATATGAAAGTGAAAGTGATACCAATTGTAGTTGGTGCACTTGGAACAGTCCCAAGAGGATTGGAAAAGGGTTTGGAAAGTTTGGATATCAGAGGAAGGATTGAAACCATTCAGAACACTGCACTGCTGCAATCTGCCAGAATACCCAGAAGAGTCCTGGAGACCTGAGGAGACTTGCTGTCACTCAGACTCCAGTGAAAGACCATCAGCTAATGCTGATGTGAAAACTCAAAAGGAGCAAATAATAATAATGATAGAAAATTATAAAACATTTTCATGGCAAAATGTTATATATATATATATATATATATATATATATATATATTGAGAGAGAGAGAGAGAGAGAGAGAGAGAGAGAGAGAGAGAGTGACTGGCAGAGACAGACAAAGATAAATAAACCATCGCTAAAACATAAGGATATGCACTATATATGCATTTTATCCATTTTTTGATTTAATCATTGGCATATATATATATATATATATATATATATATATATATATATATATATATATATATAAATTCTGTTTTTTGTTCTGTTTTTTTTTGTTTTTGTTTTTGTTCTTTTTTTCCAATGCTTCAAAATAACAAAATAACAACGTTCACAAGAACAAAGTTTATACATAACACACACACACACACACATACACACACACACACACATACACACACCACACACACATATATATATATATATATATATATATATATATATATATATATATATATATATATATATATATATATATATATAATATACCAAGCGTGTTGGTAGATCCTTGCGGAGAGAAAAAACCCAGCAGAAAGTTTGATTGTAAAAATATACTATCAAACATCAACCAGGGAGAAAAAAAATTTTGAAAAAAAGAAAAGACCAAGATATTTGTACCAACAAAAAATAATCTATTAGTACAGTATTTGGCCAAAAGAAAAAACAATTTATATGTATATATATGTATATAAGATATATATATATATTCATATAACCGCTAGGAGAAAGCTAATATGTAAAAAGTGCTCGATACCTTAGTATATATATTGTGGAGGCGCGTGGGCTAGTAGTTAGAGTCGTGAAAAATTGACTCGTCGGTTCGAGTTCAATTCCTAGACGAAGCTGTTGGCATTTCACATAGTGCTAATACCCTTGGGAAAGGTATGAATCCATATATTCTAAATCAGTTATGGGTTAAATAGTAGGACAGACTGGGTTCTTCAGCCTTGGGTAGGTAACCAGTCTAGGAGAGGGATAACTCTGAATTCAACATTCCTGAGGTCAGTCGTTAATTGGGTTTGTGGCAACCCTTGATGCACCAATTCTTTCCTATCGACTGTGCCAAAAAGTGTGGATGGCCCAACACAAGCCTTCACCACTATAAACAAATCATTCTGTGAATGTTCATTGTGTGTATGAACCCTCATACATCGAAAATCGACGGGAGAGTCCATTATATATATATATATATATATATATATATATATATATATATTTAGTAAATGAAGAAAAACTCTAATCTTGCTTCATTACAATAATTTATTTCAACCGTATTAATACGGCATCTTCACTTACGAGTAAGAGTCATGTTCTTGTGATTACCTGAAGATGCCGTATTAATACGGTTGAAATAAATTATTGTAATGAAGCAAGTTTAGAGTTTTTCTTCATTTACTAAATTTCTTGCTCTGTCCTTTTACTCACTGGTATTAGGCACATTGAGCTCTCCTTATGGTCTACCTGCATCAGCTTGGTTAAACCACACATGGAAAAACCCTAACTACGGAAAAAAACTATATATATATATATATATATATATATATATATATATTAGAACAGCTGATCTTTCTAATGAACTTAGACCCCCCTGCGTGAAAGTCACAAGACTTCACACTGTGACTCATAGATAGATATATAGATAGATTAGCTCTTATATATATATATATATATATATATATATATATATATATATATATATATATATATATATATATATATATATATAGATAGATAGATAGATAGATAGATGAGATAATCTATTTGATGACTCTTGTGTAAAGATAGATTATATATATATATATATATATATATATATATATATATATATATAGATAGATAGATAGATAGATAGATAGAGAGAGAGAGAGAGATGTCAACTGTTAATACGTGTATATTTATAAATATTTTTTAGCAATATATTATCATTATTATTTTAACCTTTTCTTCATAGAAACAAAAGAAAAGAAACCTCACAAAACCAAAACGTGACATGAATAGAAATTGAAAAAAAACGCGTCGTTGGCATTTCTATCTCACCAATGAAACGCGAGAGTTATCTCCCTTGTTCTATATTGTCTTTATTTTTGTATCTCTTTTTTTCATCTGTAGCGGTGCCTATCAGGCTAAGTGCATAATTATCGGTGGAGTACATGTTTGGACAACAAACAGAGGCAGGTCTTTTTTTTGTTTGTTTTATTTGTCTATTTTTTGTTTGTTTTATTTTTGTTTATTGGGTCGGTGGGGGTTTCTCTTCTTGTTCTTCAACGTTTTTTTTTTTTTTTGTTTTTGTTTTATGATTTTTGTTTTGGTCTTATTTTTGTTTTTTTTTCCTTTTTATCTATTGGGGTGGGGAGGTTGGGGTTCTTTTGCGTTTGTTGAGAGACAATTAATTGGTGTTAGCTGAACGTGTAGAAAGGACAATAAAACTGATTGGCTCGTAAAAAGCGAAAAGAGCGGGAAAAAAATGAGCGGGAAATAAATAAGCGGGAAAAGGTATTAAATGATTTTATAAAGATTGAGATATGTTTCCTGATTGGATAATCTCACCCCCGCTTCTACCCACATCTCTATCACTAACTCCATTTTCTCTCTATGTATATATATATATATATATATATATATATATATATATTTCTCTCCTTTTCTCCTGCCCCCCTCTCTCTCTCTCTCTCTCTCTCTCTCTCTATATATATATATATATATATATATATATATATATATTTCTTGCTCCCTTTCTTTCTCCCTCCCTTTTTCTCTCTCTACAATATATATATATATATATATATATATATATATATATATATATATATTATTAAGATATGTGTTATTGAACAACACGGAGTATTCTTTTTTCATTTTTTGTATGGATATTTTTTCCAGTCTTCTGGCTATCCTTTTTGAATCTGGATCGAGTTGATTCATGATATTTTGCATACTTATTTCCCGAGCGCTTTCGACTGTTGCTCCAGTCGTCTTCATGGGGTTATGTAATTTGGTTTTTAGTTAATTTTTAGTTTTGTTATCTATGCTTTTATCAAATTCAGAGAGTCTGTTATTTTTAAGAGGGGGGTTAGGTGAGTGTTAGTTATTGAAGATATTTAATACGTTGTCTCCAACTTTAAAGGCTATTTTATTAATGTTAGGTTTTTTATTTTTAATGCATATGGCTTCTAGGATCTGTAGGCGTTTCTTATTGTTATTTTTGTAGATAATTTTAGTATTTTCGTTTAAGATTTTTCTAATTTCGGAGGAGGTGGATTTTTCTGGGTGTTTTTTAATAAAGTGTTGTTTTATGGAGCTTGTGTCGGAGAGATGGTATGTAAGACGGCGGGATAGTGTTGTTGTTGTATGGCCAATGTAGCTATTAGTGTATAGTTTATTTTCTGAGAGACACTCTCGGAATGGGCAAATGTATCTATATACTACATCCGTTTGGCTTAGGGGATTTTTAGGAGAGTTTGTGTTATTTTTAATGAGGAGGTTTGAGGTTTTGAATTTGGTGTAGTAAATAATTAGTTTTATTTTCTGTTGTTGATCGACGGGTTTGATGTGTCTATGTATGATGTTGGTTATTACATGTTCGTCGGATTTGTAGTTTTTGTGTATTTGATTTCGGTAATATAGATTGATTTTGTTATTATTATTGTTGGGGTTGTTATTGTTATTTTTGTGGATGGTATGCAGGTATAGTTTTATTTGTTGATCTACGGTTTTGTTAGGGAAGTTATTATTTACGAGGGTTTGTTTAATATTAAGAAGTTCTTTATAAAATATTCTTTTGGATGAGGAAATGTAGAAAGCTCTATGAATTAGATTTTTAATGAGGGCTATTTTATATTTAAGGGGGCATTCACTATGATAATTAAGTAATGAGGAAATATATATATATATATATAATATATATATATATATATATATATATATATATATAATATATAATATAATAAGATAAATATATAAAGGTTTTACATATCTATTTATTAGGTGACAAAGGAACATTCACAACCATATGGGTTTCATGCGATGCAATCATCGGGTGAAGATTTGAAACATCTTCACCTGATGATTGTCTCGCATGGAACCAATATGGTCGTAAATGTTCCTTTGTCACCTAATAAATAGATATGTAAAACCTTTATATATTTATCTTATTATATTATATAACAGCTCTATTTTATATTGAGCACTCTACCAATAATACTGCCTTTGGTACGCCATTCCAGCAAAAGCTGAAACAGTGACCATCTCACACTACAGGTATATGCATATATATATATATATATATATATAATATATATATATATACGCAAAAGCATTTGTGAAAATATGCACGCTCATGAATCATATATTTAACTTCCTATATATAATATATATATATATATATAATATATATATATATATAGAGAGAGAGAGAGAGAGAGAGAGAGAGAGAGAGAAAGAGAGACTGACAGATACAGAGAGAGAGAGACTGAGAGAAAGGTAGGATAATATCAAGTGTTTCCTTGATAAGATTCAACCAAAATTGAGAACTCAAACGCACATATAATGATTTGCGTATACATATATATATATATATATATATATATACACTCTGTCTCCCCCTCTCTCTTTCTCTCTCCCTCTCTCTCTCTCTCTCTCTCTCTCTCTCTCTCTCTCTCTCTCTCTCTCTCTCTCTCAAAATCTTCTGTCTCTCTATCTAAGTATAGGATAGGGACCTGATGAAATCATTTGGATTGAAACTATGGTGGATCCTTAACTATATATATATATATATATATATATATATATATATATATAAAATGACGAGCAAATTCGGCGAATACCGCGTGTGACGTGTGGAAAACTGTACATCTGTTTCGACCTATATTAGGTCTCGTCAGCAGTGTATACGCTGATTTCACTTCCTCCTCACCAGAACAATGTTTGCCTCTCAAACCCTCGTTCCTGGAGCCGAAGAGATGATAGTCTGAAGGCGCTAAATCTGGTGAGTAGTCTATTGTGAAGAAGTGGCTCAAAGAACAGTCGACATAATTTTACGGGGCAGGGATACGTGCTCACATTCGAAGGTGAAACATTGCTATTGAGAGAAACGGTGACTATGTGGAGAAGTAGGGATGTGATCCACAGAGGTCCAGCTTCATTTTGATGTATGATACATGTTCCTGTGTTGGTAATTATACCTGTCCTAAACAAAATGGCATTACTTTTTTGACACACCTATGTGAAGAAGTAGGGATGTGATCCACAGAGGACCAGCTTCATTTTGATATATGATACATGTTCCTGTGTTGGTAAGGATACCTGTCCTAAACAAAATGGCATTACTCTTTGACACACCTATGTGGAGAAGTAGGGATGTGATCCACAGAGGACCAGTTTCATTGTGATGTATGCTATATATTCCCGTGTTGGAAAATTATACCTGTCCTAAACAAAATGAACAAGAACTGTAATTTTATTCTTTACTTCCTAATTTAACTAAATAGTTGAATTAGGAAAATTTAGCAATGAAAGACGGGAGTGATGGAAGAGTAAATTTTAGTTGTGCTATTTTTCGATTATGCACCCCATCTGTTTCAAATCGTTTTATCTGCTTTCTTATTTAGTTTCCTTAGACTTTCAAACTTAATATAATATTTATTACATTAAAATCTAAATACTTGCACTCGGGGGTTGCATATATTTGCTAGTTACGTTAAAAAAAAATTGGACACATGGCGCAACAGGGACTCCTCGTTGATGTATTGATAATCGTTCTAAATAATGGTTGTGGATCTCATAGTAATTTATGCCAAGAAGAAAATCTCGCAATTTCGCTCTTCCATGACAACGACCAATTATTGAATACATTGAATTTTTATGCAAATATCGTCACAAATTTAAATTGTTGCCAATGAATTTAATTCCTAATTAGGTTTTTGCAGGCGACATTTAGTCGTCATCCCCTCTTTGTTGTCAGATCGTTTTATATTAAAACAATTACAAAAAGTACTCAAAAAGTTTCTCTTGATAATTTGTATTATTTAGATTTTTCGGACTGTTTTCCTCATCTTTATTGTTATGTACACAACTTATATAGAGAAACTTATTTGTCTGAAATTTTTAGACACACAGAATCACACAAACACGCACACAAACACATACACACACACACACATACACACACAGACACACGCAGACACAAACCCAAACACAAACATAGACACACACACACATTTACGTCACATAATGGAATATCCAACTCCATCCTTGTGCATGTCTGATTTTTCTCCACCATAATTATCTCCCCTTGCTTCGTAAGTAGGTATATGTGAGTACGCTTTACGATTTCTGGGCTTTACTCTTGTATATACATATACATATACTAATGCGCGTGGTGTAATGGTCAAAGTCATGTGAAATGGACTCGTCATCCCGAGTTCAAATCCTGGACGTTGCATTTGACTTAACGCTAATACCCTTGGGAAAGGTATGAATCCTACTCTCCCTCCAGCTATGGGTAAACAGTAAGGCAGACTTGGCTCTTTAACCTTGGTTAGGCAACCGGTCTAGGAGAAGGAAAACTCTGAATTCAAACCTGCTGAACTCCGCTTAAGAAATTGACCTTATGTCATATCCAGCTCGTGCGGAGGGGTTGGTAAATATATATACATATACTAATGCTCAGTATATGATACATCGTAGATGTTAACTCCGTACATACACTCACCGACACACACACACGCACATGCACGCATGCGCGCTGGCACAAACAAACACAAACATCCGGATTTGAGTTAGCTACTTCAAATCCAGATGGAACTAGCAAAAACCGAAACGCTATAGCGCCGACCTTACTATTCTTTTGGAATAGTTTATTTTTCTATTTTACACACACAGATACACACACACACACACACACACATATACTACAGATATATCTTTAAATTATAATTCCACCCTAACCTGCTATCACGTAGCTTTTAAAGCCCTTCCTCCATTCTAAAAAAAAGTCATCCCAGTCAACCACGGCGACTCTTGTCAAACGGTAAATATTATCTGAGAGTTGAAGACCCGTCCAGATAAGTAAAACTTTAATAATATTTCTGAAGTGTAGAAAGGTATATTCTTTTCTTTTATCCAATTGTTACTACTAAATTTTAACTTCAGTGTTTTTGAAGATATTAACTCATATATATATATATATAGTCTTAAACAAGTCGTGGAAACAGCACCCCACAAGGAGGCAGCTGTATGGCCACTTGCCCCTCATCTCCCAAACCATACGAGTAAGACGGACTAGGCATGCGGGACACTGCTGGAGAAGCAAGGATGAGCTAATAAGCGACATACTCCTGTGGAAGCCAACACATGGGCGTGCTAGTGTGTGCCACCCAGCTAGGACCTATATTGACCAACTATGTGTGGATGCTGGATGCTGCGCAGAGGAGCTCGCGGGGGCAATGAATGATAGGGAGGGTTGGCGTGAGATTGTCATGGATGTCCGTGCTACTTGCGCGACATGATGATGATGATATATATATATATATATATATATATATATATATATCTTATTATAATGGAGATTGTGGGTTTGTATGTCTGTAACCGAAACTATATTACCATTCAAGTCACAATTCCCTTTGTTATTTACAGCACATTCTCCATGATTTTATTTTTATTTAAACCTCAATTATTAATAAAATTGTTAAACATTATTAATACTGTTGACCACATTTACATCCTAATAACACGCAATTGTATTTATATATACAAGAAAATAGCGGTTTACAGTGTGAATTGGAAGGCTAATTTGCATATTGATATCAAAAATTTGATTTTAATAAATATATGCTTAGTATTATTGATTTCTAATTGTTTGGTTTTATATTAATGAATATGAGCAAAAATCTCGGGGATAAATCTTAAAAGAAATCCATTAACAAGAAGAAATAACTGTAATATTATTCTTTACATCCTATTTTAACTAAATAGTTAAATTAGGAAAATTTATCAATGAAAGACGGGAGTAAGGGAAAATGATGGAAGAGTTAGTTTCAAAGTTGTTCTATTTTTCAATCATACCCCCTCTGTTCCAAATCTTTTTATCGGCATTCTTATTCAGTTTCATTAGCCTTTCTAATTTAATATGATATTTTATTATATTAAAACTTAAATACTTGCACCTAGAGGGTGCATATATTTGCTAGTATATATATATATATATATATATATATATATATATATATATATATATATATATATATATATATTAAATGTATGTAAAGAAGGAGTTTATCTTATATTCCAGTAGATATATGTGGGTACGCTTTTACGATCTTCTGAGGTTTGCACTTGTATATACATATACTAATGCCCGGTACATGATACACAGACACACAGAATCACACACACACACACAACACACACACACACACACACACACAAACACGCACACATACATACACAGACACAGACACAAACAGAAACACAAATATAGACACACACACAGTTGCGTCATATAATGGAATATCCAGCTCCATTTTCATGCATGTCTGATTTTTCTCCACCGTAATTATCTCCCCTTGCTTCGTATGGTCTATTATAACGCTTTCGCGAGCAGATAGCCATCCGATGTAAAAAGACAATCGCTAAAAGGCACAATTAATCCAATATTTCAACGTGGCTTCGGATGCAACTGTAGCGACTCGCTCTCACGCCACCAGGAGGCGCTGTGCACTGTTCTGAAGTGTCATATTTTAATGATCAGCTCGTTTTTGCGTGCCAGTGCCGGCAGGTGGCGCTGTCACTCGCACGCTGTCGACACAAGTCAACATCACCATTAAAAATGGCTGGTAAATTCGGTAAATTGTCAGCGAGAAGAAGAAGAAGAAGAAGAAGAAGAAGAAGAAGAAGAAGAAGAAGAAGAAGAAGAAGAAAGAAAAAAGTAAAAGGAAAAGAAGGAAAGAGGAAAAGAAGGAAAGAAAGAAAGAAGGAAAGAGGAAAAGAAGGAAAGAAAGAAAGAAGGAAAGAGGAAAAGAAGGAAAGAAAGAAAGAAAGAAAGAAGGGACGAATAAAAGAAAGAGAGACAGAGTAAAAGATGAAAAGAAAATAAGATTGAAAAAATAAAAGATGATATAAACGAAAGAAAGTAAAAGAGTCAAAGAAAGAAAGAAAGAAAGATGAAAAGGAAAAGAAAGAAAGGAAAAGGAAAGAGGAAAAGAAAGAAGGAAAGAATAAAATAAAGAAAGATAGAGTAAAAGATAAAAAGAAAGAAAGATTGAAAAAGTAAAAGATGAAATAAAAGACAGAGTAAAAGAGGAAAAGAAAGAAAGAAAGAAAAGGAAAAGAAAGAAAGGAAGAAAGGAAACCACAACAAAAGAAATAGGAAAAGAAACAAAGAAACAAAGCAAAAAGGATAATAATAATAATAATAATAATAATAATAATAATAATAATAATAATAGAAGATGAAAAGAAAGAAAAAAAGATGAAAATAAATAAATGGGTAACAAGAAAGAAAGAAAGAAGAAAGAAAGAAAGAAAGTGTAAAAGATTAAAAGAAAGAAAGAGTTAAAGAGTTAAAGAAAGAAAGAAAGAAAGAAAGAACGAAAGAAAGAAAGAAAGAACGAAAGAAAGAAAGCGTGAAAGATGAAAAGAAAGAAAGAAATAAAAATGCAACAAAAGAAATAGAAGCCTTTTAAAGACCAGAAAGAAAGAGAGGGTAAAAGTGTAAAAGTGTAAAAGAAAGAAAGAAAGAAAGAAAGAAAGTGTAAAAGATTAAAAGTTTAAAAAAAGAAAGATTGAAAAAGTAAAAGATTTAAAGAAAGAAAGAGTAAAAGAGTTACAGAAAGAAAGAAAGAAAGAAAGAAAGAGAAAAAAAGCGTGAAAGATGAAAAGAAATAAAGAAATAAAAATTCAACAAAAGAAATAGAAACCTTTTAAAGAGCAAAAAGAAAGAAAGAAAGGAAGACAGAAAGAAAGAAAGAAAAACGAACAAAACAAAAGAAGCCTTTTAAAGAGTAAAATAGATAAAGTAAGAAAGAAAGGAAAAGAAAGAAAGAAAGAAATGAAAGAAAGAAAGAGAAAAAAGCGCGATGATGAAAATAAATAAATAAATAAAAATGCAACAAAAGAAATAGAAACCTTTTAAAGAGCAAAAAGAAAGAAAGAAAGAAAGAAAGAAAGAAAGAAAGAAAGAGAAAAAAGCGCGAATGATGAAAATAAATAAATAAATAAAAATGCACAAAAGACATAGACCTTTAAGAGCAAAAAGAAAGAAAGAAAGAAACAAGGAAACAAAGAAAGAGAGAAAGAAAGAAACAAAGAAAAACGAACGAACGAAACAAAAGAAGCCTTTTAAAGAGTAAAATAAATAAAGTAAGAAAGAAAGGAAAGAAAGAAAGAAAGAAAGAAAAGGCAACAAAAGAAAAAGAAGCCTTTTAAATACCAAAATGGCTGCTCTCTTGACGGCCATATTATTGACAATATTCGAATTACCCTTAACGTTTTAATCATTGCATTTTATTCTTCCCATTAATTGTTTTAGCTTTTTTACTTTTATTTCTTTCTTTTTCTAATTATTCTGTTTCATTTAATTATCCTTTTTTGTCATCGATCTCCTCTCTTCATTTTCTAATTAATTCTTTCCTGTCAATCATTCTTTGTTTAATCACCTCATTAAAGAAAATTCGATTCTATGTTCCAATCATTGACAAAACGTTTGTTTGTCTGTTCGCTATCAACGGTCAAACGGTTTGATGTAAAGCTAACAAATTTGCAGTGGGTTTTATTGTGAAATTATTTGCAAAGTATTTTTATAGCGAAAATCATTTCCAATGCATTTTCATAGTAAACATTGTACAGGAAATAATTTTTACTTTGAAAATGCATTGACAATGATTTTTATTAGAAAAATGCATTGGAAATGGAAAATGCATTGGAAATGATTTTTATTAAGAAAATGCATTGGAAATGATTTTTACTATAAAAATGCATTGGACAATGATTTTTACTATAAAAATGCATTGGAAATGATTTTTACTATAAAAATGCATTGGACAATGATTTTTACTATAAAAATGCATTGGAAATGATTTTTACTATGAAAATGCGTTGGACAATGATTTGTACTATAAAAATGCATTGGAAATGATTTTTACTTTAAAAATCCACTGGACAATGATTTTTACTATAAAAATGCTTTGTAAAGGATTTTTACAATGAAAATGCATTGGAAATTATTTTTACTTTGAAAATGCATTGGAAATGATTTTTATTAGGAAAATGCATTGGAAATGATTTTTACTATGAAAATGCATTGGAAATGATTTTTATTAGGAAAATGCATTGGAAATGATTTTTTACATTAAGAATACGTTGGAAATGATTTTACTATAAAAATGCATTGGAAATCATCTTTACCATAAAAGTGAATTGGAATTTTTTTTTACTATAAAAATACATTGCAAATTAATTTTACTATGAAAATACATTGCAAATGAGTTTTACTATAAGAATACATTGGAAATGATATTACTATAAAGATGCATAAAGATGCATTGGAAATGATTTTACTATAAAAATGCATTGGAAATGATTTTTACTATAAAAATGCATTGGAAATGATTTTTACTATAAAAATGCATTGGACAATGATTTTTACTATAAAAATGCATTGGAAATGATTTTTACTATAAAAATGCATTGGAAATGATTTTTACTTTAAAAATGCATTAGAAATTATTTTAATTGTAAAAATGCATTGCAAATGATTTTTATTATAAAAATGCATGGGAAATGATTTTTATTATAAAAATGGATTGGAAATAATTTTTACTGTAAAAATACATTCGAAATAATTTTTACTATAAAAATGTATTGGAAATGATTTTTACTATAAAAATCTATTAGAAAGGATCTTTATTTTGAAAAAAGACAGGTGGAATTGAAAATCAGAAGAAGAATAGAGACCATCCAAACAATAGAGTTGTTAAGACCTGCTAGAATACTCAGATGCATTCTGGAGAGACTTGCTGTCACTTAGACTCCAGTGAAAGACTCACAAGGAGTGATATGTCTTGGGTATGAGGTTAAATTACTACTAATGGTGAACTTCCAATTCTGGAGCTCTGGGGAAATGGGGTACCTCTCCATCACCATTACTACCTGGCCCGGAGTGGTAGTACAGGTTAGGGTCCCATCTATGGGTTAAATAAAGTAAATGAACTTAAAAAACATGTTTTTTAAAAATTGAGTTAAAATAAGAAGAATTTTCAGTACCTGTAATAATAAATGAACACACACGGCTGGGCTTGAGAAAGCTTTATTCTACTTAGAATACAGTTGCAGTTTTCTTGGGAGTTTATATATATTCAGAAAGTTAAAGATTTACACAAAGGGGAGGTAATAATAAAACAGGGGAAGTAACTCCCCTTCATAGCCATTATCCCAAGGTCACCCTAACACAATGTGGTAGTACCTGTTAGGGTCCCATCTATAGAACAAAATGAGTTTTAAAAATGTGTTTTTCAAAAATTAAATTTAAAAGAGTTTTATAATTTGCTTGAAGCATTGTGTTTATATTGGTTTGGTGGTTGGTTTTGAAGGCTATCACAATGCAAATCTAAAGAAAAATTAGGTAACCTATGTGTTGTTTGTTTACCTTTGATTTATTCTTAATATTTCGAGGTAAAGATCCCTTCGTCAGAAGATTTCTGAAAGTAAAGCCAGAGAGGCGCGTGGTGCACTGGTATATCAACCCTTATGGGCCAGCCAATGCCAAATCTTGATTTTCGTATATATGATTTGTAAGAAGATATAAAACTTATATAATTCGCTTGAAGCATTGTATTTATATTGGTTTGGTGGTTGGTTTTGAAGGCTATCCCAATGCAAGTGTAAAGAAAAATGAGGTAACCATGTTGTTTTTTTACCTTTGATTTATTCTTAATATTTCGAGGTAAAGATCTCTTCGTCAGAAGATATCTGAAAGTCTAGAGCTGTTAGCTTATGCTAAGATATCTCCATTTTGTTGTGTGACTGGTGATATCTCTCTCTCTCTCTCTCTCTCTCTCTCTCTCTGTCTCTGTGTGTGTGTGTGTCTGTCTGTCTGTCTGTCTGTCTGACCAACAATGTGTTAGTATCATTTCAGGCTTGGCCTACCCTGTTTTATTATTAGGCATGCCTTAGTAATTTGTTTGTTTATTTGTGCGTGTGTGTGTGTTCTCCAGGCACAGCTGATTTATTTAATTTAAAAATATAAATATCCATCAAGAATGAATAAAACAAAAAAAATATTTGGCATAATGTAACCCAACAATAGTTGACATGCGTGTTACAATCTTATGGGCTGTCCTGTAGGCTTTAAGCAAGAGCGCTTGTCCAGTGGAATTGGATCCTTGGTAATCCTCTGATAATGAATCCTTTGGTTCTTCTGGTAAAGAATTCTGAGTATTGTAAGTCCCTCCTCAATGAGTGCTAGTAGAACTTTGGCCAGTATTAGTGTTTAAGCAATGTATCAGCCACGCAGGATGGCTAGTGATTGGCCGGAGGAATAAACCACGTGATTACGGCTAGTCTATAAATTCAGGTAGGGAATTGGAGCACGCCTTATATACCAAAATAATTACAACAATGCGGTAAAACCCAGCCAACCAACCAACCAATTCCAGAGATGATTGGTTGTAAAGGGACGTTGAGTCCCATCCTGACCACAGCGGAGGGGCTGGGTAAAACCAAAGAAAATAACAAATTTGTGTGTGTGTGTGTTCTCCAGGCACAGCTTCTTTTTTTATTTAAAAACATTAATACCCATCAAGAATGAATAAAACAAAATGTCTTCTGCATAAAATAACCCAACAAGGATTGATATGCCGTAAAATCCGAACAACCAACCAACCAATTTGGAAGAATGAATAAAACAAAATGTCTTCTGCATAAAATAACCCAACAAGGATTAACATACCGTAAAATCCAAACAACCAACCAGCCACTTGAAAGAATGAATAAAACAAAATGTCTTCGGCATAAAATAACCCAACAAGGATTGACATGCCGTAAAACCCAACCAACCACTTGAAAGAATAAATAAACAAAATGTCTTCAGCATAAAATAACCCAACAAGGATTGACATGCCGTAAAACCCAACCAACCAACCAACCAACCAACTTGGAAGAAGGAAAAAACAAAATGTCTTCGGCATAAAATAACCCAACAAGGATTGACATGCCGTAAAACCCAACCAACCAACCAACCAACCAACCAACTTGGAAGAAGGAATAAAACAAAATGTCTTCGGCATAAAATAACCCAACAAGGATTGACATGCCGTAAAATCCAACCAACCAACCAACCAACCAACCACTTGGAAGAATGAATAAAACAAAATGTCTTCGGCATAAAATAACCCAACAAGAGTTGACATGCCATAAAATCCAAACAACCAACCAGCCAACCACTTGAAAGAATGAATAAAACAAAATATCTTTGGTATGAAATGACCCAACAAGGATTGATGTGCCGTAAAATCCAACCAACCAACCAACCAACCGAACAAGGAGCAATATGATTATGTGAAAAGTAAACGCTGGGAACTTTTTCATCAACATTCGATAGAGTTTTATGTTTTTATTGTTGTATTCATTGATAATTACGAGAACCAATTCTATAATTAATTGATGGAGTGTCCTCCTTGATAGATTCTTTGCTTTGGGCTCGAGAAAATTATTTTTCGTTAATGGCAATAAAGGTTTTCGGTTATCAGAACGAGGCAAGGGAAACAAAATGGTGGCCTGTTACAATATGGCAACTGGTAATAGGAAATATAGTTCTCTCTCTCTCTCTCTCTCTCTCTCTCTCTCTCTCTCTCTCTCTCTCTCTCTCTCTCTCTCTCTCACTAACTAACTAACTAAATCTATTAATAAGGGAGATTCGCTTCCGGTTTTTGTCTGTAACAAAAATTACGTCACTGCTTACGTCACATTACGCAACACATAATCCAACGTCATAACATAGAATAAATATACTCAAAATGTGAGCATGCAACGTTAGACAATCCTCATTGTTTCAAGAAATAGATGCCCAGCGTTATATATTTATATATAGATTGTTTTATTCTAATATAATATTTAAGGTTATCGGAACTGTTTCCATTTCAAATTGTCTTTTTTTTTTACTCCTTTAATAAATTTGACGATTTTACAAACACTCTATGGCATTGAATTTTCAGCTCCCATCCCCTCAGGCAATATCTTTCAAAAAAATTATTTTTTTACATCGCCCGGAGGTTGTCTTTTTATTTTGCTTGTAATAATAATAGAAAATTATGAAATCTTTAAGCATACAAAGAATGCTGGCCTATTTCATAACTTTCTATTATTGATATGTTATTTTATATCCAAAATAATTGTGAATAGAATACATGTGTACATGAATAAACTCCTGGCCGAAACACGCGTTAGTAACTCATATTAAATTTCAACATATCGCCGGATTCATTTCCATTTTCAACTTATACACACACACACACACACACACACATATATATATATATATATATATATATATATATATGTGTGTGTGTGTGTGTGTGTGTGTGTGTGTGAGTGTAGCTAAAAGGGTATGAAAACAACACAATATGCTGTTAAAGTGAAAATATGTTATATCATATTCATAGCTAATATTGAACAATATTTCGATTTATAAAAATCATCTTCATAGCTTGTTTATACTCCGGACTTATCAATAGCAGAGACGAAAATAATATGAATTCAAAACGAAAACATTGATGTTTTTTCTAAAAATCCTTTGCAGGCCTACCGTCAACGGGTTAATACTCATCCTGTTTGAAAAAGAGAATTTGTCTATCGTGGAGTTTGGAATATGTGTTCTTTTTTTTCAAAAACTGTTACAATAAGAGATACATGACTGTCGCTGACCAAGAAAAGCGTTGGCGGATGTGCTTATATTTGAAACTACCGCATAACTTTTTTGCAACATCAATGTTTTCGTTTTGAATTCATATTATTTTCGTCTCCGCTATTGATAAGTCCGGAGTATAAACAAGCTCTGAAGATGATTTTTATGAATCGAAATATTGTTCAATATTAACTATGAATATGATATAAAATGTTTTCACTTTAACAGCATATTGTGTTGTTTTCATATCCTTTTATCTATACTCATACCATCGGATTCATTTCCTTTCTCTTAACTATATATATATATATATATATATATATATATATATATATATATACTCTATATATATATATACTCATACCGTATACATATATATATCTATACTCATACCGTATACATATATATCTATATATATATATATATATATATATATATATATATATATATATATATATATATATATATATATATATATATATATATATATATATATATATATATATATATATATATATATATATATATATATATATATATATATATATATATATATAGTCATCCACAGACACCGTGTTTCGGGGTAGGGGCCGGGTTAGTTCAGTCGGTAGAGCGTTCGGCTAGAAACCACAAGGTTCCTAGTTCGATACCGGCCCTCGCCAACTAAGCGTATGAGTAGCACAGGGATCTGTGCGGTAAAGTAAGGAGCTGATGGTAGGTGTGGCGCTCCACCTCAGATGCTAAAACAATCTCCTTGGTCTAGCGCTATTGAAAATGGGATAGACTCCCTCGCTGATTGGCTGATACCGACTTTAGGCCACCCCGACGACTTTACTTATATATATATATATATATAATATATATATATATATATATATATATATATAAATGTGGATGACTTATTAATATATGCTCCCATAAATTTGGTAATGAGCTCTCTAATTGGTAATTTAAATTAACTCTCACTACTAAGCAAATAAGCAATGATCGTTTCCCCGGAAATTTTATCTCTCAGTGACCGTAAAATACATAAACAAACCTATGTACTTATAGTTTAAAAAACACCAGTCCCCGCATCAGCTGTCAGTGGGCGAGGGGATAAGATATCGGACTACCATGCGTTCAGTCTGAGTTCGACCCTAGCCACGGATAGTTGTGTCTAGCCACACTGAAGAGGCGTGAAACGCCGAAACACGTGTCTGTGGATGACTTATTTATATATACATATATATATATATATATATATATATATATATATAATACCAAAAAATTTAGAAATACTTAAAAAATGAGTTTAAAAATGATACAACATCCAACTAACCAACCGAAAGGGTGAACATACATGAACGCGATTCTCTAACCCCTTGGCACAATTTCTAGTGACAATAACCGTTACGCCTGCGCGCCTCCTCAAATTAATCTGAATAATGTACTCAATAACCTATGAGGGTGTGCGCGTGGGAGAGGGGCCTGTTTTCCTCAAAAGTACAATGACGATATTGTTTGAAAAGTGGTGTACTGTTTTTTTGTTTTTTTTTGACAATATTTGGTGACAAGGCGTTGAGAAAGAATGGGGTTAAAGCGGGCTGGCGGGGGGAGGGGGGAGGTATATCAAAGATGAAAGGAATTGGATATATATATATAATGAATTGTTTGTTATAGATATAAAGATAAACATGGAACAAGCAGTGCCCGTTCAGTAAGAAGCACTTACATCTTTTATGCGTGACCGACATAGATTTAAAAATGAACTACCGTGCCAGCTTTGAAGATCAAAAAGAAATATTATATATACTAGCAAATATATGCACCCTCCGGGTGCAAGTATTTAAGTTTTAATGTAATGAAATATCGTATTAAATTAGAAAGTCTAATAAGAATGCAGATAAAAAGATTAGAAACAGAGGTGGGGTATAATAGAAAAATAGAAATTAAACTTACTCTTCCATCATTCCCGTCTTTCATTGCTGAATTTTACTTATTTAACTATTTAGTTAAATTAGGAAATAAAGAATAAAATTACACTTATTTTTTCTTGTTAATGGATTTCATTTAAGATTCATTGAAGAGATTTTTGCTCATATTCATTAAAATAAAACCAAACAGTTAGAAATCAATAATACTAAGCACATATTTAATAAAATCACATTTTTGATATCAATATGCAAATTAGCCTTCCCGTTCACACTGCAAACCGCTAGTTTTTGTATATATAAATACAATAGCATGTTATGAGTATGTAGATATGGACAACACTAATAAAAAGGTGAAGTGATTTTATTAATAATTGAGGTTTAAATATAAATAAAATCATGGAGAATGTGATGTAAATAACTATGTTAATTGTGACTTGAGTAGTAATATAGTTTAGGTTACAGACAGAAAAACACACAATCTCCATTATAATAAGACTAGCAAATATATGCGCCCTCCGGGTGCAAGTATTTAACTTTTAATATAATAAAATATCATATTAAATTAGAAAGGCAAATGAAACTGAATAAGAATGCAGATAAAAAGATTTTGAACAGAGGGGGTATGATTGAAAAATAGAACAACTTTAAAACTAACTATTCCATCATTTTCCATTACTCCCGTCTTTCATTGGTGAATTTTCCTAATTTAACAATTTAGTTAAAATAGGAAGTAAAGAATAAAATGAATTATTTATTCTTGTTAATAGATTTCTTTTAAGATTTATCTCCGAAAATTTTGCTCATATTCAATAAGATAACACCAAACAATTAGAAATCAATAATATTAAGCATATATTTATTAAAATCAAATATTTAATATCAATATGCAAATTAGCCTTCCCATTCACACTGTAATACGCTATTTTGTTGTATATATAAATACAATTGCATGTTATTAGGATGTAGATATGGTCAACAGTCTTAATGATGTAAAACAATTTTATTAATAATTGAGGTTTAAATAAAAATAAAATCATGGAGAATATGATGTCAATAACAAAGGGGATTGTGACTTGAGTAGTAATATAGTTTCGGTTACAGATAGACAAACCCACAATCTCCATTATAATAAGATAGATATATAATATATATATATATATATATATATATATTATATATATATCATCATGTCGCGCTGTCAGCGCGGATATCCATGACAATCTCTCTCCATCCGTCCCTATCGCACATCATTCTGATTATTCTAGCGATGAAACTGGAGTAGGTTTCTGTTGTATCTATTTCTTCAATATATATATATATATATATATATAAAGCTTTTTTTAAAATCATTTTTATAGTGAGTTCGAAGCATTAATTAAAATGTAATAATATATTTTTGAAGGCGTAATAATGCACATTTATGTTTAAAAACATATTTAATTTTTTTCTTTTTTTTCTTTTTTTTTTTTTTTGTTGGTCCCTTAATATTTTCAGGCTATGCCCATCTTCAGAGTATCGAAACATTTTTTTTTAATTTTTATCTGTATTTGATAAACTCAACTGTGATGTTAATCCGTTGAATGTTTAACGTAAATGCAAAATTTTGGCAAAGATGTAGAGTTATGCTCGGCAAATTCCGTTAGATTCCGTGCGGCGTTCTTGTTTCGCGGGATGTTTTGAAAATCATTTCATATATAAATTTTTTATATATATATATATATATATATATATATATATATATATAGTGTTGTTATGGGTCCAACGGGAGAAAATTAAATATTTTGCAAAAGAGAAGATCCGCAAAATGGCTTATGTTTTTTTTTAATATTTTTTTAAATTTTACATTAGCGACACGTGTTTCACATCTTCTGATATCTACTTCAGGTTGGTGAGGGCCGGTATCAATCCAGAATCTTGTGGTTCCTAGCTGGATGCTCTACCGACTGATGTAAAGTATTAAATAGGAACACCTGGTGTCCTCAAGCTATGTCCAAATGAATGATTTTAACTATAGACAAATAAAAAAAAGCTCGTTAAAATGATTGCACTATATATAAATAGCTATGATGATATTAAAATATTTACAATTTAATCAAATTTCAGCATCCAATAACCCATTAGGCATTGGGGTGCCGTAATAAACCAAACCTATATACAGGGTCAGGCAAAATGATCTGACACATTTGTAGGTTAAATAAAAGGCAAATAAAGTAAAGAAACTAAAAAGTGTTGGACTGGTGAGCATCACGCTTTCATTGTGGAAACGTTTATCAACATCATTTTATATGGATGCATTTGAAGATCATTGTGAAGAATTCTTTGCAAACTTCTTTTCGGAAAGTCTAAGAGCCTGGGCGCGTTTAAATGTGGAACGGAAGTGGAGACTGTTGAACTGAAACTCTTACCGCTGTCACATTTTCTGGAGTTCTGGCGGTGCGAGGTCGGCCGGTTAATTTTCGTTTCAATGCAGAGCCAGTAGCTCTGAAGTTGGTAACCCATAACAAGATCGTGTTTCGAGCTGGTACGGGATCATGTCTACCAAGATTGAAGTGCAAACGGAACGCTCTTTGTGTTGCAGTTACAGATTCGTTTGTTTTGATAAACGTTTCCACAATGAAAGCGCGATGCTCACCAGTCCAATTCATGGAAGCAACTGAAAAAGAAACGAAAAACAATGGCATTATAAAGAAACAAAACAAAATGACATTATATGAAAAAGAAATGACATTATATGTACTTTTCGAAAACAAAAACACTTTTTTGTTTCTTTACTTTATTTGCCTTTTATTTAACCTACAAATGTGTCAGATCATTTTGCCTGACCCTGTATAACCGAGATAATTATTAAATGTGTGAAGCCGCACTGAAAGGACTGATTCCGGTTGGACCACGGGAGATAAGCATGTTTAGATATAAGATTGGTGACCACTTAAGAGTAGCAGGCTAATGGAAACAGCGTGAAGCCTGTGTGACAGACTAAGTAAAGCTGCCTTAATAACAACAATTTGAAGGTGTGTGTGTGTGTGTGTGTGCGTGTGTGTGTGTGTGTGTGTGTGTGTTGCTTCATTGTTTTTAATTTGATTAAATTATCTTATTTTTATCGTTTTCGGAAAATTGTAGGCAATGGGAGTGTATATACGTGTGGGGTCAAGCCCTGTTCTGCCTGTGTATATGTTTAGTTTGTTAGATTTTTCGTATTTGATAGGTCGTGTGTGTGTGTGTTTGTAGTTGTCTTTCTGCTCTGTGTGTATGTATGTATGTATGTGTGTGTTTGTGTGTGTTGTGTGTGTGTGTGTGTGTGTGGTTGTATCAGAGACGTTTATTTTGGAGG
>CM042175.1:40345946-40355946 GCA_023376005.1 Doryteuthis pealeii
ATGACCATTTTTTAATGTTTGCTTTTTTGTTTTATATATTTATTTATTTATTTATTCATGTATTTTGATTTTTTGTCTGAAACAATACTAGACGACCTATTTGCCAATTGGTAGGGTCTAGTCATTTTTTGATAAAAGTTCACAGAATACAACAGTTAGCTTCAAAAAGTTCAACAAGTTCAATGGTGAGCTGCGCGAAAGTGGCTCTTGCACATCTTTCCACATTCACAAGTTATTCCAGGGAGCACAGGGTATTTTATTGGTCCATCCCACCGATGCACAATTTGGTGACTGATCAGGTCAGCCTTGCTCAGACATAGCCTTCCACACTGGTCACATAGTAGACCGATTTGAAGCCCTTGATTGTTCTACTTCTTTATTCTTGTGAACATCTCGTTCAACCGCTCATGCTGTATACGGTTGGTCTCAAACTTTTTTTTGCCCTCCTGCAAAGCTCTTCTCCACTGCCCACGGTCCAAAGCCTTACTCTCCTAGGTCTTCTCATCGATGTTACACCTTTTCAAGGTCGACCTCAGGCAATCCTTGTATCTCATCTTGGGCCCTTAAGCCAAACGCTTTCCGTTTACAAGTTTCCCATAGAACAGTTGTTTAGGAAGTCGCCCATCGTTCATCCTTACCAAATGCCCACTCCACCTCAATCTATGCTTGGTTATGAGAATTCTATACCTTGACATTTGGCTCGATCCAGAACCTCAATATCACTGACGTACATTTGCCAACGTAAATTTAAACATGGCAATAGCATAATCTTTATAGATCATTGCCGTCCCTCACAATCCCACAACTCCACCACCAGAACAAGAAATTAGCCACAGGAAACTAACCAGTGTTGAGGTGACAGGCAATGTTTAGTGAACCTTTTCTAGCACCATCCCATTAGTTTGGGTGAGCAGTGCTCTCCTAAATAGGTCTGCTCAGACACAAGAGTCTCCACCGGGGTCAGTCCCTGTCATGGGTAGACACAACAACTATGTTAGGATAAGACTCCTGCCGCCAATGTGTAGATATGTAAATGCATGCTTCCAACTGGTAAGGTCTGCACACGTTGCCACACATCCATCGCCATGGGACTTTTTGAGAGGCTGATAGACGAAAGAAAGAAAGAAGGGAACATTTGTTCATCGTGATATTATAGTGGTAAACGCTTGTACAACACGAATACCACTCTCTAAATTTTTATGATTGTTGTCCAGTGACAAGCCTAAGCAAGATAACTGACAATCATGTCAATCGCAGGTATTAAATCAGAGTTGTCCTTCTCCTAGATGGATAACCTAACAAGGAATAAGGGTCCAACACTCCCAACAAATTTAAACATACATACATACATACATATAGACAGAGATAGATAAAAAGATACGAACAGACTGAGATGATAGATAGATAGATAGATAGATAGGGGCTGGGATATAGATATAAATACGAAGAGATATACATATTGATATTGATCGCAACGTCTTGTCAGACGACTGCCACTCCTTCATTCATTGTCGGTCTGTGAGCTCGTTCGTAACTTTTCAATCCTGTCAAAGTCTTGCATAACTTAGAACATATCTGGCACACATAACGATCGGTGTTGACTGAGTCGACAAGTGTTGTATACTCATCACTGTGAACCACTCCTTCATTCATTGTCCGTTTGTGTGCTCGTTCATAATTTGAGATCACCAGCTGTTCGGTACCCTTTTGTGCAACAGGAACATAAAAAGTCCTCATGTCGGGGATCATGTTGGGAATCAGAGTGTGGCATGGTAGAGACAACAATTGCAGTCGGGTAGCTCTCGTAGGATTTCAAGTGATTGACCAAGCCTGCCTTTAACAACAGGGCCCGGTAATTTATGAGGAAGTGCGTCCCGGTCTTCTGCCTCAGAAATTGCTACCCGGTGACTATTAAAATAACGTCCCCAGCTATGTCGTCTCGGTGGTGTTACTTGAAAGAAAACAACCAACTTAGGGCGTTAAATGTATTTAAGAGGGGGGCTTCTCTTTTTTGTCGTAATTCTTGTTAATTTATAGAAATTTGTTGTAATTCTTGTTTATTTATCGTAATTTGTCGTAATTCTTGTTTAGATATGAAGATGGTTATATAGTTTGGAATAGACTAGATAGATAGATAGATAGATAGATAAACAAACAAAATAATATAGATAGATATGAACAAATGGAAGATGGGTGATAGATATATATAAACAAAGTAAAACAGGAACATATATATCCATCTTCATATCTAAACAAGAATTACGACAAATTTCTATAAATAAACAAAAATTACGATAAATAAATAAGAATTTCGCCAAAAAAGAAGCCCTCCCCCCTAAAATACATTTAACGCCCTAAGTTGGTTGTTTTCTTTCAAGTAACACCACTGAGACGACATAGCTGGGGACGTTATTTTAATAGTCACCGGGTAGCAATTTCTGAGGCAGGAGACCGGGACGCACTCTCCTGAGTTTTTCCCGGTTCACCCTTGCAGCTTCAGACAGTTCGTACCCCTGTATTCCGCAGCCCTCCATTGCCCTCAATCAGATGTCAGGGACTCCCAATTATTGACGGGAATACCAGAGCATAATAGACATATACATGGCAATAGCATAATCTTTACAGATCATTGCCGTCCCTCACAATCCCACAACTCCACCACCAGAACCCTTCCTTGCATGAGCCCTCAAATGACTCATCAAACCTGCTGCAGATCCACAAAGTCTGATGCAAATATGACATGAAAAGACTTCCTTCCCGTTGAATGAGATGAATCAGATGAATCAGATGATTAAATTTGATGCTTATGCACCACCATATGTCTCTTAAGGCCAGAAGCCGACTTACAGACCTTGCCACGGATAGCACAAGACACATTGTTTGCTCCTGGAATCTGCATGGACTGACCCAGGTGAGACTTCCTATGATTGACATATCCAGCATTAGAAAGCAAAACTCGACCACATGTCAGACATTTCCAACCCTTCCATGTTCTCTCCAATATGACAGGTGTAACTTTTTCGAAGTTGACGCCTTAGGTTTTCATGCACGATTCTTTCACTCTCAAAACTGGTAAAACTGGTAGCTCTCGTGGGATTTCATGTGATTGACCAAGCCTGCCTTTAACAACAGGGCCCGGTAATTTATGAGGAAGTGCGTCCCGGTCTTCTGCCTCAGAAATTGCTACCCGGTGACTATTAAAATAACGTCCCCAGCTATGTCGTCTCGGTGGTGTTACTTGAAAGAAAACAACCAACTTAGGGCGTTAAATGTATTTAAGAGGGGGGCTTCTCTTTTTGTCGTAATTCTTGTTTATTTATCGTAATTTGTCGTAATTCTTGTTTAGATATGAAGATGGTTATATAGTTTGGAATAGACTGAGATAGATAGATAGATAAACAAACAAAATAATATAGATAGATATGAACTCTCCAGTCATACATATGGGAGTAAATATCGAATTAAATCCGACGGTATGCAGAAAGAAGAAAAACCCATGAAGTATTCCAAAAAGATTAACTTATTCTTGACTAGCCGGACCTGTGGATATACCACAGTATGATAATTTAGTTATTACAATGATTGACATGTTTGTTTGAGCTGTTGCAAAATACTTAAATATATAAAAACTAGGATGATCATGATTTAACTCTCTCTCTCTCTCTCTCTCTCTCTCTCTCTCTCTCTCTCTCTCTCTCTCTCTCTCTCATTTTTTCTTTCCTTCCTTCTTATCATCTTTTTATTATGTTCAATTAAAATAGATTGAATTTTATCGCTTCCATGTGCTCACCCGCTCTCTCTCTCTCTCTCTCTCTCTCTCTCTCTCTCTCTCTCTCTCTCTCTCTCTCTCTCTCTCTCTCTCTTTCTCCCACTCACTTTTATTCTTTCTTTCTTAATATATTTTTTCTGTGTAGAATGTCCTTTTCCTTCTCTTTCTTTATAATAAAAACCGAATGGTCCATTATTTATCGGGGGTGAGGGCACTCATAAGAAATAAGAATTCTGCGGATAAGCAACACCAGATAATCAGAATTTACATTTTTGCATTTAATCTTGGACGATTTGAACGGTCTCATTTTAACCAGAGGGTGTGGCAAGATGATAACGGTCGTGCAATTAACGAACACGAGTATTAATTTATTCTTGATGGAGAAGTCGACGTTATAACGTTTTGGTTTCTTTAACAAATCTTCTTCAGGACTTGAGGTTATTAACTTTCGCATATATTTGCTAATATATATATATATATATATATATATATATATATATATATTAGCAAATATATGCACCCTCCGGGTGCAAGTATTTTAGTTAAATTTTATAATAAAATATCATATTAAATTAGAAAGGCTAATGAAACTGAATAAGAATGTAAATAAAAAGATTTGGAACAGAGGGGGTATGATTGAAAAATAGAACAACTTTGAAACTAACTCTTCCATCATTTTCCGTTACTCCCGTCTTTCATTGGTAAATTTTCCTATTTAAACTGTTTAGTTAAAATAGGAAGTAAAGAATAATATTACAGTTATTTCTTCTTCTTAATGGATTTCTTTTAAGATTTATTGAAGAGATGTTTGCTCATATTCAATAAGATAAAACCAAACAATTAGAAATCAATAATACTAAGCATATATTTATTAAAATCAATTTTTTAATATCAATATGCAAATTAGCCTTCCCATTCATACTGTAAACTGATATTTTGTTGTATATATAAATACAATTGCATGTTATTAGTATGTAGATATGGTCAACAGTGTAAGTAATGTAAAACAATTTTATTAATAATTGAGGTTTAAATAAAAATAAAATCATGGAGAATATGATGTAAATAACTAAAGGAATTGTGACTTGTATAGTAATATAGTTTCGGTTACAGACAGACAAACCCACAATCTCCATTATAATAAGAAGATATACAAGGTGTGTCAAAAAAGTACCGAGATTTTTTTTTTTACTTTTTGTAAATAACGTTCCATTCTTTCTTTCTATTTTGGTAAATACAGCTTTAAACTTCGTACATTTTTGACACACCTTGTATTCTGAAATGAATTAATGAATAGAACTTTTTTTAGAATACAAGGTGTGTCAAAAAGTACAAAAAATCTCGATATATTTTTGACACACCTCGTATATATATATATATATATATATATATATATATATAAGTCCTAATTTTAGTTACAGACAGACGCGGAATCTCCCTTAAGATTTATGTATATATATATATATTGGGAGAATATGTGCTTAATTGAAGTCATACCTAATTTTTGAAAATTAATTAATTAATAATTAATGAATTTGGCGGGAATAATTATTAATTAATTAATTTTCAAAAATTAGGTATGACTTCAATTAAGCACATATTCTCCCAAAAATTGTCGGCTAAAAAAAGGCATATCCAAACACATCGTTTGTTTGTTTACTTCTCATATATATATATATATATATATATATATATATATATATATATATATATATATATATATATAGTGGTATCTTGACTTACGAGTTTAATTCTTTCCGCTCGCAACTCAGTTTCGGTGATTGAGGGTCTTAATGTCCTGGGTATGACGTTAAACTCAATTTGATGATGAAGTTCCAATTTAGTTCTGGTGAATGTGGAGCACCATTTCATCACCATTACTCCCAGGTCCACTCTGAAGCAGAGTGGTAGTACCTGTTAGGGTCCTATCTCTATGTCAATTAGGAAAAAAGAGTTTTAAAAAATGTGTTCAAAAAACTTTGAATACTCTTCAAGCATGAATAATGTCTTAGGGATAAAATAACCCAACAAGGGTTGACATGCCGTAAAATCCAAGCAACAACACGTGAGAACAAAAAGAACAAGAAAAATCTTAATAAAAGAATTATCATGGTAAGATAGGATTAAAAAAAACGATGAATAGAATGAAAACGTCTTTGGCATAAAATAACCCAACAAAGGTTAACATGCCGTAAGATCCAACCAACCTATGATTAGATATTTTTCCTTGTCTTGACACCCCCCCCAAAAAAAAACACATACATTTACCAACCCCTCCGCACGAGCAGGATGGGACACAATGTCAATTTCTTAAGTGGAGTTTAACAGGTTTGAATTCAGAGTTTTCCTTCTCCTAGACTGGTTACCTAGCCATGGTTAAAGAGCCCAGCCCGCCTTATCATTTACCCATAGCTGGGTAGAGTAGGTGGATGCATACCTTTCCCAAGGGTATTAGCACTATGTGAAATGCAAACAAACTCGTCCAGGATTCGAACTCGGGTTCATTTTTAACCATTACACCTATCGCCTCCAACTAAAAAAAAAACGTTATATGGACAATTGGGGGTATATGGCCCCCAGTTGAGAACCCCTATGGGCTGGGTTAGCTCAGTCGGTAGAGCGTTCGGCTAGAAACCACAAGGTTCCTAGTTCGATACCGGTCCTCGCCAACTCAGCGTATGAGTGGCACAGGGATCTGTGCGGTAAAGTAAGGAGCTGATGGTAGGTGTGGCGCCCAACCTCAGATGCTAAAAAACAATCTCCTTGGTTTAGCGCTATTGAAAAGGGGATAGACTCCCTCGCTGACTGGCTGATACCGACTTTAGGCCGCCCCGTCGAATTTTACTTACTTACTCTATAGTACAATGGAGACATTGTTTGCAAAGCTGCGCACTGATTTTAAGGGCAGTATTTGAAGACAAGGCGTTGAGAAAGAATAAGGTCAAAGGTCGGGGGGGGGTATATTAAAGATGAAAGGGAGTGGATATATAATGAATTGTTTGTTATAGATATAAAGATAAACATCTAACTACAGCTTTAGAGTTTTTATTTACCTTAGTATATTGAAACCTTATGACCCGAAATTATCGGGTAATAAACGTAGACAAACACAGAGATCTACATTTATATACAAACGCATGTGTTTCTATCCCTGTTTCTATCTTCTTCTTCTTCTTCTTCTTCTTCTTCTTCTTCTTCTTCTTCTTCTTCTTCTTCTTCTCTATCATTCTTCTTATTATTATTATTATTATTATTATTATTATTATTATTATTTTCTATCATTCTTCTTCTTCTTCTTCTTCTTCTTCTTCTTCTTATTATTATTATTATTATTATTATTATATTATTATTATTATTATTATTATTATTATTTTCTATCATTCTTCTTCTTCTCTATCATTCATCTTTTTCTTTTTCTTCTTCTTCTTCTCCTTCTTCTTCTTCTTCTCTATCATTCATCTTCTTCTTCTTCTCTATCATTCATCTTATTATTATTATTATTATTATTATTATTCTCTATCATTCTTCTTCTTCTTTATCTTCTTCTTCTTTTTCTCTATCATTCTTCTTCTTCTTTCTTCTTCTTCTTCTATATCATTCTTCTTCTTCTTCTTCTTCTTCTTCTTCTTCTCTATCATTCTTCTTCTTCTTCTTTATCTTCTTCTTCTTCTCTATCATTCTTCTTCTTCTTCGTCTTCTTCTATATCATTCTTCTTCTTCTTCTTTTTCTCTATCATTCTTCTTCTTCTTCTTCTTCTTCTTCTTCTTCTTCTTCTTCTTCTTCTTCTTCTTCTTCTTCTTCTTTATATCCACTTCTTCTTTCGTAATTTGAGCTTCTTCTTCTTTTTCTTCTTCTTTTTCTCTATCATTCTTCTTCTTCTTCTTCTTCTTCTTCTTCTTCTTCTTCTTCTTCTTCTATCCATGTCCCGTACAACCTGTAAGCCCCCTGTGGATTATTGGGTCGCGCCCTCATCACGTTGGTGATGAAGCTGCCGTTTCGGTTACAAATGGGATGTGCGGTTATTATCATTGTTATGCCCACATAAGTCAGATATATGAATTTTAGATTAGAGATAATTGTCAAATTAATTATGCAAACCATGTGAAATCTACAGAAGACCACGTGATGTAAATGGAGGAGCTTATTTTAATAAAAAATGTTTAACAATTGGATAAATATAGTGTTGTGGGGGGGGGTATTAAGGGTCACAAATAAAGACAAACGGCTGGTGAAAGTTGATACAATTTTATTGAACAGAGAAAGTAGAAATTACAGAAGGAAAGTGAAGTTACGTCCGACAATACAGTCTAGAACTGAATCGGTTCGCTTGTTCTTCAAGCTACAATTGTCTTTGCTACTGATAGTAGTAGTAGGATCATTCCATTATGTAAATAGGTTATATCACCTATAACATATAGGTTTCCCACAACGAGGTTAATTCGGAAATATAATCCAGAAATACTCTGACTCTCCGGTAAAGAAAATGGTTTCAGGCGCAGCGGTCTGTAAAGAAGGTTATGCTGTAAGTCTTGTAGTATATAAGGATTCATCGCCATTGATTTTTTTTAATAAGATGAAATTGTAAATAGTGTTTCATATTATCAACTCCTTCTGCAAAATCCACCTTATCTATTGAATGATCCTCGTATCTTTCTCATCTGTCTTCTATATAAAAAAAAGAAAATAAAGATAAAGTTAATAATTTTGATATTTCGGACTGTTGTTCTCATCTTTATTGTAGCATGTATAAATACGGATCCTCACTTTCACTTTTACCAAGTGGTGCATAAATTATATTATACAGTTGAAGAGTCCTTAATTACCATGGGAAATTTGCTTCGCTATTAGCTAGCTTGATAAATAGATATGAACGGATTGAAATAACGAGCTATTTAACAACTGAGATAGATAGATAGATAGATAGATAGATAGATAGTCATCCAAGCTATCAAAATATTAAAAAAGATATTTTGAGTTTTCCCAGCTATTAGCTAGCTTGATAAATAGATATGAACGGATTGAAATAACGAGCTATTTAACAACTGAGATAGATAGATAGATAGATAGATAGATAGATAGATAGATAGTCATCGAAGCTATCAAAATATTAAAAAAGATATTTTGAGTTTTCCCAGCTATTAGCTAGCTTGATAAATAGATATGAACGGATTGAAATAACGAGCTATTTAATAACTGAGACAGCTATATAGATAATTGTATAGATATAGTATTTATCCATTCATTTATAGTTTATCCCTTCTTCATTTATAACACACAAGTTTTTTTTCAATCGTATTTCATCTTATATTAAAAACGGAATACTCTTCTTTCATATTGAATGAGTTCATACGAAGTATATCAGAAAAGTTTCAGGACTGGTGTCACAAAAATTATTTCAAATCCAAATTACAAACTACAAGTTATCCCCTTCCAAGTAATCCCCCTGGAGTCTAATGCACTTCTCCACCCTTTTCTGTCAAGCTCGTATGCACTCCTGGAAGGATTCTTCCGGGATTCTCCGTAGCTCTGTCGTCACTGCCGTTTTGATGAAACTCATCAGAAGTTCCAATTCTGGAGCTCTGGGGAATGTGGAGTACCCCTTCATCACCATTACTCACAGGTCCACTATGAGCAGGAATGGTAGTACCTATTAGGGTCCAATATATAGGTCTGATAGAAAAACTGAGTTTAAAAAAGAAGAAAGAATGAACAAAGAAGAAGAAAAAAGAAGAAAGAATGAACAAATAAGGAAAAAAAGAACAATGAATGAATAAAGAAGGAAAAAGAAGAAAGAATGAACAAAGAAGGAAAAAAGAAGAAAGAATGAACAAATAAGGAAAAAAAGAACAATGAATGAATAAATGAAAAGAAGGAAAAAAGAAGAAGAACAATGAACAAAGAAGAAAAAAGAAGAAACAATGAACAAAGAAGGAAAAAAGAAGAAAGAATGAACAAAGAAGGAAAAAAAAGATGAACGAATGAACAAAGAAAGAAAAAAGAAGAAAGAAGGAAAAAAAGAAACAATGAACAAAGAGGAAAAAAGAACAATGAATGAACAAAGAAAGGAAAAAAGAAGAAAGAAATGAACAAGAAGGAAAAAAGAAGAAAGAATGAACAAATAAGGAAAAAAAGAAAATGAATGAACAAAGAAGGAAAAAGAAGAAACAATGAACAAAGAGGAAAAAGAAGAAACAATGAACAATAAGGAAAAAAAGAACAAGAATGAACAA
>CM042175.1:40360946-40370946 GCA_023376005.1 Doryteuthis pealeii
ATATATAATAAAGTAAGCCTAATGAGTCAGGGAATATCTACCTATGTTTCTCCTAACGGATCATCGGGATGATATATAAAGTTAACCCTAATGAATCAAATATACATACTAACAGTTTCGCTTAGTAGCTCATCAGGGCAAAGATCTGACTAAAGAGATTTGAAGCAAACGCACTATTATACAAAACCTCCCATAGTGATTCAAATAAATTAACATAAACTAAACCGACCAATAAAAAAGAACAGAAGACCGTTTTAATCTATCATTTCTTTTTATTATTGTTTATTTCTAAACAAGTTTTTTTAATCTCCCATATATATATATATACATTATATTATATAATTATACACTTTTTTAAATAATTCTACATCAGACTTTTTTGAGTCTTATTTTATAACTATAATGCTTCTGATTATTTTTAAAATTAAAAATAAAATTAATTTTATTTTTAAATAAAATTCATATTATTTTTAATATAGACAGTGCATTTTTTGATTAATTCCAACTTTTAACTAGCAGCGTTCTGTTTTGCTAACGGTCATTTTTCCCGTCTTATTTTTGTTGATTGACCGATCCACGTGCGGTCGATACATTATATTGCGAGGGTCCTCACATCAGTGAGGTAGGGCCGGTGTTGCTTTTTAAACCGTCGAGAGGAAGGCCCCGAAACGGTTTGCACATTCTCTCCTGATGAGCCCATGCATTTGTAAACATCCTTTGTTTTTTCAATATATCATATTCACACTGTCGGATTAATTTCCATTTTATTTTCAACACACACACACATATATATATATATATATATATATATATATAATAAAGTAAGCCTAATGAGTCAGGGTATATCTACCTAGGTTTCTCCTAACGGATCATCAGGATGATTCTGAGAATCGGAATTATCCTGATGATTTGTTAGAAAAAGAGACGAACTGAAATATTTGAAGATTAACTGAAGTGAGAAAGAAAGAGACAGAGACAGAGACAGAAAGAGAGAGGGGGAGAGAGAGGGAGATGGTAAGAGAGAGGGGGAGAACGTATGAAAACGGAAAGGATGAAGTGATTGTGCTTTGTTTGTCGTAGAGTGAAGACAATAATACAACGTTGGATTTAAGTAAATATATAAATTGATGAAATATTGTATAATATACTGATGCAATTTTTTTCCCCTCTGAAAAAGATATCTTTTTTTCGGTCACGTCTCATCAGAGAAGCATACCGTGACACTAATGTTTGTACGAGGAATAATGTGTAAAATCCGCAGATGTGGAAGTAAAAAAAAATGTATATATATATATATATATATATATATATATATATATATATATATATTACGTAGCAAAGTTGTGAGAACAGGCAGAGTTATTATGAACAATATTATTGTTGGAGGAGTGGTTGTTGGATCCGAATAACAGTAAATTGAAGGATTGTTTTTGTATACAGAGTTCAGGACGGTATTTGCTGATCAATAAGGATTCAAGAATTGAAAGACGTAATTCGTTGTCAGCGGCCTCTAATATAGTGAACATTGAATGATTATAAGACGCTACGCATGCAGGATTATCAAGTTGGTGACGTGTGATAGCGGAAGTGGAGGTTTGACTTGGTAGTTTAGTGGAATGGTCCAAATTATTGCTGCGTAGGGATGTGGGTATGTGCTGGTTGATTCTGATCTCCAATCTCTGAGTAGTGCGTCCGATGTAGCAAATATCACATTTGCAAAGAAATTTGTAGATTAAATAGCTTTTGTGGTGAGGGGGTACACTGTCCTTGAGATTTGGGGGAAAGAGTGTATTAGATTTAAAAATAATACGTAAGTTGACGGCATTAAAGCAATGGTGGACTGATCGTACAATGCGTTCAATTTGTTGCATGGAGGAGTTGCCAGTCCAACATTGGATTCTACGGCATGTCAATCCTTGTTGGGTTATTTTATAGATTCAATATGCTCTCTCCCTATGTATATACTAGCTAAAGTACCCTGTCCATGACCGGACTAAAAGAAAAAAATAGGAACACCAAAGAGTGAGTGGCGAAAATTTTGTTGGATTTAAATAAATACACGAATGGACGAAAGATTGTATAATATACTGATGCAATTTTATAGATTCAATACACCGTCTCCATATATATATATATATATATATATATATATATATATATATATATATGGGTCGGGTTAGCTTATATATATATATATATATATATATATATATATATATATATATATATATATCGGTCAGTCGGTAGAGTGTTCGGCTAGAAACCACAAGGTTGCTAGTTCGATACCGGTCCTCGCCAACTCAGCGTATGAGTAGCACAGTGATCTGTGCAGTAAAGTAAGGAGCTGATGGTAGGAGTGGCGCTCCACCTCAGATGCTAAAAAACAATCTCCTTGGTCTAGCGCTATTGAAAAGGGGATAGACTCCCTCGCTGACTGGCTGATACCGACTATAGGCCGCCCCGTCGACTTACTTCTATATATATATATATATATGTGTGTGTGTGTGTGTGTATGTGTGTGTGTGTGTGGAGAAAGGTAGACAAACACGGGATGTTATGGGAACTGGATGTTTATTGTCGACGATGCAACGTTTCGGTCTATTAATTAGACCATCTTCAGGACTTGGATATAGTAATTGCTTCAATGATGGACATTCTTAAAATGCTGAAAACGGAAGGTCGTCAGTAGGGCCTCTCCCTACCGACGACCTTCCGTTTCTGTGGTTGAGGGTGGTTAGTGTATTTTCTTCTCACTAGATGGGGAGTGTCAGAATGGTGGATGGTGGTACCACAGGTGTTGGTCTCGAAAGTTGGATTGTTGAGGATTGGTTAACTGAATATGTGTATGTGTGTGTGTGTCTGCTTAATTGTTTTTTTGTTTATATGTGTTGGGGAATTGGATTTGTCGTTAAGTTATATATATATATATATATATATATATATATATATATATATTTCCTCATCGTATTTCCATATATATATATATATATATATATATATATAGTCATCCACAGACACGTGTTTCGACTTATCAAGTCTCTTCAGTGTGGCTAGGCATTTGTAAGTTACCTACAGCCGGGATTGAAATCCGATCGGTTCAGCATCAGTCGAACAGCTTAACCGCTAGGCTATCGTCACCTACAGAATGCGAAAGGGATTTTAACTGTTTTAATACACACCTCCGTATGTATGTAAAGACCGCCATAGAGTGCTCCATCCCTTTTATAGGAGAGCGTTGCCTTTATGCTTTAGTTGGTCAAAGTGCTCAATCCCAGGGGGATGGGGCGCATATACAGTCCTCCACAGACACGTGTTTTGACTTATCATGTGTGTGTGTGTGTGTGTGTGTGTGTGTGTGTTGGATTCCACGGCATGTCAATCCTTGTTGGGTTATTTTATGCCGAGAAAGTTCTATTCATGCTTTATGGGTATATTTGGGGGGGGTGTTTTACCTCATATCAACCTCAGTGGGTAATTTAATGCCGATAAAGTTTTGAAATAAATCAATTCTTTATGGATAATACCATTTTTTTATAAATACATTTTTCTATTTAACCCATAGATGGGACCCTAACAGGTACTACCACTCCGGGTCTGAGTGGACCAGGGAGCAATGGTGATGAAGGAGAGCTCCACATTCCCCAAACCTCCAGAGCTGGAACCTCACCATCAGATAGAGTTTAACGTCATTCCCAGGACATGTAGACCCGCAGCCACCGCCTTCTAGGATCCATATGATAAAAAGGGGTTGGGGCTTGCCATAAGGGCAATAGGGTTGGGAAAATCATATAGGTGCTAGGGCTTGACGTGACCAGCCGATTGATCGGAGGGGGCCTCTCCGACCGACCGTCTAGCCCAAGATAGGGCCAAAGTGGAGTATTGCATGTCATGAATTGCTCATCCACCTTTATGGGTATTCAAAATCTTTTTACATCTCAATGTTTCTATTCAACCTATAGATGGTACCCTAACAGGTACTACCACTACGGGCCAGATTGAACTTGGCAGTAATGGGGATGAAGGGGTACTCCACACACCACAGAGATTCAGAATTGGAATTTCACCATTAAATGCAGTTTAACCTCATATCATGGACACTAAGAACCTCAGGCACCGCCTTCTAGCACATATATGATAAAACCTTTCCCATATATATCTTATTATAATGGAGATTGTGTGTTTTTCTGTCTGTAACCGAAACTATATTACTACTCAAGTCACAATTCCCTTAATTATTTACGTCAAATTCTCCATGATTTCATTCTTTTAAACCTTAAGTTATTAATAAAAATTGTTTTACATTATTAATACTGTTGACCATATCTACGCACTAATAACATGCAATTGTATTTATATATACAACAAAATAGCGGTTTACAATTTGAACGAGAAGGCTAATTTGCATATTTATATTTAAAATTTTATTTTAATAAATATGTGCTTGGTATTATTGATTTCTAATTGTTTGGTTTTATCTTAAGAAATATAAACAAAAATCTCGTGGATAAATCTTAAAAGAAATTTATTTACAAGAAGAAATAACTGTAATATTATCCTTTACTTCCTATTTTAACTAAATAGTTAAATTAGGAAAATTTATCTATGAAAGAGGGGAGTAATGGAAAATGATGGAATAGTTAGTTTCAAAGTTGTTCTATTTTTCGATTATACCCCCTCTGTTGCAGATCTTTTTATCTGCATTCTTAGTCAGTTTCATTAGCCTTTCTAATTTAATATGATATTTTATTATATCAAAACTTAAATACTTGCACCCCGAGGGTGCATATATTTGCTAGTAATCATATATTTTCAATCATAATTTTCATTATTTTCGTAAGCTGAAAAAAATTTGAAAAAAATCATCAGGAGTTTATTTAATGTTTTTTTGGTTTTTTTTCGAATGGAAACATTTTTTCAAGAGAATATTAATTTTTCTGCAAGTTTCATTGTGTTGAATATGAGGGGGGGGGGGTAAATTTCACAGGGTAAAATTGGTGGTACCTATATATAACTATGTGCAAAATATCGCTGACTGTATAAAAGGGTGATCACAGGAAATTCTTCTAAAAATCATATAAAATAAACTAACGATCCGATTTTAATAAAACTTTCGGTATATGAATTAATAAAAGACGAACTTTTATTGTAAATATATGTTTACTAAATTGAAAAGGCTAATTTTTTTTTTTCGTTAGTTTTTGTTTCGCGTATTGATCCCCCCAACAAAGATATCACAGCTCTTCAGTGCAGCTAGAGTTTGAAGGCTGCTTCAGGACAGGATCAAAGCTCGACCAATTTTTCATCAGTCAGAATCTCTACCAAACAGGCCATCAGCACAACCCACTTTAAGGAAGGAAATTCACTGGTATAAGTGTGTGTGTATGTATGTAAGTATGTATGCATATATATATGCAAAATATCGCTGGCGCTATAAAAAGGTGATCACAGGAAATTCTTCTAAAAATCATATAAAATAAACTAACAATCCGATTTTAATAAAACTTTCGGTATATGAAGTAATAAAAGACGAACTTTTATTGTACATAAATGTTTTCTAAATTGAAAAGGCTAATAATTTTTTTCGTTTGTTTTTGTTTCGCGCGTTGATCCCCCGTACAAAGATATTTTTTTTAATCTTTTGGACATAAATAAATTCAATGAAGGAACATATGTAAAAAAAGATAATTCGCTAATAAATCGGTTTTGGAAATAGGGCATCTTAAACATTGAAACTTAAATCTCGTAAATAAGATAACATATATGATAAAAAAGGGTTGGGGTTTTCTATGAAGGCCATAGGATTGACAAAAGCATATAGGTGCTCTGGCTTGACGTGGCCAGCTAATTTATCACGGGTCGCCACCCACAGTCAAAAAGGTGGCCCCATTGGGGTGGGATCTTCTGCCCCAGCGAAACCCGACAGAATTTTCGACTTCCAAGCTCCTCATCCTTACAGCTATCAGTAGCTGTCAGTCCGGGGTGAACAATTAATTGATACATCCCTACGGGGAATGTTTTGACAATCACCAGAGGACTCAAGTTTGTAAACAGGCGAGTAACGGCTTACGCTAAACGGTGAAATTTCAATTAATTCCCCCCCTACAGTGCTATATATATATATATATATATATATATATATATATATATATATATATATATATATATATATATATATATATATAATCTCATAGGCGAGAAACTGTCAGTAACCAAGCACTGTTGACTTCATGTCCACGCTACCCCAACTTAAATATACATATTCTATCCACGACATTGAGCACTATTTACTTATTAATATATATATATATATATATATATATAATTTTGATTTAATAAAATAAAATAAAATTTATTTTGATTTAATAAAATGAAATACAATTTATTTATTTTGATTTAATAAATTTATTTATTTTGATTTAATAAATTTATTTATTTTGATTTAATAAAATAAAATGAAATTTATTTTATTTTATTTTCAAAACAGAATACGCATTTTCTAAATTTAAAAAAAAAAAATTTAAATTTAAAAAATTCCGACTATAATATTGAACGTTTCATCTGCACCACTTTCGTCTCATAACGGTCCACTTTCGCCGTTCTCTCTATCATACACAACTCGCTCTTGAGGAAGACCACTTCAATAAACGGTCGAAACAGAATTCTGTCGACGAATTTTAACATCATGTGTTTGTTTTTTCTAAATATTTATTTCACACTGTCGGATTCACTTCCATTCATTTTTCATATATATATATATATATATATATATATATATATATATATATATATATATATATATATATCATATCTCTCTCTTACACACACACACACACACACACATATATATATATATATATATATTCTCCGCAAGAGCAAGATGCAACACAAGGCCAATTCCTTTGGTCAAGTGTAAAATATTTTTCCTTCTCCTAGAATAGTTGCAATACCTAGGTTAAAGAGTCCAGTCTGTCCTAATATTCCACGCATATCTGGATGGGTAATACTTGGAATCATACATTTCTCAAGACTTTTATACTTATATGAAATGAAAACGGTCTCGTTCAGGATTTGAACTTGGTTTGTCGAGTTCATTTCTTACGTCGATAACCATTACACCACGCGCCTACACACACACATACACACGCGCACATACATTTCTTTCTTTTATTATTCCTTCCTTTCTTTCTTTCCATATTTTCATTCTTACTTTGATTCTGTCCCGTCGATTTGGGGCAACGCGTGACAATCTCAGGCAGTTAAAATATCACACCGCAGTGTTTTGAAAGTATAAAACAAAACAGAAAAGTATGAATAATTGTACAGGTAGCAATTAAAAAAGATTCAACTATTTCACTGTTTAAGACAATATCTTATAACAAAAACTACATCACAATATCCTCAGGAATTGCATAGGTTTATCAATAAGTATTTAATTTATAGTCAAAATCATTAATACATCTTATTTTGCATACTGCTTTTAACAAAACCGGGTTTAATAAATAATCATGTGGTGTTATTGATTTCTAGTATTATTGTTTTATTCTCCAATGTATTTAAATAAATCCTATGAATGATTTTAGATAGAAACCGATTAGAATATAATTGAAATTAGTGTAATATTTTTATATGCGTTCTTATTTAATTTCGTTAGTCTTTCTAATTTAATATATTCAAATTTGATTTTGTCACAGTTGATTATAGGAATATTAAAATTTAAATAGTTGCACCCGTCAAGTCATGATAATATGGTAAGAATCGGAATATTTCATATACATGATCATCTACCTTTCTACATGAACCACAAATAGCTATCAATAAATAACACTGGCTATTTTCCATGGGTTCTTCCAAATTAAACATTAATTCAAATATTTTACACTACATTACAAAATGAAGAAGATACCCCAATTATTATATAACATGCCAATAAATAAATGAATATAGAAAGAAAGAAAGAAAGAAAGAAAGAAAGAAAAGCAAAGACAAGCAAATGCACAAACAAAAAATTGAACCGAATACAGAAAGAAAGAAGGAAAGAAAGAAAGAAAGAAAGAAAGAAAGAAAAAGGATAGAAGAAAAAAGAAAAAAGGAAGGAAGACATAAAGAAATATCGAAGTGAATACAGAAAGAAAGAAAGAAAGTAGTGAATACAAAAGAAAGAAGAAAGAAAGAAAGAAAGAAAAGAAAGAAGTGAATACAGAAAGAAAGAAAGAAAGAAAGAAGAAAGAAAAAGAAAGAAAGAAGTGAATACAGAAAGAAAGAAAGAAAGAAAGAGAAAGAAAGAAGAAGAAAGAAAAGAAGTGAATACAGAAAGAAAGAAAGAAAGAAAGAAAGAAAGAAAGAAGAAATACAGGAAAGAAAGAAAGAAAGAAAGAAGAAAGAAAGAAAGAAAAAAGAAGTGAATACAGAAAGAAAGAAAGAAAGAAAGAAAGAAAGAGAAGAAAGAAGTGAATACGAAAGAAAGAAAAGAAAGAAAGAAAGAAGTGAATAAGAAAGAAAGAAGAAGAAAGAAGTGAATACAGAAAGAAAGAAAGAAAGAAAGAAAGAAAGAAAGAATGAATACAGAAAAAAGAAAGAAAGAAAGAAAGAAAGAAAGAAGTGAATACAGAAAGAAAGAAAGAAAGAAAGAAAGAAGTGAATACAGAAGAAAGAAAGAAAGAAGAAAGAAAGAAAGAAAGAAAGAAAGAAAGAAAGAAGTGAATACAGAAAGAAAGAAAGAAAGAAAGAAAGAAAGAAAGAAAGAAAGAAGTGAATACAGAAAGAAAGAGAAAGAAAGAAAGAAAGAAAGAAAGAAGAAGTGAATACAGAAAGAAAGAAAGAAGTGAATACGAAAGTGAAAAGAAAGAAAGAAGAAAGAAAGAAAGAAAGAAAGAAAGAAAGAAGTGAATACAGAAAGAAAGAAAGAAAGAAAGAAAGAAAGAAAGAAGTGAAAGAAAGAAAGAAAGAAAGGAAAGAAAGAAAAAGAAAGAAAGAAAGAAGTGAATACAGAAAGAAGAGAAAGAAAAGAAAGAAAGAAAGAAAGAAAGAAAGAAAGAAAGAAAGAAAAGAAAGAAAGAAAGAAGTGAATACAGGAAGAAAAAAGAACAAAAAAGAGTCAAAGGAAGAAAAAGGAAGAAATAAAGAAAAATTGAAGTGAATGCACAAAGAAAGAACGAAAGAGAGAAAGGAAAAAAATCGAAATGAATGAAGAAAGAAAGAAAGAAGTTAAAGTGAATAAAGTTATCGTGATGAAGTTTATAACTTGTTCTCGCAACAGTCTTGTCGGCTGGAGCTTTAGAATACACCGACTGCACCTCTGCAGAGGGGTAAGAAACCCTTAATGGAGCCACCTGTTAGCCGGGGGTGGCGACCAGTGATGCTTAAGGACGGAATCCTGGTGAATTAACAGTCCATAACATAACACTCCACTAAGATCCTTACTTAGGCTAGACAGTCGGTCGGAGAGGCCCCCTCCGATCAATCGGCTGGTCACGTCAAGCCCTAGCACCTATATGATTTTCCCAACCCTATTGCCCTTATGGCAAGCCCCAACACTTTTCATCATATATGTGCTAGAAGACGGTGGCTGAGAGTCTTTCATATCCTGAGAATGACGTTAAACTCTATCTGATGGTGAGGTTCCAGTTCTGGATGTTTGGGGAATGCGGAGCATCCCTTTATCACCATTGCTTCCTGATCCACTCTGACCCGGAGTGGTAGTACCTGTTAGAGTCCCATCTATGGGTTTAGAAAAATGTGTTTAGAAAAAAAATTGTGTATCGATTAAGAGCGAATTTATTTCAAAACTTTGTCGGCATTAAATGACCCACCGAGGTTGATATGCCGTAAAACAAAACAAACCAACCAAACCATCAACTAAACAAAAACACTGCACCGTTTTTTTATTCGTGTAATCCAAATGTTTTACACTACATTACAAAATGAAGAGGCTACCTCGTTCATTATTTGAGTATTCCACTTAAAGTGCTCTAACGTAAGCAATCAATTTACCAGTCCAATA
>CM042175.1:40380946-40390946 GCA_023376005.1 Doryteuthis pealeii
TATAATAAATATATAAAGTTATTACATATCTATTTATTTGATGGCAATAGAACAGTCACAACCTTAGGTTTCATACATGCAAAATCGTATGCATTCATCAGGTGACGTTGATCCGAATACAAGGAAAATCGAAAAAGTAAAAAAAAATCGAAAAATTCAAAAGGTTTTTACGGGCATAAGATGTTTATGGTTGGATGAAGTGATATGCGTATGTATTTAGTGTATTAGGGGATGCGTATGTGTGTTTATGTACTGTGCAAAGGATGTGTATACAAATCAGTGTGTTCCACACACATTTACATTGTTTTACTAGTGTGCAACGACTGAACAATACTGACGTGTGAGCGTTTGTATTCGCATGCATATGTGTGCGTGGGTGTGTGTATTTTGTTGGACGGATATTGACATGTAAAAAAATGGATATTGTCAACGGCTTGGGTGGGGGGTGTGTGGTGCGGGGCGATACAATCAAGGATGTTAAATAATTCTAATATTAAGGTTTCAAATTTGGCGCACTATTCCAGTGAAAGCTGAAGCGGTGACTATCCCAGGCCACATATTATATATATATATATATATATATCACAAACCATACAAGTGAGACGGACAAGACATGTCGGGCACTGCTGGAGAAGCAAGGATGAGCTCATAAGTGACGTTCTTCTGTGGAAGCCAACACACGGACAGGCTAGTGTGGGCCGTCCATCAAGGACCTACATTGACCAACTAAGCAAAGATGCAGGTTGCTGCGCAGAGGACCTCCCTGGGAAAATGAATGTTAGGAAAGGTTGGCGAGAGATTGTCATGGATATCCGTGCTAATAGTGCGACATGATGATGATGATGATATAATTAAAATATGATCATACCATTGGTTTCAAAGCAGGATATTAGCCGCTTATCTTCAATACAAAGCGCTGTCAAAACAAGTCTCTTGCTCTTAATGTCTATCTCCTCTCTCTCTCTCTCTCTCTCTCTCTCTCTCTCTCTCTCTCTCTCTCTCTCTCTCTCTCTCTCTCTCTCTCTCTCTGGTATATATGTGTGTTATGGTTAACTATACAATTAAAAGATGTTTGTTACCATTAGTTTCAAAGCAGGATATAAGCCGTTTATCCTCAAGAGATAGCGCCCTGGAACAGAAAACAATAGGCTGAGCAGTCCATGACATGCAACACTCCACTTTAGTCCTATTGCCATTATGACAAGACCCCAATCAATTTTATGCATAATGCTGAGTGTCTTAAATACTGTGACGTTAAACTGCATTTAATGATGAGGTTCCAATTCTGTAGCCTCAGCCTCTCTCTCTCTCTCTCTCTCTCTCTCTCTCTCTCTCTCTCTCTCTCTCTCTCTCTTTCTCTCTCTCGCTCTCTCTCTCCCTCTCTCTCTCGCTCTCTCTCTCGCTCTCTCTCTATCTATCTCTCTCTCTCTCTCTCGCTCTCGCCCTCTCTCTCTCTCTCGCTCTCTCTCTCTCTCTCTCTCTCTCTCTCTCTCTCTCTCTCTCTCTCTCTCTCTCTCAGCCGTTTGTAGCGACCCGTGATGATTAAATGGCGGAGCAGTCTATGATATGCAACACTCCACTTTGGTCGTTACTTGGGCTACACGGGTGATTAATCGCCTGATCACGTTAAACCCGAGTACCTATATATATTTACCAACCCCTCCGCACGAGCAGGATGTGACACAAGGTCAATTTCTTAAGCGGAGTTTGAATTCAGAGTCTTCCTTCTCCTAGGCGGGTTGCCTAACCAAGGTTAAAGAGTCATAGCTGGAGGGAGAGTAGGATTCATACCTTTCCCAAGGGTATTAGCGTTAAGTGAAATGCAATTACCATGTCCAGGATTGGAACTCGGGGCAACGGTGTAAATGAAAAATATTTCCTTTCTTAATCGAGATCAGACAGGGGTGCCTAAAGGTCATAAGGTCCAAATGTTTATTTACATTCATTCAAGCATCTATAATGCTCTGCCAATAAACATGTACATGCGCCTCCATCCTACGAGGTTGTTTTGTGCTTTATCCACCTTTCACATTTGGGAAGTGTAGAGTACCAAATTTTGTCCAGATGTGAACTATCTTAAAGTACTAACACACTCCTATATACTCAAACAAGAACAACGACCACAATGTGGACCATGTCAAACACCTTTGACAGTTAAACACTTATTCCTGGAATGCAGGTTTTTTGCTCACATCAGAAACCGTTATTTTAAAGTAAACAATATGAAAGATCTATTTGAAAATGTCAACATGGAGGACATTCTGTCCTTTTTAAGGAAATAAAATTATACCATAGAATATAGACATGAAACAAATCAATACCATACAACATAATCTCCAATAATGCTAACACATTGTTAAAACCAATTACTAAAAAGTATAAATATAAATACACAACATGTATTACTTCCTAACTGTTAGGCATAACATAACCCCAGACGGCTTGATATACCATAAAATATAGACATGAACTTAATCAATACCATACAACATTATCCCCAATGATGCTAACACATTGTTAAAACCAATTACTAAAAAGTATAAATATAAATACACAATATGTATTACTTCCTAACCGTTAGGCATAACATAACCCCAGATGGGTTGATATACCATAAAATATAGACATGAACTTAAATCAATACCATACAACATGATCCCCAATGATGCTAACACATTGTTAAAACCAATTACTAAAAAGTATAAATATAAATACACAATATGTATTACTTCCTAACTGTTAGGCATAACATAACCCCAGACGGGTTGATATACCATAGAATATAGACATGAAACAAATCAATACCATACAACATAATCCCCAATAATGCTAACACATTGTTAAAACCAATTACTAAAAAGTATAAATATAAATACAGGATATGTATCACTTCCTAACTGTTCGGCATGACATAACCCCAGACGGGTTGATATGCCGTTAAAATCAATAAACAAACAAACAGACATATCTTAAAGTAGTGGAAGCTCAAATTTTGGGATTGTCTAACGTTAACAGTCCACACCTGAAATTGAAGTGGCTGGGTGACGATTTTACTTTTTTTCTGGATAATTTCACATGGAATTACCCGCTAACAAAAAGGGGATAGACTCCCTCGCTGTCTGGTTTTACCAATAGAAAAATGAGCAGTTAATGAAACGTTCATTTTCTTCACAGTATGAAGTGTTTTAAAAAGTATTAAGTCTATGGTCGCTAGACAAGCTAAAGCAACATTTCTTCCAGGCTGAAGTCATATCAGTACTGCTGCATGGCTGCACCACTTGGACCCTAACGAAGCGCCTTGAGAATAAGCTAGATGAGAGCTGTACAAGAATGCTGAGTGCAGGCTTAAACAAGTCGTGGAAGCAAGACCCCACAAGGAAGCAGCTGTATGGCCACCTGCCCCCTATCTCGCAAACCACCCAAGTGAGGCGGACTAAGCATGCTGGACACTGCTGGAGAAGCAGGGATGAGCTCATAAGCGACGTTCTCCTGTGGAAGCCAACACATGGACATGCTAATGTGGGCGGCCCAGCAAAGACCTACATTGACCAGATATGTGAAGATGCTGGCTGCTGCGCGGAAGAACTCCCAGGGGCGATGAATGATAGGGAAGGCTGGCGAGAGATTGTCATGGATACCCGTGCTGCCTGCACGATACGATGATGATGATGATGATGATGATGAAGTCTAAAGTTGTATATACCAGACCATATATAAAGGCCACTCCGTCTACTTTACTTTACTTACGGTTCTACAAGAATGGCTTTGACATTAAATAACCCACTAAGGTTGCCGCCCTGTCGCCTGAGGCTGTAGAATACACCGACTGCGCCTCTGCAGAGTGATAAAATCCCGCCCCAATAAGGGCCACCAGTTGACCATGGGTGGCAACCCTTAATACTTAACGATGGAATCCTGCTAGCGGAGCAATCCATGACATGCAACATTCCACTTTGACATTTACTTAGGCTAGACGGGCGGTCGGAGAGACCCCTTTCGTTGTATCGGTTGGTCACGTCAAGTCGTATCATCTATATGATTGTCCGAACCCTATTACTCTTATGACAACCTCCAACCCTTTTTAATATATATATATATATATATTTACCAACCCCTCCGCACGAGCAGGATGCGACACGAGGTCAATTTCTTAAGCGGAGTTTAACAGGTTTGAATTCAGAGTTTTCCTTCTCCTAGACTGGTTGCCTAATCAAGGTTAAAGAGCCCATTCGGCCCTACTATTTACTCATAGCTGGAGGGAGAATTGAATTCATACCTTTCCCAAGGGTATTAGCGCTATGTGAAATGCCAACAGCTTCGTCCAGGAATTGAACTCGAGTTGACGAGTCCATTTCCTACGACTCTAACCATTAGACCACGCGCCTTCTATATATATATATATATATATATATATATATATATATATATATATATATATATATATATATATATATATATATATATATATATATATATATATATATATATATATATATATATATATATATATATATATATATATATATATATATATATATATATATATATATATATATATATATATAATATATATATATATATATATATATATATATATATATATATATTATGATAAAGGTACACGGTAATAACCTACTCGAGTTTCACCATAAGGATCTTCAGGGTTAAATCCACTGGATTAATCAAGATATTGATTAATTGCAGTTGATTACACGTGCAATCGACTGCAATTAATCAATATCTTGATTAATCCAATGGATTTAACCCTGAAGATTCTTATGATGAAATTCGAGTAGGTTATTACCGTGTACCTTTATCATAATAAATTTGCTCTACCAACGTATTGAGCACTTTATATTTGTTATATCGCTGCCTTATCATTGTGAATCTTGCATCAACTAACCATTGTGACCTCTTTCACCGGTAAGTCACCTTTTCCACAAATACCATATATTATATATATATATATATATATATGTGTGTGTGTGTGTGTGTGTGTGTGTATATATATATATATATATATATATATATATATATATATATGCTAGAAGGCGGTGACAGAGGGTCTTCATGTCCTGGGAATAACGTTAAAGTCTATCAGATGAAGTTCCAATTCTGGAGCTCTGGGGAGTGTGGAGTACCCCTTCATCGCCATTACTCCCAGGTTCACTCTGACTCAGATCCGTAGTACCTATTTATGGGTTAAATATGAAAACATTGTTATATACCCACATTTGAACATCGTCGGGTATATAATCAAGAAAGTGACTTCGGTTATATATATATATATATATATATATATATATATATATATATATATATATATAGTAAGAGATGATTCTAAATGGGATTTTTATATATATATATATATATATATATATATACAAACATCCAAATATCTTATTCACTTCGCCGAAGGGCATACGGTCTGTTTGTTATTATTCTCCCAATAACACCCCCTTACCTATTATGGTAGAGGCGTGTAATTATCACTTGACATGCTTAATTTCGCTAGGATGGTCAGCTGTGTACTGTGGCCGAGGCGATAAAAGTGTTTCACTAGTGTTTCACTGTGTCTGCTGAAGTCCCGGTTTCGATTTCTGTCGGAGGGAAATCGTTAGTATATACCGCTGATGAGACTTAATAAAGTCGAAACAGTCTGTACGGTATTCTACACACCGAGCCATCCTTTGCCGGGATTACACTTGTCAAGTTCATTTTCTATAAGAAAAAGTATCGAATTTTATGCGATGCATGCGTTGTAAGTGCCTTCAAGTAAAAATTTTATATATATGTGTATATATATATATATATATATATATATATATATATATATATATATATATATATATATATATATATATATATATATATATATATATATATATATATATATATATATATATATATATATATATATATATATATATATATATATATATATATATATATTGACGGTTAAAATCGAATGGTTTAAAAACTAGCTACTTAAGTTTCTCGGCTAGTCGTTAGAGTTGTGGAAAATGGACTCGTCGATTCGAGTTCAATACCTAGACGAAGCTGTTGGCATTTCACATAGCGCTAATACCCTTGGGAAAGGTATGAATCCATATATTCTCCCTCTAGCAATGGATTAATTTGTTGATTGGGTTTGTGGCAACCCTTGATCCACCAATTCTTTCCTATCGACTGTGCCAAAAAGTGTGGATGGTCCAACACAAACCTTGTATGAACACTCATACGTCGAAATCGACCGGAGAGTTCATCATATATAGAAAGAGAGACAGACAGACAGGCAGATACAGAGTTGAGACTTTAGTATTATCTGCATTATTCGGACTATTGACCTCATCTTCATTGTTATCTGTACAACGTTTCGGCTGATGTGCCCTCTGGCCTTCTTCAGGTATTTCTTTTCGGACTCGCGAACCTTCTTTTTGAACTCAGGAACCTTCTTGTCATAATCGGAAACCTTCTTGTCGTAATCGGAGCCATCACGGAACTTTGAACCTAACCCTTTATTCAGTCCACGGGGGTGTCCTGTTCCGCTAACCATAGCTGGAATAGAGGCGTTAAGCTGTATTACTTATTATTCTATGTTACTGATGCCTTTGACCAGGATTGAACCTGCAGTCTAGAGATAACTGTCACTTAGAACGGTCTTAATGTAACTACTTTATCCACTAGGCTATGTGTCCAATTGGACTGTTCTCACTCTACTAATCATAGATGGGGTAGGGACGTTAAGCTGTGATAATTATCATTCTATGTGTCCAATTTGACCAGGATTGAACCTGCAGTCTAGAGATAACTGTCACTTAGAACTGTCTTAATCTAACTCCTTTATCCACTAGGCTATGTGTCCAATTGGACTGTTCTCACTCTACTAATCATAGACGGGGTAGGGGCGTTAAGCTGTGATAATTATCATTCTATGTTACTGCTGCCTTTGACCAGGATTGAACCTGCAGTCTAGAGATAACTGTCACTTAGAACGGTCTTAAACTAACTACTTTATCCACTAGGCTATGTGTCCAATTGGACTGTTCTCACTCTACTAATCATAGATGGGGTAGGGGCGTTAAGCTGTGTTAATTATTATTCTATGATACTGATGCCTTTGACCAGGATTGAACCTGCAGTCTAGAGATAACTGTCTTAATGATTTTTTATCTGATTTCTTTATTTAATAACATCAACATTCGTGTGTTATTTAATGCCAAATCCATCCTTGTAGAAGAACAGTAGTGATACTTCTTGATTCTAACCTATACCTCTCCATGATTTTAATTATTCAAATTACTAAAATCACACCTTAAAACAATGACATCTCTCTTGACCCAATTCTTTATTTCCTTTGCCCCCCGCAGGGGTGAAACCCACTTAGATATTTTTTCTGCCAACGACAATGCTTCGTCGGCCGTACGCATGCGCGGTCATGCGTAGTTAGCTTTCTTCTTCTTCTTCTTCTTCTTCTTCTTCTTCTTCTTCTTCTTCTTCTTCTTCTTCTTCTTCTTCTTCTTCTTACTCTTTCTTCTTCTTCTTCTTCTTCTTCTTCTTCTTCTTCTTCTTCTTCTTCTTTCTCACTCCTTCTCCCTATTTCATTCACTTCCCCTCCCCCCTCGGTGTTACATACCTCATGAATATTCATGATGCTTTTTACCCGCGACTCTTTGCTTCCGTTCATTCACAACTAACGTTCAGTGTCACTGATTTTAATCGGTAATTGTAGAGTAATTAACTCATTATGCATTCGAGGTCACTCGGTCATAAATTAATTAGAGGCCACCTAGTGTAGAGTGGGAGAAACTAAAGTAGTCACAGTAAATAATAATAATAATAATAATAATAATAATAATAATAATAATAATAATTCACCGTTCGATCCTCATAATGGTGACCCACTTTGGTGAACCTGGATGAAAATATTCAAATGATACTATCGTAGGAAATGAACTCAGACCCTGAAGATTCACGTTACTGCGAGAAACCTAAGTAGCTAGTTTTTAAACCATTCGATTTTAACCGTATATATATATATATATATATATATATATATATATATATATATGTAAATGTATAAGTAGTAACTTACCGGTGGGTATGAGTACGATCGTTGGAAGCGCACAATATCCAGAGGTTAAGATTGAGAAAAAACAAATACAAAGTGCTCAATACAATGTAGAGCATAAATTTATTTTAACAATGGAAAGGAGTAACCTACTCAAGTTTCATCGATTGATTCTTCGGGGTTACTTTAGTTAAATTAATCGAGTTTTCGATTAATCTTAGATGGTATAATACATGCCCGTTGGAATGGGACTTAACTTTACGAGAATCAATCGATGAAACTCGAGTAGGTTACTCCTTTCCATTGTTAATATATATTATATATATATATATATATATATATATATATATATATATATATATATATATATATATATGAAGTAAATGGAAGTTAATCCGACAGAATGAATTTAACATTTTTAGAAAAAACAAATGATGTTAATAGTTTGCTGACAGAATCTGTTTCGACCTTTTTAATAAAGCGGTCTTCATCAAGAGCAACATATGAATGAAAGACGGAATAAATAACCGTTAGAATAGGAGGTACAAACGAACGCTAGTGTTCGATGCTGGAATTTTTTTTGAAATAAAAAATAATTAAAAAAATAAAAATATTCTTAACACAGAATACGCATTTTTTTTTAAATTAAATTAATTTTTTTTAAATTCCAGCATCGAACACTAGCGTTCGTTTGTACCTCCCATCTAACAGTTATTTATTCTGTCTTTCATTCATATGTTGCTCTTGATGAAGACCGCTCTATTAAAATGGTCGAAACAGATTCTGTCAGCAAACTCATAACATCTTTTGTTTTTTCTAAAAATGTTAAATTCATATATATATATATATATATATATATATATATATATATATATAAAATAAATATATAAAGATTTTACATATCTATTTATTTGATGACAAAGGAACAGTCACTACCATTTTGGTTTCATGCATGCGTAAGCGCAAACAATATTCAGGTGACGTTGTTTCAAATTTGAAGACATTAAGTCTAGAACTAGACCGTTTTTGTTTTTTTGTACTAACTTTTAGGAAAATGTTTTACCGTCCCCGGCAAACTTTCCCGGATGACGTATTGATCGTCCCGGATGTCATTTTTATCGTCCCCGGGACGACGGGATGACGTTAATGTCGAGCCCTGCTAAACATGTTTATGTTCTAAATATAAGTCTTATTTAATAAAATTCTATTGCACGAGCACTCTTCACGTTATATAAACACTGAATAAGCCACCGTTTTAATATTTCAATATTTGACCGTCTGAAGATTGCATAATATGCAGGAAACTGTTAATTACGGAAAATTAACAATCTTAAACCTGCTCTGCTATTTTGGCATTGACCACACTCCTATGCTGATACTTTTCACATCAATTCTCCATTATATATATTAGTGTTCCCTTGCCTCATATGGTAGAGACGTCTCAGTATCATTGAAAGGTTAGTTTCTCAGGAATTTCTTGGTGCTGTATCGGTGGCCGAGGCAGTATAGTTTCTGACTATCCTACTGAAGTTCCGGTTTCGATTTCTGTCGGAGGGAGATCGTTAGTATACATCGCTGATGAGAATTAATAAAGTCGAAACAGCTGCTGTACGATGTTCTACACACCGAGTAATTCTTTGCGAGATTCACTTGTCAATATTATTTATCTTCTATAATTATCGAATTTTATGCGATATGTGCATTGTAATTGCCTTCAAGCAAAAATATAAATATTAATATATATATATCCGTTCATCTCAGATAATTTGTTTACAACTTGACTTTTAATCGATTCTGGGCGTATAACTTGAAAAGCACCGGACGAAAGGGCCCTCTTTTTACTAATAAACATTTTTTTTATTCCTTTCATTCCATCCATTGAAGTGGTGATCACTATGATATCCCTCAATATATTATATATATTTGCCT
>CM042175.1:40395946-40413446 GCA_023376005.1 Doryteuthis pealeii
CACCACACCCACCCACACACACATCCACACGGACCCTGAGAGAAACAACAACAACAACTACAACAAAAATTGCCCGCAGCGAAACACATCAGGCGAGGTCCTAATTTTATTTTTATAACCCACATCTGCCCCTCCCTGACGCACACTGTGAAATAACCAACCAACAAACCAACCAAGCCACCACTACGAATCAAATATATTTGCGTAGAGAGTTTAGAACTATTGTAATTCCACGTGTCGAGGGTCTCTACTTAAGGGTCTTAGGAAATCCTTGTTCGGTATATGGACAATTTAAAGTGAGGGGAACGAAACAAGGAAGAAGGAAAATGGTGGCAAGGAAAAAAGGCGGGAAGGAAAAAGGCGGGAAATGAAAGAAAGGTGGTAATGGCCAAGAAGATAAGAAGTAAAGAAGAAATTTTCTCATTTCACAGTTGATTAACAAAACAATTTCTAAGCTTATATTTAAAAAGAAAGTGAGAAAAAAAGTAATTTGAATGATGTATTTTAGAGCCGACATTAGATCAATTAGTTAATTTCTTATTGTATTTGCCCCCGTCAGGGTTGACAACAGGGGCAACAGCTTTTATTCTTTTTTTTTTAATTTATCTATTTATTTTATTTTATTTATTTATTTTATTTTTTATTATTTATTTATTTATTTATTTTTTGCTGCTGCTGCTGCTGCTGCTGCTGCTTCTGCTAACTAGTTAAGGGAATTATTTAGATTTGCTAAGTATATGATGACCTCGGAATTAGCCTGATGTATTTTAGAGCCGACATTAGATCAATTAGTTAATTTCTTATTGTATTTGCCCCCGTCAGGGTTGACACCAGGGGTAACAGCTTTTATTTTTTTGCTGCTGCTTCTGCTAGCTAGTTAAGGGAGTTATTTCGATTCGCTCAGTAAATAACAACCTCGTCTAGCTAGAAAATTAGCGACAATTCTTCCCAGCCGTGGTTGCATCAGTACTGCTGTATGGCTGCACCACCTGGACCCTAACGAAGCACCTTGATAATAACCTTGATGGGAGCTGTACAAGAATGCTGCGTGCGGTCTTAAACAAGTCGTGGAAACAGCACCCCACAAGGAAGCAGCTGTACGGCCACCTGCACCCTATCTCACAAACCATCCGAGTGAGACGGACGAGGCATGCTGGACACTGCTGGGGGGGGGGCAAGGACGAACTCATAAGCGACGTTCTCCTGTGGAAGCCAGCACATGCACATGCTAATGTGGGCCACCCATCAAGTACCTACAGTGACCAACTCTGCGAGAATACTGGATGCTGCACAGAGGACCTCCACGGGACAATGAATGACAGAGAAGGTTGGCGAGAGATTGTCATGGTTATCCGTGCTAATTGTGCGACATGAGGATGATGATGTATTTTAGGGCCAAAATTAGATCAATAAGTTAATTTCTTATTGCATCTGCCCCCGTCAGGGTTGACAACAGGGGTAACAGCTTTTATTTATTTATTTATTTTTGCTGCTGCTGCTTCTGCTAGCTAGTTAAGGGAGTTATTTAGATTTGCTCAGTAAATAACAACCTAGTCTTGCTAGTAATTAGCGACAATTCTTCCAAGCTGTGGCCGTGTCAGTACTGCTGTATGGCTGCACCATGAAGCACCTAGAGAATAACCTAGATTGGAGCTGCACAGGGGTAACAGCTTTCATTTTTTTTTTTTTTGCTGCTGCTGCTAACTAGTTAAGGGAATTATTTAAATTTGCTTAGTAAATAACAACAACATCGCCTTGCTAGTAATTAACCTGATGTATTTTAGAGCCAAAATTAGAGTGTTACATAATTATTAGATTCTTAATATTTATGTACAGTAGTGTAGAAATCAAAATGGCTGTTATAAGTTGCAGCCCACGGCTTTGAAGGATGAGTGACAAGGCTTGACCTCAGTCCTAACCTTCAGGTGGATACCGTGAGAATCGGTGGGGAAGACCCTCTTCCGGTTTAGATTAGAAATAGATTTTAGTCAGTCGACCAGAAACCACGACGGTGGTGAGTCGTGTATTGTAGGCTCCGACTCGATCTGCGCAGGTAGTCTGGTGGGGATTTCGAAATAAATATGATCTAAGTTAAATCGAAGTCTTGTGTTATTATCTAAAAACTACCAATGACACAGGGCTTCTGATAAAGAGAAATCGCCAATGGAAGACCAGACACGAAGTCCCCAAGAGAAGTCCAGACGCTAGAAGAGATGTTAGAATGTTACATATTAATTGGATCCCTATTACTTTTTAAGGTAGTATAGAAATCCTTATGGCGATCAGTACAGCTGATGGCCTTGAGAGTGAGTGACAATGCTTGACCTCACTCTCACCTTGCTTTCTGGGGATAGAATCGTGAGAACGGAACCCCGATAGAAAGCCCCCTTCCGGTTAAAGGTGGGCAACTCAGAGTTGCAGTTAGTCAGTTGCAGAGTTAGAAGCTAGCAAGATGTGACTCTCCGCGCGCATTTGTCTGGTCTGGGGTTCCGGAATAAAGTAACATCAAAAGTAAATCGAAGTCTTGTTGTTATTACTAAAAGCTAACAATGACACAAGGCTTCTGATAAGAAATGGTCCCCAGCAGAACCAGACACGGAACCCAGATAAGAAAGACCAGACCAAGATAGAAGACAGAAGACTAGACGATCAGAAGACGACCGGAAGAATAGACCAGAGTAAGACGTAAGAAGTATACAACGTATAGATATTTAGTGCCGTCACAGAAAAGGCACTACGCAACAGATATATCTATTTGGTACCGTGACGAACGGCTACGTTACAAGAAGAAGACGTAAGATAGAAAAGACGCCAGAAGAAGAATAGAAGTAAGTAAGTAAAGAGGTATACAACAAGATCAATTATTTAATTTCTTATTGGATTTGCCCCCGTCAGGGTTGACAACAGGCGTAACAGCTTTTTTTTTTTTTTGCTGCTGCTGCTGCTGCTTCTGCTAGCTAGTTAAGGGAGTTATTTGGATTTGCTTAGATTTGTTTAGTAAATGACGACCTCACCTAGCTAGTAATTAGCCTGATGTATTTTTGAAGCTCAGTTGGTAGAGCGTCGGACTAGGAACCACAAGGTTCCGGGTTCGATACCGGCCTTCGTCAACTCAGCGTATGAGTAACACAGGGATATGTGCGGTTAAGTGAGGAGCTGATGGTAGGTGTGGCGCTCCACCTCAGACGCCAAACAATCTCCTTGGTCTAGCCCTAGTGAAAAGGGGATAGACTCCCTCGCTGTCTGGCTGATACCGACTTTAGGCCACCCCGACAACTTACTTTACTTATTTTTGAGCCAAAATTAAATCAGTTAGTTAATTTCTTATCGCATTTGTCTCCGTCAGGGTTGACAACAGGGGTAACAGCTTTCTTTCTTTTTCTGTTGCTGCTGCTACTTCTGCTAGCTAGTTGAGGGTGTTATTTACTGAGCTTTGCTAAGTAAAAAGGAAAACAATAAATAAACCGCCCTGTCGGATGGGGCGTTAGAATGCACCGACTGCACCTCTGCAGAGGGGTAAGGCTCCCTCAAATGGGGCCACCTGTTGGCCGGGGGTGGCGACCCGTGATGCTTAAGGATAGAACTTAGATGGTTGAGCAGTCCATGACTTGCAATACTCAACTTTGGTCCTTACTTAGGCTAGATGGGTGGTCGGAGAGGCCCCTCCGATCAATCGGGTGGTCACGTAAATCCCTAGCACCTATATGATTGCCCTTATGGAAAGCTCCAACCCATTTTATCATATGAGTGCAAAAAGGCGGTGGCTGAGGGTCTTCATGTCCTGGGAATGACGTTAAACTCTATCTGATGGTGAGGTTCCTGTTCTGGAGGTTTGGGGAAAGTGGAGCACCCCTTCATCACCATTGCTCTCTGGTTCACTCTGACCCGGAGTGGTAGTACCTGTTAGGGTCCCATCTATGGGTTAAATAGAAAAACATAAATTTATTAAAAAAATAATTATCCATTAAGAATAACTTTATTTCAAAACTTTATCGGCATTAAATGACCCACTAAGGTTGATATGCCGTAAAACAAAAAAACAACCAATACATAAAGAATGATTTAATGACAAAGCCACTCTGGTAGGAGAACAGTAATGGTACTATTCAACCCATAGCTGGGGGAAGGGTTCATACCTTTCCCAAAGATACTGGCCAAAAAGGGAACATAATCGCACGATTAGGGTCTGAACTCATATTTTATTCAGACTGACAAATAACCAACAAACACAACAAATAGGTAGAAAATAGGGCCAGCCTAGAATCACCTTTGTACCAAGAAACTTGGTACCCCAACAGCCTAGAATCACCTTTGAACCAAGAAACTTGGTACCCCAACAGCCTAGAATCACCTTTGTACCAAGAAACTTGGTACCCCAACAGCCTAGAATCACCTTTGTACCAAGAAACTTGGTACCCCAACAGCCTAGAATCACCTTTGTACCAAGAAACTTGGTACCCCAACAAAGAAATATATATATATATATATATATATATATATATATATATATATATATATATATATATTGGTTTGTTGATTAGTTTTGAAGGCTAGCACAATGCAAGTGTAAAGAAAAATAAGGTAACTATGGTGTTATTTGTTAATCTGACAACACCACAGTTACCTTCTTTTTCTTTACACTTGCATTGTGCTAGCCTTCAAAACCAACCAACAAACCAATATAAACACAATGCTTCAAGCAACAAAATAAACCTCTTATATATACTAGCAAATATATGCACCCTCCGGGTGCAAGTATTTAAGATTTAATGCAATAAAATATTGTATTAAATTAGAAAAGCTAATGAAACTATATAAGAATGCAGATAAAAAGTTTTGAAACAGAGGGAGTATAATCGAAAAATAGAACAACTGAAACTTACTATTCCATCACTCCCGTCTTTCATTTATATTTTTTCTAATTTAAGTATTTAGTTAAAAGAGGAAGTAAAAAATAAAATGACAGTTATTTCTTCTTGTTAATGGATTTAATTCAAGATTCATTGAAGAGATTTTTGCTTATATTCATTAAAATAAAACCAAACAATTAGAAATCAATAATACAAAGCATATATTTATTAAAATCAAATTTTAAATATCAATATGCAAATTAGCCTTCCTGTTCCCACTGTAAACCGCTATTTTGTTGTATATATAGATACAATTGCATGTTATTAATGTGTAGATATGGTCAACAGTATTAATAATGTTTAACAATTTTATTAATAATTGAGGTTTAAATAAAAATAAAATCATGAAGAATGTAGCGTAAATAACTAAGGGAATTGTGACTTGAGTAGTAATAGAGTTTCGGCTACAGACAGAAAAACACACAATCTCCATTATAATAAGATATATATATATATATTATATATATATATATATATATATATATATATATATATATATATGATGCTACAGTCCAGCAGATTAGCCATTACACCATAGGGAACCCCCACAACCTCTTTGTAATATGACATTACTTGAATGTAAAATTTTAATTGGGAAAATACAAAAACACCAATTTTTCTTTAATTCAATCTCATTTTTCCGGCCAACGCCGGGGGTCCAGCGAGCGTCGGCCGCTGGACCTTTGAGAATGAATTAATAGCGTTGATTCCAGGGGGCCATCCTCGATTTAAATGGACAGGGCTGGGTTTATTGCCCAGTGTCTGAGGCGCCCCGCTTGAAGGGGAATGCCGAAGGGATCAACACCATTTTTCCACCCGCCACCCATATGTCTCGGCTTGTGCCTGACCCGTACATGTGGGGTACGAGGTAAATACCAAAATTTTCTTTAATTCAAACTTTTCAAAAAATCACTGGTTCTTGTAAATTTAAATAAGTAGACACATTAATCAAATTATGTTAAAGCTTTGTAAAATTAAGTAGCACTTCTTTTTTTTTTCTTTTTTTTTCTTAAAAGGTAGTATTTGACACAAGGTCACAATGATGGGGCATCCTGCGAGGATCGAACTAGATTTGCTAAATAATGAAACGACCTCGCCTAGCTAGTAATTAGCCTGATGTATTTTTGAACCAAAATTAAATCAATTAGTTAATTTCTTATTGTATGTGCCCTCGTCACTCCCATCTTCAGATGCCAAATTCAGATGAATTGAAACCCGATACCATCACAGGGATCAAGAGAAAATATATAAAAGAAACCTCAAATTTTAACGTCTGAAGATGAGAGTGACGAGACTATTTCTTTAGGCTACCTGAAATAGGCTATGAAGCAAAAAATTAAGTATTCTGTTATATTTTATTCCTAATATAAATTTGCTCTGTGACTGACACATTGAGCTCTGCAAACTACATTTTATAAAAATCTACTATGTCGTACTCGGATGGTTTGGGTGATATGTGGTAGGTGGCCGTACAGCTGTTTTCTCGTAGGGTGCTGTTTCCACGTCTTGTTCATGATCACCCGCAGCATTTTTGTACAGCTCCCATCTAGTTTATTCTCTAGTCGCTTAGTTAGGGTCCAGGTGGTGCAGCCATACAGCAGTACTGACACGACAACGGCCTGGAATAACTGTCTAACTTGTCTGTGAGATTGGACCTCCATATGATAGATAATCTATTTATAGCGGCTCATCGAACTCATAAGCGACGTCCTCCTGTGGAAGCCAGCACATGGACAAGCCAGTGTGGGCCGACCAGCAAAAACATACGTTGATCAGCTCTGTACGGATGCAGGATGCTGCATAGAGGACCTCCCGAGAATGATGAGCGATAGGGACGGATGGAGAGAGATTGTCATGGATATCCGCGCTGACAGCGCGACATGATGATGATGATGACTACGTCGTAAGGAAGATTTCTTCATCTGATATTTAGATTATATGTATATACTAGCAAATATATGCACCCTCCAGGTGCAAGTATTTAAGTTTTAATATAATAAAATATCATGTTACATTAGAAAGGCTAATGAAACTGAATAAGAATGTAGATAAAAAGATTTGGAACAGAGGGGGTATGATTGAAAAATAGAACAACTTTGAAACTAACTCTTCCATCAATTTTCCGTTACTCCTGTCTTTCATTGGTAAATAGGAAGAAACAAATAAAATTACAGTTATTTCTTCTTGTTAATGGATTTTTTAAAAGATTTATCCCCAAGATTTTTGCTCATATTCAATAAGATAAAAACAAACAATTATAAATCAATAATACCTAGCATACATTTATTAAAATTAAATTTTTAAAGATCAATATGCAAATTAGCCTTCCCATTCACACTGTAATCCGCTATTTTGTTGTATATATAAATATAATTGCATGTTATTAGATATGGTCAACAGTCTTAATGATGTAAAACAATTTTATTAATAATTGAGGTTTAAATAAAAATAAAATCATGGAGAATGTGATGTAAATAATAAAGGGAATTGTGATTTGTATAGTAATATAGTTTCGGTTACTGACAGACAAACCCACAATCTCCATTATAATAAGATATATATATATATAGAATGAATAGAGAATAAATGAGAAAAAAAGTATTGGCATAAAAAGGTGTTCAATGCTAATAAAGCATAACAGATTTACAATCAATAATAAGGATATTATGGGTATTAACTCATAACTATAAGTTTCATGCTTATGCAATCTTCAGATGAGTCAAATGGTTGAGATTTTTAAAAACAATAGTTTTTTAGCGTTTATATAAACGTGAAGCATGTTCACGCGATGGAATCTAAAGTTTTTTTGTTATTTTTTAAACTGTGGCTTGTTTAGCTTTTATAAAAAAAAAGACTTTAGCATTATAACATTCCATCGCGTGAATACGCTTCACGTTTATATAAACGCTAAAAACTACTGGTTTTTAAAATCTCTTCTAAGATCTTAGCCCTGAAGAGCATTAAGCGAAACTTCTAGTAGGTTCGTCTGACTCATTAGATTTATCTTTATTATTTGCTCTACTTAGGTAGTGAGTACTTTTTACTTATTAGCTTTAGTCTCCTGGCGGGTTTGTATGTATATATATATCTTATACATATATGTGCATATAAATTGTTTTTTCTTTAGGCCAAAATATTGTACTAATAGATTATTTTTTGTTGGTACGATTATCTTGGTCTTTTCTTTTTTACAAACATTTTTTTCTTCCCGGCTGATGTTTTGTAGTATATTTTTACAATCAAACTATTTGCTGTTTTTTTTTCTCACCGCGAGGATTTACCAACAAGTTTGGTATATTAAATATAAAATATATATATATGTATATATATGTGTGTGTGTGTGTGTGTGTGTGTATATATATATATATATATATATATATATATATATATATATATATATATATATTGAATTGATAATTCAACAGTTTTCGTTTAAAAATAAGCATTACACAACTAATACGATGCTGTCCAAATATATTTTGGATTATAAAAAAAAATGCCAGAGATCCGGAAGTTAGATGATTTATATTAAAGATGGCGTCTACTTTCACTGGCGGATCCAAACAATGTGTAAATTCTGCCTAGGAGAAAGAATTATCTTCATTAGTTCGTCCTAATCCCATTAATGTTTCAAATAAAAAGAAATAATCGGCGTCAATGTCACCACGAAGCTAAACCCTTTCTTTGTAATTCTGAAACCGGATTAAATCCATTGGTCTAGATCTTATCACGTGACTGTATGGTTGATTCATTGGTTGGCTGGATTTTACGGTCAGTCAACCCTTGTTGGGTTATTTTATGCTGAAGGCATTGTGTTACATGGCCTGTGCACAACTGAACTGGCCACTGGTCACTGGAGAAGCGTTTGCCAGGCGATGTGCCGGTTAGTCAGTGATGATGGCCGAATGGTTAAGCAGCCCGACTGATGATGAATCGATCGCGTTTCCATCCATAGCTTGAAAAATGTCTAGCCACACTGAAGAGAAGTGTCACGTCGAAACACGGTGTTTGTGGATGACTATATATATATTTTAAATTTATTTTCTCTAATTTTTTTTATAAAGGAATTTATTATTATTTTTAGCAAAAAAAAAAAAATTTCTCTCTCTCTCTCTCTCTCTCTATATATATAATATATAATATATATATATATATATATATATATATATATTACGATTACATCGTCTGGACATGTCGGTTTGTGTGTTACACGAGCCAGCTATTCACCACCAATTCGATCATAACTGATTCCTACATTGTCTACAAAGAAATATTGTGACCGGACCATAGATCTAAGATGGAGAACAGAGAGAAAAAAAACCCTGTGTTTATTGTATTAAAACGACGGGTCACAAGTTTTTTAGTCGACGATCAATGACTATTCAAAAAATTCTGATGTTGAGACGACAAGGGAAACAATAAATTCAAAATATTCCTTCGTCCCTGCCGTTGAAAAAATAACGCCTGAGGCGCATGCGTCAGTTTTCTAATGGCTTATCAATAGACTAATGGCGCCAGTACTGGGTATTAAAAAGTAAAAGAAACAAAAAAAATCAGACAAAGCTACTGGCCCAGAGCCAGATTCTAATTGAGCAGTCATAAGACTGTTCGGAGATATAATGTCTCTAGGTTTTTATTGATGGTATAAAATAGAATATATCGACACATTTGTAGCACGCATATGCTTCTTTTCTCTCTCTCTCTCTCTCTCTCTCTCTCTCTCTCTCTCTCTCTCTCTTCTCTCTCTCTCTCTCTGTCGTCGTCCCACTCCTTCAGTGCGTTATTTCTATTTTGTATTATCTGCGTTATTCGGGCTATTGCCCTCATCTTCATTGTTATCTGTACAACGTTTCGGCCGATATGCCCTCCGGCCTTCTTCAGGTATTTCTTGTCGGACTCGGAAACCTTCTCGGACTCGGGAACCTTCTTTTCGGACTCGGGAACTTCCTTTTCGGACTCGGTAACTTCCTTTTCGGACTCGGGAACTTTCTTGTCGTAATATGGAGCCACCACGGAACTTTGAACCCAACCCTTTATTCAGTCCACGGGGGTATCCTGTTCTCATTCCGCTAACCATAGCTTGGGGTAGAGGCGTTAAGCTGTGTTAATTATTATTCTGTGTTACTGCTGTTAATTAGAATAATTAACACAGCTTAGCGCCTCTACCCCAGCTATGGTTAGTGGAATGAGAACAGGATACCCCGTGGACTGAATAAAAGGTTAGGTTCAAAGTTCCGAGATGGCTCCCGATTATGACAAGAAGGTCTCCGATTACGACAAGAAGGTTCCTGAGACCGACAAGAAATACCTGAAGAAGACCGGAGAAAAAATTGATAAATTGCTTGAAGCATTGTTAAGTATATTATTAATTTATTTATCTTAAGAAAGCAATTACAATGCGTATCTTATTATAATGGAGATTGTGTGTTTTTCTGTCTGTAACCGAAACTATATTCCTACTCAAGTCAAAATTCTCTTAGTTATTGACATCACATTCTCCATGATTTTATTTTTATCTAAACCTTGATTATTAATAAAATTGTCTTACATTATTAATACTGTTAACTATGTCTACATACTCACAACATGCAATTGTATTTATATATACAACAAAATAGCGGTTTACAGTGTGAACGGAAAGGCTAATTTGCATATTAATATTAAAAAATCGAATTTAATAAATATGTGCTTAGTATTATTGATTTCTAACGGTTTGGTTTTATTTTAATGAATATAAAAAAATCTCTTCAATGAATCTTAAATGAAATCCATAGATAAATAACTGTCATTTATTTACTTCCTCTTTTAACTAAATACTTTAGATAAAAATAACAATAAAAGACGAGAGTGATTGAAGAGTAAGTTTTAGTTGTTCCATTTTTTATTATACTCCCTCTGTTTCAAATCTTTTATTATACTCCCTCTGTTTCTAATTTAATACAATATTTTATTACATTAAAACTTAAATACTTGCACCCGGAGGGTGCATATATTTGCTAGTAAAAATGAAATAATGTTCAGTCTTGTCGATTTCAAAGAAACTTTATCACCAGAGACTTTTTCTGAAATGGACGCGGTCTTGTGTGGTTTTTGTTTTGAACGTTATAAAAACGCGTCTCGTGGGGCGGGGGTTATAACGCCACGCGGAAGGGTGGTGATAGTCGTTGTTTTCAATCAATTTCAATTTCATTGTTTTTATCTATTTATTTATGTATTTATTTATTTATCTTCATTTATTTGTTTTATGTATATATATATATATATATATATATATATGTGTGTGTGTGTGTGTGTGTGTGTGTGTGTGTGTGTATGGAATGTGTATTTTAATTAATTATACTAGCAAATATATGCACCCTCGGGGTGCAAGTACTTAAGTTTTAATGTAATAAAATATTGTATTAAGTTAGAAAGGCTAATGAAACTAAATAAGAATGCAGATAAAAAGATTTGAAACAGAGGGGGGTATAATCGAAAAATAGAACAACTGAAACTTATTCTTCTATCACTCTCGTCTTTCATTGTTATTTTTCTAATTTAAGTATTTAGTTAAAAGAGGAAGTAAGAGGAAGTAAAGAATAAAATGACAATTATCTTTTCTTGTTAATGGATTTCATTTAAGATTCATTGAAGAGATTTTTTTATATATTTATTAAAATAAAACCAAACATTTAGAAATCAATAACACTGAGCACATATTTATTAAATTCGATTTTTTAATATCAATATGCACGCTGTAAACCACTATTTTATTGTATATATAAATATATTTTATTGTATCTTATTATAATGGAGATTGTGTGTTTTTCTGTCTGTAACCGAAACTATATTCCTACTCAAGTCAAAATTCTCTTAGTTATTGACATCACATTCTCCATGATTTTATTTTTTGTTTAACCTCAATTATTAATAAAATTGTCTTACATTATTAATACTGTTAACTATATCTACATACTAACAACATGCAATTATATTTATATATACAACAAAATAGCGGTTTACAGTGTAAACGGGAAGGCTAATTTGCATATTAATATTAAAAAATCGAATTTAATAAATATGTGCTTAGTATTATTGATTTCTAATTGTTTGGTTTTATTTTAATGAATATAAGCAAAAATCTCTTCAATGAATCTTAAATGAAATCCTTTAACAAGAAAAAATAACTGTCATTTTATTATTTACTTCCTCTTAAATTAGAAAAAATAACAATAAAAGACGAGAGTGATGGAAGAGTAAGTTTCAGTTGTTCCATTTTTTATTATACCCCCTCTGTTTCAAATCTTTTATTATACTCACTCTGTTTTAAATCTTTTTATCTGTATTCTTATTTAGTTTCATTAGCCTTTCTAATTTAATACAATATTTTATTACATTAAAACTTAAATACTTGCACCCGGAGGGTGCATATATTTGCTAGTATATATAAATATAATTGCATGTTGTTAGTATGTAGGTATGGTTATATTTATTAATAATTGAGTTTAAAATAAAAATAGAATCATTGAGAATGTGATGTCAATAACTAAGGTAATTGTGACTTGAGTAGTAATATAGTTTCGGTTACAGACAGAAAAACACACAATCTCCATTATAATAAGATATTTGGTGTTTAATTCTAACCTAGAATAATTTGTTTAAAAAATCTAATTTTTTTAAAATTGAATACCCATCAAGAAATAATTGTAACAGAGCGATATGTGTGTCGCATAGGCCAACTTAAGTTTTAGTAGTAGTCGTCGTTATAAGTAGCCGTTAGGTCAGAAACAACATACACACAAGTTGTACAGTCAGAAAGGGCTTTGTATTTATTTCCAGGCTCGTGGGCTCTTCCTCAGAGAAGAGGAAATACAGAGAGAAAGACAGGGAGTATCGTCAAATTATTCTATCGCCTAACATAGTATCATGTTGTGTACTGCTGTCCCACACCGATACGAAGGACCGGGACCAGGACCAGCACGTTTGACTCCTACTCGCCCCGAAGGGAAAAGAGCCTGATTTTCTTCTTCCGTTACTCGTTCCGGCGTCACATCTATCTATCTTATTATAATGGAGATTGTGTGTTTGTCTGTAACCGAAACCAAATCAGTCATAATTCCCTTAGTTATTTACGGTTTTTTTTTTTGGGGGGGGAAGATTTTTTTATTTTTTTTTGTAGTTTTTGAAAAGAATTGACAGATTTTTCTCATTTGTCTATGTAGGTCAACTGAGCCAGAAAATGCAGCTTCCTGGCAATAAGTGGTCAGAAGTCTGGCAAAGTGCTAGACTGTACCAGCTAGCTATATCTATTAATAATGGAGATTCGCTTCCGGTTTTTGTCTGTAACAAAAATGACGTTTCTGCTTACGTCACATTACCCAAAATCGCGCCATAACATAGAATAAATACACTCAAAATTTGAACATGCAACATTAGACAGTCCTCGTTGTTTTTTAAAACAAGTTTTAATAAATACATGACTGGTATTATATATCTATATATAGTATGTTTTATTTTAATACATATTTAAAGTTTACATTTCAAATTGTTTTATTTTTTAATCCTTTAATGAATTTGATGATTTTACTTACTTAGGGTACAAACTCACAGACATTGAATTTTTTACTCCCACCCCGCAGGCAATATGTTTTAAAAAATATATTTTTACATCGACCGGAGGGTGTTTTATATTTTGTACTAGTATTAATAATGGATATTGTCTGTATTTCTGTCTGTAACAAAAACTACGTCATAGCTCTACGTCACAGCTTACATCACAATATTTTTATGCTATATACACCCAAGATTTGATTAAGCAATTTAAAAAATTGTTTTTTACTCTCGTCCATTTTTTTTACAGTAACAAGAAGTTAGCTAAAAAGTTTACAAATAAATAAATACCTACGATTTTGTGTAAAATTGATGTGGAAAATATTCAAAATAATTGTTTGATTATTACATGCACGCAACATTTTATTTGAGAGGGACGGGGCTCAGTTTTCATTTCAAATTGTTGGTTTTTTTGTATTTTTTTTTACTCCTTTAATAAATATGAGGATTTTGCTTACTTATGATACAAACCCTCTGACATTGAATTTTTAACTCCAACCCTCTCAGGCAATGTCTTTCAGAAATTAATTTTTACGACGCCCGGAGGGTGTTTTCTGTTGTTAGTCATAATAACCCAGCAAGGGTTTACATGCCATAGAATTCATCCAACCAACAAACTGGAACAAAAGGAATAATTTATGATTATAAAAAATTATTGTTCCAGTTGAGCACATGGCGTAATCATCTGAATCAAGAAAGAAGGTTTCTTTATTTAATGAAATATTCGTGGTTGGTTGGTTGGTTGGTTGGATTTTACGGCATATCAACTCTTGTTGGGTTATTTTATCCCGAAAACGTTTTGTTTTATTCATTCTTCCAGTAGTTGGTTGGTTGGATTTTACGGCATACCAACTTTTGTTGGGTTATTTTATGCCGAAGGCATTTTGTATTATTCATTCTTCCAAGTGGTTGGTTGATTGGCTAGTTGGATTTTACGGCATATCAACTCTAGTTGGGTTATTTTATGCCGAAAACGTTTTGTTTTATTCCTTCTACCAAGTGGTTGGTTGGTTGGTTGGATTTTCCGTCATGTCAACTCTTGTTGGGTTATTTTATACCGAAGACAATTTGTTTTATTCACTCTCCCAAGTGGTTTGTTGGTTGGTTGGTTGGTTGGCTGGTTGGATTTACGGCATATCAACACTAGTTGGGTTATTTTATGCCGAAAACGTTTTGTTTTATTCCTTCTACCAACTGGTTGGTTGGTTGGATTTTCCGTCATGTCAACTCTTGTTGGGTTATTTTATACCGAAGACATTTTGTTTTATTCATTCTTCCAAGTGGTTGGTTGATTGGCTAGTTGGATTTTACGGCATATCAACTCTAGTTGGGTTATTTTATGCCAAAAATGTTTTGTTTTATTCCTTCTACCAAGTGGTTGGTTGGTTGGTTGGTTGGTTGGATTTACGGCATGTCAACTCTTGTTGGGTTATTTTATGCCGAAAATGTTTTGTTTTATTCATTCTTGAAAGGTTTCCATTTTTTTTTTCGAACGCAATTTTTAAAGACATTTGGAACCTAACAGATTTTCTAATTCAATGGATACAAAACATCCTTCATCTTCTATCCACACAAATTCCTTAGTCCTCAAGAAGGTTTCAACTGTAAAAACGAAATACTCGAGTATCGACAATAAATCTTCCATCCTTCGTAACATCCTGTGTTTGTTTTTCTAAATTTTCTCCACACACACATATATATATATATATATATATATATATATATATCTTATTATAATGGATATTGTGGGTTTGTCTATCTGTAACCGAAACTATATTACTATACAAGTCACAATTCCCTTTGTTATTTACATCATATTCTCCATGATTTTATTTTTATTTAAACCTCAATTATTAATAAAATTGTTTTACATTACTTACACTGTTGTCCATATCTACATACTAATAACATGCAATTGTATTTATTTATACAACAAAATAGCGGTTTACAGTGTGAATGGGAAGGCTAATTTGCATATTGATCTTAAAAAATTGATTTTAATAAATATATGCTTAGTATTATTGATTTCTAATTGTTTGGTTTTATCTTATTGAATATGAGCAAAAATCTCTTCAATAAATCTTAAAAGAAATCCCTTAACAAGAAGAAATAACTGTAATATTATTCTTTACTTCCTATTTTAACTAAACAGTTTAAATTAGGAAAATTTACCAATGAAAGACGGGAGTAACGGAAAATGATGGAAGTGTTAGTTTCAAAGTTGTTCTATTTTTCAATCATACCCCCTCTGTTCAAAATCTTTTTATCTACATTCTTATTCAGTTTCATTAGCCTTTCTAATTTAATATGATATTTTATTAAAATTTAACTAAAATACTTGCACCCGGAGGGTGCATATATTTGCTAGTATATATAAGGATTTGTGTGGATAGAAGATGAAGGATGTTTAGTATGCGTTGACATTTTTTCATTGACACACACACACACACACATATATATATATATATTATATATAATATATATATATATATATAGAGAGAGAGAGAGAGAGAGAGAGAGAGAGAGAGAGAGAGAGAAAGAAAGAAAGAAAGAAATAGATAATGATCGACTGACCACTATATTCTCACACATATAAAAATGCATACTATAACCTAGTGGGGCTTACCTTTCACAAGTGTATTAATCCGAAACTAAGACTGGAGTTCGAACTCACCACACTCCAACATGTTAGTCACCACGCCACAGGGACCACCCCTTGGCTGGGTGTGTGAGGAGGGAGTGGTCAGAAAAATAAACTATAGTAAATAAAATGGATTATCATATCTATCCTAATCCCTCTACTCAGTGAATTAGTTTAAAACCGAAAACGATTTGATAAAAGCAAATTCCCGGGGAAACGTATTATCTTTTTATAAGGGACACATTTTGGCGCCAGAAATATACTTACTATAATCCGACAATAAATATAGATATTCTAATGTCTTTTATTTATTTATTTTATTTTATTTTATTCATTCGTTTTTTTTTAATTTTTTTCATCGATTCAAAGAACTATTTTTTTCTGTTTTACACAGTAAACATTTAACTTGTAGATTCCTACGCCAATTTGCAAAATACTTCAATACATAAAAAGTATAATAATCTTGATTTAACTTTATTTAATGTCTTCTATCTATTTTATTTTATTTTATTTTATTTTATTCATTCAAACGAATGAAGTTTTTCTTGATTTTTCCATCGATTCAAAGAACTAATTTTTTTTTAATTTTTATTTCTGTTTTACACTGTAATAAACTTGCATATTCCTACGCCAATTTTTTTAAACTAGCAGGACCTGCGGATATACCACAATTTTATTACAACGTTTGATATGTTTACTTAAGCGCTACTAGCATAATACTTCTATACGTAAATAGTATAATAATCTTCATTTAACTTTATTTAACGTCTTTTATTTATTTTATTTTGTTTTATTCATTCGTTTAGTTTTTCTTGGGTTTATCAATTCCTAGACGAAGCTGTTGGCATTTCACATAGCGCTAATACCCTTTGGAAAGGTATGAATCCATATATTCTCCCTCCAGCTATGGGTTAAATAGTAGGGCAGACTGGGCCCTTCAGCCTTGGGTAGGTAACCAATCTAGGAGAGGGATAACTCTGAATTCAAAATTCCTGAGGTCAGTCGTTGATTGGGTTTGTGGCATTCCTTGATGCACCAATTCTTTCTTATCGACTGTGCCAAAAAGTGTGGATGGTCCTTCACCACTATAAACAAATCACTGTGTGGGTGTTCATTGTGTGTGTGAACCCTCATGCGTCGTGGGAATTCTAAGAACTATTTTTATTTTATTTATATTTGTTTTACACTGTAATAAACTTCCATATTACTACGCCAATTTTTTTAAACTGTTGCTAATACATCAATACGTAAAAAATATAATAATCTTGATTTAACTTTATTTAATGTCTTTTATTTATATATCTTATTTTATTTTATTGTATTTTATTTTAGTTTAGTTTAGTTTTTCTTGAATTTTTCA
>CM042175.1:40418446-40423446 GCA_023376005.1 Doryteuthis pealeii
CAATTACATTTCGATACGAGATCAATGCGTGTTTTAAAACCGTTATCGTAAGAAAAAAGAGTAACAAAAAAAAACCTGGAGATACCAATGATGTATAGCCATTTTATGTAGTGAGTCGAAAGTCAGAAGCAGAATTTCGCTCTTCCTTCTTTCTTTCTTCTTTTGTATAATGCGGGGGGATTCTTTTTTTTTTTTCTTTTGTAATATTTACTTTTTATTTGCATAAAAAAAAAATCCTGGATGATATTTTTTGGCGCGAACGAAAAAAACACAAGACCGAAGCGATAACCACATTTTATGTTTTGGATATTATTATCCACATAAAAAAAAACATGGCTGACGATAAAATTCGGTTTGTTATGAGAAACTAAAATTAAGGCGCCGAATTTCGAATGTTATCTCATTTACTTCTTTTTTCTTTTAGTGTAATTGAGATTCGGCTTTTGTCGATAATAATAATAATAATAATAATAATAATAATAATAATAATAATAATAATAATAATGGTGGTGGTCGTAGTGATAATAATAATTATTATTATTGCTATAATAATAATAATAATAATAATAATAAGTGCCAGCAGATCACAGGGTGAAGTTAAAGGAAAATGAAAAAATTGACAAATATCTGGACCTTGCCAGAGAACTGAAAAAGTTATGGAACATGAAAGTGAAAGTTATACCAATTGTAGTTGGTGCACTTGAAACAGTCCCAAAAGGATTAGAAAAGGGTTTGGAAAGTTTGGAAATCAGAGGAAGGATTGAAACCATTCAGAACACTGCACTGCTGCAATCTGCCAGAATACTCAGAAGAGTCCTGGAGACCTGAGGAGACTTGCTGTCACCCAGACTCCAGTGAAAGACCATCAGCTAATGCTGATGTGAAAACTCAAAAGGAGTATAATAATAATCATCATAATAATAATAATAACAGAAGGGGGAAGAGGTTTTGCCAACACCGATGACTGCATAGAGGCCACAATCCAACAACTCGAAGACTACACAAAAAAGCAAAGACAGATTACTTATGGCAGCCAACAATAGTAGATGTAACATATGGACAAACAGAAAAACAACAAAAACTAGAAAACAAAAACGGGAAGAAAAACAATTATATGGACGCTTTAAACGACAAATAGAAGAGGTTGCACATGAAAAGACTTGGACATGGCTAAGAAAAGGAAATCTCAAAAGAGAAACCAAATCACTAATAATTGCTGCACAGAATAGTGCCATAAGGACAAACTATATCAAAGCAAAAATTGATAAGACCCAACAAAATAGTAAATGTACACTATGCGGTGACAGAGATGAGACTGTAAACCATGTACTATGCGAATGTAGCAAACTAGCACCACGGGAGTACAAAACTAGGCACGACTGGGTTGGAACTGTGATCCACTGGGAATTATGCAAAAAATTTAATTTTGACCATACAACAAAATGGTATATGCATAAACCAGAATCTGGTCTTGAGAACGAAACGCATAAAATCATCTGGGACTTTGAGATAAAAACGGATCACCTTATCCCAGCCAGAAGACCAGATCTAGTATAATAATAATAATAATAATAATAATAATAATAATAATTAAATTAAATTTTTACCACACAACAAAATGGTATATGCATAAACCAGAATCTGTTCTTGAGAACGAAACGCATAAAATTCTCTGGGACTTTGAAATAAAAACGGATCACCTTATCCCAGCAAGAAGACCAGACCTAGTGTTGATTAACAAAAAAGAAAGAACTTGTCAACTGGTGGATTTTGCAGTGCCAGCAGATCACAGGGTGAAACTAAAGGAAAATGAAAAAATGGACAAATATCTGGACCTTGCCAGACAACTGAAAAAGTTATGGAATATGAAAGTGAAAGTGATACCAATTGTAGTTGGTGCACTTGGAACGGTCCCAAAAGGAGTGGAAAAGGGTCTGGAAAGTTTGGAAATCAGAGGAAGAATTGAAACCATTCAGAACACTGCACTGCTGCAATCTGCCAGAATACTCAGAAGAGTCCTGGAGACCTGATGAGAGTTGCTGTCACTCAGACTCCAGTGAAAGACCATCAGCTAACAACCACAACAACAATAATAATAATAATAATAATAATAATAATAATAATAATAATAATAATAATAATAATATAAGACCTAGTGTTGATTAACAAAAAAAGAGAACGTACCAACTGGTGGACTTTGCGGTTCCAGCAGATCACAAGGTGAAGTTGAAAAAAAAAACGAAAAGATGGACAAATACCAGGACCTTGCCAGAGAATTGAAAAAGCTATGGAATATGAGAGTGAAAGTTATACCAATTGTAGTTAGTGCACTTGGAACGGTCCCAAAAAACTTGGAAAAAAACCGGGGGACCTGGAAATCAGAGGAAGAATTGAGACCATCCAGACTTCTGCTCTGCTGCTATTGGCTAAAATACTCAGAAGAGTCCTGGAGACCTGAGGAGACTTGTTGTCACTTAGACTTCCGTGAAATACCATCAGCTAATGCTGATGTGAAAAACTCAAAATAATAATAATTATAATAATAATAATAATAATAATATGAACATGGCTAAAAAAGAAAAATTCAAAAGAGAAACCGAATCCCTAATAATCGCAGCACAATGCCATTAGAACAAACTATATAAAGGCAAAAATAGATAAGACACAACAGAATAGCAAGTGCAGAATGTGTGGAAATAGAGACGATACAGTCAATCCCATAATAATGGGATTTCGAGGTACAGCTGGATCACCTAATCCCGCTCAGGAGATCGGACCTGGTATTAATTGACAAGAAAAAGAGAACCTGGCATTTTGTGGATTTTGCTGATATATATATATATAATATATATATGTGTGTGTGTGTGTGTGTGTGTGTGTGTGTGTGTAAGGTGTCTCAAGAAAAGTATCACGATTTTTTGTACTTTTTGACACACCTTTTATTCTGAACAAAATAACGTTCCATTCATTCTTCATTTCTAACTTGATAAACTTGGTACTTTTTTCACACACCTTGTATTCTGAAAAAAAATAGAATGTTATTTCATGTATATGTGTGTGTATATATATATATATATATATATATATATATATATATATATATATATACAAACACACACATACACGTATATATATATATATATATATATATATATATATATATATATATATATATATATATATATATATATATATATATATATATATATATATATATATATATATATATATATATATAATAAACCAATGTTGCTCTATGAATATAAAATGTCCCGTAAATTTAATTTCAGGATAAAATCTATAAAATCTATAATTTAAGCATTAAATTTTTCAATTTTCAACTTTTATTATATATATATATATATATATATATATATATATATATATATATATATATATATATATGCACCCGACAGCTATAATTCAAATGAAAACTATGAATAATTTCTTTTCTTGTCCAGAATAAATTCATTACGGTTTGTGAATTTTAAAATTTTCATTTTATCTCCAAATTTTATTTTCAGATAGAAGAAATTAAAACAGTGATTTCGTATTAATTCTATAATTTGATGTCTCAAATAAAATTCATCCATCCCCAGGGTATCTAGATGTGACACAATACCGTTTCAAAATGGCCACCGTGCGAAGAGAGGCGTGGAGCCAAATATAGCTCAGCTCTGTAGGCATTCTTCTTAAAGGGGATATCTAAAATGCCGACTATTTAACCCAGCCCTTACCCCGAAATGATTTATTTTTATGGTCCTACAGACAAACATAGATAGGTAGATATAAACAGGTTAATATATATATATAGAGAGAGAGAGAGAGACAGAGACAGAGACAGAGACTGACAGACAGAGAATATATATATATATATATATATATATATATATATATATAATAAGTCATCCACAGACACGTGTTTCGGCATTTCACGCCTCTTTAGTGTGGCTAGACACAACAAGTATCCTTGGCTAGGATCGATCTCCGACTGACTGTTTGCCAGCCTGATTTCTCATCCCCTCGGCCACTGACAGCTACTGTAGGGGTCTGGTGTTTTAAACTTTTAAATACATAGGTTTGTTTATATATTTTACGATCACGGAGAGATCTAGTTTGCGAGCAAACGGGCATTGCTTATACGCTTAGTAGTGAAAGTTAATTTAAATTCCCCCTTAGAGAGCTCATACCAAATTTATGGGAGCATATATATATATATATATATATATATATATATATATATATAGTTTTTTCCGTAGTTAGGGTGTTTCCATGTGTGGTTTAACCAAGCAGGTAGACCATAAGGAGAGCTCAATGTGCCTAATACCAGTGAGTAAAAGGACAGAGCAAGATATTTAGTAAATGATGAAAAAACTCTAAACTTGCTTCATTACAATAATTTATTTCAACCGTATTAATACGGCATCTTCAGGTAATCACAAGAACATGACTCTTACTGAGAATTTCCCAAAGTAACATCTCTTTTATATCTATCTATATCTCCCTCCCCTAAATTGATAGATATAAAAGAGATGTTACTTTGGGAATTTCTCAGTAAGAGTCATGTTCTTGTGATTACCTGAAGATGCCGTATTAATACGGTTGAAATAAATTATTGTAATGAAGCAACTTTAGAGTTTTTCCTTCATTTACTATATATATATATATATATATATATATATATATATATATATGGGAGTAAAAAGAAGAAAATAATCCGATGTTATAACGTTTCGGTCTATACACTCTACCATTCCCTACTCACACCCCTATCTCCAGCAAATCACCCTAATTCCACTTCATGACCCCACAAACACCATCACCACCGCAACACCTCATGTACAATCCTAAACATTTACAACAGATCAGCAGCAGTTGACTCCCCCCTTCCAATCACGAGCGCAAGACACTCATCAGTAAGAGAACAGAATCCTTCAATACAAAAACTCAGTCCGTGTCCTGAAGAAGGTCTGATAGACCAAAACGTTATAACCTCGACA
>CM042175.1:40428446-40443446 GCA_023376005.1 Doryteuthis pealeii
AGAAAGAAAGAAAGAAAGAAAGAAAGAAAGAAAGGAAAGAAATGGAAAGAAATGGAAAATGAAAGAGAGACAGGTGGAAAAGAAAGAAATAAGAGACGAAAAAGAAAGAAAGAAAAAGAACAGGAAAGAAATGGAAAATGAAAGAGAGACAGATGGAAAAGAAAGAAATAAAGAGACGAAAAAGAAAGAAAGAAGAAGAACAGGAAAGAAATTGAAAATGAAAGAGAGACAGATGGAAAAGAAAGAAATAAAGAGACGAAAAAGAAAGAAAGAACAGGAAAGAAATGGAAAATGAAAGAGAGACAGATGAAAAAAAAAAGAAAGAACGAAAGAAAAGGAAAAAAGAAGAAAAAAAAGACCTGGAAAAGAAAGAAACAAAGAAACAAAGACAGAAAGAAAGAACAGGAAAGAGGGATAAAAAACAGAAAAAGAATAAAACAAGCGAAGAAACAATGAAAGAACTGGAAAAGAAAGAAAGAAAGAAAGAAAGAACAGGGGAAAAGAAAGAAAGAAAGTATAATATAGACAAATTTTTATTTATTCGTACATTGTTGGACATATCTAGTTCGCTATTATCCGCGGATTTTTACTCTACCGCGGATAAGAGGTTCCTACTGTAACAAGTTTATCATTAATATCGTTAATATTAACATCATTGCAGTCATTATTTTTTTGTATTTATTTTTTTCTTTTTTCTTTTCTTTCTTTTTACTTTTATTTTTTTATTTATTTATTTATTTATTTTTTTTGGTATTCCTTCGCCGTCTTTCCATTTTTCTGTCGCCAATTCGAACTGACCCAATGCTTCCCAGAATCCCCTTCTTCCGCTTCTTCTTCTTCTTCTCCTTCTTCTTCTGCACTTGCCAATCCCCCCCCTCCGAATCGTGTCTGTGTATTTATATCAAAAGATCGATCATTGTCCCGTTCCCCCAAACCCCACCCCCCGCCATCATATCGATTACAACCCCCGGATCAATACCAACGAAAAAGGGGGGGTGGAGGGACCGGTAAAGTTTCCCGATCCTTTCGATCAAAAGCGTGGCCGAGAAGAAACACGGTTAAAGAAAAATCTTACACCTACCCCCCACCCCCAACTTCCCCCTCGGATGAAACCATCGCCACTCCAACCCACCCCGACCAGCAAACGTCCCAAGATTTCTAAAAATCAACCAATGACGAAGCAAAAACAACCAAAATAAAATGGGGACGTTGAGAATAAAAAATAATAAAAAAAAAATAATAATAATAATAATAATAATAATAATAATAATAATAATAATAATAGTAGAAATGAGACAAGCGCCGCCTAGCGGGCATTAGAATAAACGATAGATTCACAGATTTTCAACGTTAGCTGATTTGGGTGTATTCTCAGCCTCGATTTCGTTTTGGATTTTTTTTTTTTTTTTTTGTTGTCGGAAGAGTATTGTTTGTCGGGACGTATCAATGAATATAAGGATTGAGCCGATCGCAAACTGAATAAATAGACAGGAACTTTAAAAAGATACGATAAAAATGGAATGGAATATAAGGAAGCTTTAGAAAAATGATCGGAATATATATATATATATATATATATATATATATATATATATATATATATATATATATATATGTTATATATTGTTATATATACTAGCAAATATATGCACCCTTTGGGTGCAAGTATTTAGGTTTTGATGTAATAAAATATTGTATCAAATTATAAACTATTTAGAAAATGGTAAACTGAGGGGGTATAACCGAAAAATAGAACAGCTTTAAATCTAACTCTTCCATCATTTGCCATCACTCCCGTCTTTCATTTCTCCTAATTTATCTATTTAGTTAGATTATGAAGTATTTAATAAAATTACAGTTCTTTCGTCTTGTTTATGGATTTCTTTTAATATTTTTCCCCGAGATTTTTGCTCAGATTCGTTAAGAGAAAATCAAACAATTAGAAATCAATAATATTAAGCATATATTTATTAAAATCAAATTCTTAATATCAATATGCAAATTAGCCTTCTCGTTCACACTGTAAACTGCTATTTTGTTGAATATATAAATATACTTGCATGTAATTACTATGTAGATTAATCCACAGTATTAAGAAGATATAACAATTTTTCTCAATAATTGAGGTTTAAACAAAAATAAATTCAAGGTGAACGTGACGTAAATAACTAAGGGAATTGTTACTTGAGTAGTGATTTAGTTTCGGTTACAGATAGACAAACACACAATCTCCATTATAATAAGATATATATATTGTCATATATATATATATATATATATATATATATTGTATATATATATATATATATATATATATATATATATATATATATATATATATATATATATATATATATATATATATATATATATTGTATATATATATATATATATATATATTGTATATATATATATATATATATTGTATATATATATATATATATATATATATATTGTATATATATATATATATATATATTGTATATATATATATATATATATATATATATATATATATATATATATATATATATATATATATATATTATATATATATATATATATATATATATATATATATATATATATATATATATATATGAAGAAAGGATGGATGTAGTAGAATCCGACAGTATGGGGTAGGTAAAAGGATAGTGAACAAGAAATGACAACTCAAAACAAATCTAAGAGTTGAAACGTTTCGTCCGATTTATACGGACAACCTCAGTCAAATGATCTTTATTGAAAGCAAAATTACGTGCGCGTATAAGTGAAATTGGTGAGAGGTGAGTTAGTAGCGGAAGTGAAGGGAAGGAGGATAGGGGCTGACATGTAAACTATCCCCACACTACTTTCATGTCAGCCCCTATCCTCCGTCCCTTCACTTCCGCTACTAACTCATCCCCCTCACCAAATCACAAATGTACTCGCACGTAATTTTGCTTTCAATAAAGATCATTTGACTGAGGATGTCCGTATAAATCGGACGAAACGTTTTAACTCTTAGATTTGTTTTGAGTTATCATTTCTTCTTCACTATCCTTTTACCTACCTCATATATATAATATATATATATATATATATATATATATATATATATATTGTTGTATATATACATATATTGTTATATTGTTATATATATATTGTTATATATATATATTGTTATATATATTATTTTATACTAGCAAATGTATGCACCCTCCGGGTGCAAGTATTTAAGTTTTCATGTAATAAAATATTAGATTAATTTAGAAACGCTAATGAAACTAAATAAGAATGCAGATAAAAAGATTTGAAACTGAGGGTGTATAATCAAAAAATAGAACAACTGAAACTTACTCTTCCCCCACTCCCGTCTTTCATTGCTAAATAATCCTTATTTAACTATTCAGTTAAAATAGGAAGTAAAGGATAAAATTACTGTTATTTATTCTTGTTAACGGTTTTCTTTTAAGATTTATCCACGAGATTTTTGCTCATACTCATTAAGATAAAATCAAACAATTAGAAATCAGTAATACGAAGCACATATTTATTAAAATCAGATTTTTTATATCAATATGTAAATTAGCCTTACCGTTCACACTGTAAACCGCTATTTTGTTGTATATATAAATACAATTGCATGTTATTCTTATGTAGATATTGTCAACAGTATTAATAATGTAAAACAATTTTATTAATAATTGAGGTTTAAATAAAAATAAAATCCTCTAGAATGTGACGTAAATAACTAAGGGAATTGTGACTTGAATAGTAATATAGTTTCGGTTACAGACAGAAAAACACACAATCTCCATTATAATAAGATATATATATATATATATATATATATATATATATATATATATATATAAGTGTATTTTGGCAGCATCTTTTCTTTTATACAAGTTTTGTTGAACTGTACAGACAATTCTTGTTGGACAAGTTTTTGGTTGATCCTTTCTAATTTTCGGGCCATCTTTTTGGTGTCGGGGTGTAACTGGTGTAACAGTCCACCAAATGTTTCAAAACGAGCGCTTTCGGCAATACAGTTTGCCATCATCAGGTAGGAAACGATGGTATGGTTTCGTGTCTCGTTTTCAACGAGAACGAGTAGTAGCATGGAATTATCAAAAAATATATATATATATATATATATATATATATATATATATATATATATAAGAGATTTATCCAAAACTTGGTAGTAAGGGATGATTCTATATGTGATTTCTAAGATCCACTGTACTAATATTGATGATCCAGTATGTATAAATACAGCGAATCTTTAAATCACTGAAGAGAGCTCAATGTATAACCTTTTAGATTATATACAGAGCAATATTTATCAATAAAGGAAGGAAGAACTCAACACCGTAATTCCATAATAAATCTATTTCGACCAAAATTGCGGCCCATATAAATCCAAGTTGATTTAAACCGGCTCCCCAAATTTTCGTCTCATCAGATGGGTCTATGTAAAAATGGAAAGGGAATTGAATCCGACAATATGAGGAAAAAATGAGTAAAGAAAAGAAATGTAGATGGATAAAAATGAATTTTATCGATATGACTTTTAATCGATATCACTTACACATGTGTTTCGGTCCGTTTATCAAAATGTATACGGATTTACGCTATTATTATTATTAAAATAATCAGATGAAGTTTTTTCTTTCCTTCTTTTTTCTTTCTTTTCTTCTTTCTTTCTATCTGCATATCTATCCATTTTCTTTTCTTCTTTCTTTTCTTCTTTCTTTTCTTCTTTCATTCATTTTTTCTTTTTTTTCTTTCTATCTGCACATCTATCAATTTTCTTTATCTCTTTCTTTCCTTCTTTCATTCCTTCTTTCCTTCCTTCTGCCTATCTATCATTGTATTTCCTTCCTTATTTCCTTCCATCTTTCCTTCCTTCTTTCCTTCTGCCTATCTATCCATTTTATTTCTCTCTTTCTTTCCTTCTTTCTTTCCTTCTTTCTTTCCTTCTTTCTTTCTTCATTCATTTTTTCTTTCTTTCTTTCTTTCTTTCTTTCTTTCTTTCTATCTGCACATCTATCAATTATCTTTCCCTCTTTCTTTCCTTTTTTCCATCTTTCCTTCTGACTATCTATCCATTTTATTTCTTTCTTTCTTTCTTTCTTTCTTTCTTTCTTTCTTTCTGTACATCAATGAATTTTCTTTCCCTCTTTCTTTCCTTTCTCTCTTTCTTTCCTTTTTTCCTTCTTTCCTTCTGCTTATCTATCCATTTTATTTCCCTCTTTCTTTCCTTCTCTTTCTTTCTTTCTTTCTTTCTTTCTTTTTTTTCTGCACATCTATTATTTTTCCCTCTTTCTTTTCCCGCCCTGTTTAACTAATTTGCATGATGCGTAGAAAATAAAGGGGAAAATGGCATCTACAACAGCCACTGAACACAATAGGTTCTTCAGTAAAAATATTGAACTCAATAAAATTAAGAAACGTGATGTCGGGAAGGGGGAAGGGGGAAGACACATGTTCGAAATGCGTAATAATATGCAACGAGAACACAAGGGACCCTTTAAGAGATTAGAATGAGAAATATAAGTAAAATATACGTATTTCCGTCAATATTTCATAATTGCCGAAACGAACAAAAATAAAGTATTTAACTACCGAGACGAAGGCGGCATCAAGTCTCTCTTTATTTTTTTTATGTTCATCAATAAAATGTCTTGAGAATATTTCGGTACATTCTACAAAGACTTATATAAGGAAAGCATTTTACGGCTTCGTTAAACAGGCCTGGTAGGCAGATAAGAATAATGCCGTGCCAAATAGTTTTGTACAGCGGCTCCATAACGATCTATTAGCTATAAGGGAGATACCAAACTAATATATATATATATATATATATATATATATATATAATAACCCACAGACACGTGTTTCGACTTATCAAGTCACTTCAGTGTGGCTAGACATTTGTGAGCTACCTAGAGCCGGGTTAGAAACCCGATCGGTTCAGCATTCGTCGGACAGCTTATCCGCTCGACTATCGTCACCTACAGAATGCGAAAGAGATTTTAACTGTTTTTATACACACATCTACATGTATGTAAAGGCCGCCATAGAGTGCTCTATCCCTTATAGAGCGTTGCGTTTATGCTTTAGTTGGCGGTCGTCAGCGAAATCCCCTCCAAATTGCTCAACACGTGTTGCATATGTAAGATAAAAAGAATTTTAAAAATTTTCTAAAAACATAATACATTTTTCGGACCTTCTTTTTACAATATATATATATATACATATATATATATATATATATATATATACATATATAATATATATATATATATATATATATATATATATATAATACATATATATATATATATATATATATACATATATATATATATATATATACATATAATATATATATATATACATATATATACATACATTATATATATAATATACATATATATATATACATATATACATATACATATATATATACATATATACATATATATATATATACATATATACATATACATATATATATATATATATATATATATATATATATACATATATACATATATACATATATATACATATATATATATATATATATATATACATATACATATATATATACATATACATATATATATATACATATACATATATATATACATATATATATATATATATATATATATATATATATATATATATATATATATATATATATAGAGAGAGAGAGAGAGGTAGTCTTAGATAGATACTGATGGCACGGATTCACATAACCCCCTCTCTCTCTCTCTCTCTCTCTCTCTCTCTCTCTCTCTCTCTCTCTCTCTCTCTCTCTCTCTCTCTCTCTCTGCATGTACTCTATACTCTATACAGCATCAAGTGTCCGCATAGAACTGGTAATTGGTTGGTTTGTATTTTTTACGACATATCAACACTTTTTGCGTCATTTAATGCCGAATCAACTTATTTTGTGGTCAATGGAAAATCCAACCAGCCAACCAACCAACCACTTGGAAAAATGGATAAAACAAAATGTCTTCGGCATAAAATAACCCAACAGGGGTTGACATGCCGTAAAATCCAACCGACCAACTAACCAACTGACCAACGACTCTAGAGTGAATTGACTTCTCATTATTAGTGTCCTTATGCCCAGATAAGCTACATTTAGTATTTACCCAACCTGTCCGTCACGGATAGGATGTGACACTGGATCGCAAGTATAGAGCATCCAGCGAGGATCGAACTAGCCATTCAATAAGAATACAATTGCGAGACTAGCTTGCTAACAATTACACATTGATTTTGACGCACAGAGCTATTTACTCAATCCCTTCGCCACAGTTAGGATGTAACACAGGGTCGCAAGTATGGGGCACCCAGTGAGAATCAAAATCGCTCTTCCTGAAGAAATGGATATGCTAGACTTGCTTGTTAATCTTTATACCATAAAAGGACGTGTTTTTCGGGATATAAGATGTGCTGTAGACCACAATTTAAATTTATAGACTCCTCGTGGCCGCGTGGATTCAGTTGGCCAACGAACACGCTCAAATACGTGGTTAGTTAACTATTTAATCACCGATTTTGAAAGTTGTTCAGTTGTTCGTATTTTAAAATAACCCATCCAGGGTTTACATGCCGTAAAATCCAAGCTAGCAACCAACCAACCAACAAGAACGAATAAAACAAAATGTCTATGGTTTAAATAATAATAAAAATTGAATATTAAGAAATGTGTTTAAAAAACTGAGTTTGAAAAATAAATTGAATACCCAACGAGAATGAATACAACAAAACGTCTTTGGTATAAAATAACCCAACAAGGGTCTACATGCCGTAAAATCACACCAACCAACAATAATGAATAAAACAAAATGTCTTCGGCATAAAATGACCCAACAAGAGTTGACATGCCATAAAATCCAACCAACCAACCACTTGGAAGAATGAATAAAACAAAATGTCTTTGGCATAAAATAACCCAACCAGAGTTGACATGCCATAAAATCCAACCAACCAACCACTTGGAAGAATGAATAAAACAAAATGTCTTCGGTATAAAATAACCCAACAAGGGTTGACATGCCATAAAATCCAACCAACCAACCAACCACTTGGAAGAATGAATAAAGCAAAATACCTCAGGTATAAAATAACCCAACCAGAGTTGACATGCCGTAAAATACACCCAACCAACCAACCAACCACTTGGAAGAATGAATAAAACAAAACATCTTCGGCATAAAATAACCCAACAAGGGTTGACATACCGTAAATACAACCAACCAACCAACCAACCACTTGGAAGAATGAATAAAACAAAATGTCTTCGGCATAAAATAACCCCACAAGGGTTGACATACCGTAAAATACAACAAACCAATGAATAAAACAAAATATCTTCAGTATAAAATAACCCAACAAGGGTTGACATACCGTAAAATACAACAAACCAATGAATAAAACAAAAATATCTTCAGTATAAAATAACCCAACAAGAGTTTACACGCCATAAAATCCAACCAACGAACCAACCTGCCATCAGATGCAGTATAGTGTCATACCCAGGACTCCCACCTTTTTAGGACGGGAGGAGGGGGGGCTTACACCTCACAGGGGGGGAGGGGGCAATGACTAGATTATGGTAATGTGAAATTTTTCCCATTAATATCTTCCTAGTAATTACGATTGTTAGTCGTATTTGAATTATTATCATATTTTGTAATCGTCTTCATTGCGTATTCATTAAATTCGGTGCCCGGAGATAATCCACTGGGGGGAGGGGGGGCTAAACACTTAGGAAGGCAGGGGGGCTGTGGGGTTGGTGTGGCGCGCCGCCACCAGTTGAAGATTGCGTACGTAATGACGTGGTAATACGTGCAATGTTTGATTTCAAATAACACTGCATTAGCGTTGTAATGGCCGGGATCCGGATAAGGGTAGAGTTAGGGGGTCGGGAAGAGGAAGAGAAGTGAAGGGGAGGGAATGTGAAATGGTGGGGGAGAGAAAGGGAGGGGAGTGGAACTAATAGGGAGAGATGATTATGGAGGGGGGAGAGACAATGTAGCATGAAATAGCGTGGAAGATACGTGTTTAGATAGATAGATAGATAGATAGATAGATAGATAGATAGATAGATAAGACCAGACTGAGATAGATAGATAGATATATAGATAGGACGTGGTTGGGATAGATAGATAGATAGATAGATAGATAGATAGATAGGGCGTGGTTGAGATAGATAGATAGATAGATAAGATAGACAAGACAAGCTGAGATAGATAGATAGATAGATAGATAGATAGATAGATAGATAGATTAAAAATAGATAGATAGATAGATAGATAGATAGGAACGTTGGTTGGGATAGATAAATGAGATAATAGATAAGACCAGGGCTGTGATAGATAGATATTAGATAGATAGAAGATAAATAGATAGGACGTGGTTGGGAAGGATAGATTAAGATAGATAAGAGAGATAGATAGATAGATAGTAGATAGATAAGATAGGTAGATAGGACGTGGTTGGGAGTATATAGATGGGATAGATAGACAGATAGATAGATAGATAAAGACCAGGCTGAGATAGATAGATTAGAATAAGATTAGATAGATAGATAAGATTAATACCAGGCTGAGTAGATAGATAGATAGAATAGATAGGATTAGGACGTGTTTGGGAAGATAGGATAGATAGGGCGTGGTTGAGATGGATAGATAGAGCAGTGGTTGAGAAGATAGATAGATAGATTAGATAGATAGATAGATAGATAGATAAGACCAAGCTGAATAGATAGATAGATGATAGATAGATAGATAAATAGAAGATAGATAGATATTATAGATTATGATAGATTAGATTAGTAGGGACGTGGTTGCGCGATAGATAGAATAGATAGATAGATAGATTAGATAAAGACCAGCATGGATAGGTTAGATATAGGGATAGATTAGATTAGATAGATAGATAGGAGTGGTTGAGATAAGATAGATAGATAGATAGATAGATAGATTTAGATAGATAGATAGGACGTGGTTGGGATAGATAGATAGATAGATAGATAGATAGGACGTGGTTGGGATTAGATAGATGCGATAGATAGATAGATAGATTAAGACCGGCTTGAGATAGATAGATAGATAGATAGATAGATAGACTAGGATTAGATAGATAGGACGTGGTTGCGGATAGATTAGATAGACTAGATGATAGATGGATAGATAGATAGATAGCAAGATAGATAGAAAAGCCAAATGAGATAGATAGATATGATATATATAGATAGATAGATGATAGATAAGACCAGGCTGGATAGATAGATAGATAGATAAGATAGATAGATAGATACATAAGACCAGGCTGGGAAGAAGATAGATAGATAGATAGATAGATAAGACCAGGCTTGGAGATAGGATAGATAGAAGATAAAGATAGATAGATAAGACCAGGCTGGGATGATAGATAGATAGATAGCATTAGATAGATAGAATTAGAAGATAAGACCGGCGTTGAGATAGATAGATAGATAGATAGATAGATAGATAAATAAAGATCAGCTGAAGATAGATAGATAGATAGATAGATTAGATAGATATGAATACTGTGATAGATAGATTAGTAGATAGAAGAGATAGAAAGACAGGCTGAGATAGATAGATAAGATAGATAGATATATAGATAGATAGGATAAGACCAGGCTGAAGATAGATAGATAGATAGATAGATAAAGCCTGGCTGAGATAGATAGATAGATAGAAGATAGATAAGACCAGGCTGGGATAGATAGCATAGATAGATAGATAGATAGATAGATTAGATAAGACCAGGCTGAGATAGATAGTAGGATAGAAGATAGATAGATAGATAGATAAGACCTGCTGAAGATTAAGATAGATAGATAGATAGATAGATGATAGATAGATATGAACAGACTGTGATAGATAGATAGATAGATAGATAGATAGATAGATTAATAACAGGCTGAGATAGATAGATAGATTAGATAGATAATATAGATAGATAGATAGATAGATAAGATAAGGACCAGGGCTGATGATTAGAATAAGATAGAATGATAGATAAGATAGATAGATAAGATAGATAGATAGATTAAGGGACCAGGGCTGGGAAATAGAGATTAGATAAGAAGATAAGATAGATAGAATAGATAGATAGATAGATAGATAAGACCAGGCTTAGATAGATAGAATAGATGATTAGATACCAGGCTGAGATAGATAGAATAGATAGATTAGATATAATAGATAAGACCAGGAGGGATAGAGATAGATAGAATAGAGATAGATTAAGATAGATAGATAGATTAAGACAGGGCTGAGATAGATAGATAGAATAGATAGATAGATAAGACCAGGCTGGATAGATAGATAGAGATAGATAGATAGATAGAGATAATACCAGGACGAGATAGATAGATAGATAGATAGATAGATAGGAACGTGGTTGGGATAGATAGATAGATAGGGTGTTGAGATAGATAGATAGAAGCGTAGGTTGAATAGACTAGAAAGATAGATAAGAATAGTGAGATAGATAGATAGATAATGACCAAGCTGAGATAGATTAGATAGATAGATACGATAGATAATAAGATAGATAGATAGATTGAGATAGGACGTGGTTGGGATAGATTAGATAGATAGAATAGATAGATAGATAGATAAAGACAGGCTGGGATAGATAGATATAGATTAGATAGATAGTAGATGATAGATAGATAGATAACGATAGGGACGTGGTTGAGATAGTAGATAGATAGACTAGATAGATAGATAGATAGAATAGATAGGACGTGGTTGGATAGATAGATAGATAGATAGATAGATAGATAGATAGGACGGTGGTTGGATAGCATAGCATGGATTGATACGATGATAGGATAAGACCAGGCTGAGATAGTAGATTAGATAGATAGATAGGATAGATAGATAGATAGATAGACGTGGTTGGGATAGATACGATAGATAGATAGATAATGGATAGATAGATCGAAGACTAGGAATAGTAGAAAAGACCAAACCTGAGATCGATAGATAAGAATATATAGATAGATAGAATGATCAGATAGACCAGGCTGGATAGATAGATAGATTAGATAAATAGATAGGATAGATTACATAAGACCAGGCTGGGATAGATAGATAGATAGATAGATAGATAGATAGATAGATAAGCCAGGCTGAGATAGCATAGGATAAGATAGATAGATAGGACCAGGCTGGGATAGATAAGATAGAATAGATAATAGATAAGACCAGGCTGAGATAGATAGATAGATAGATAGATAGATAGATTAGATAGATAGATAGATAAAGATCAGGCTGAGATAGATAGATAGATTAATAAGATAGATATGATAGATATGAAACCAGACTGTGGAGCATGATTAGATTAGATTAGATAGATAGATATAGATAAGACTAGATAGATAGATAGATAAGAAACCAGGCTTGAGATAGATTAGATAGATAGATAGATAGATAGATTAGATAAGATAGATAAGACCAGGCTGAGATAGATAAGATAGATAGATAGATCAAAGACCTGGCTTGAGATAGATTAGATAGAATAAGATAGATAGATAGATATGAACAGACTGTGATAGATAGATGATAGATAGAGATAGATAGATAGCATAAGACCAGGCTGAGATAGATAGATAAGATAGATAGATTTAGATAAGACCAGGCTTTGGGATAGATGATAGGATAAGACTAGATAGATAAGACCAGGGCTTAGATAGATAGATAGATAGATAGATAGATAGATAGATAAAGACCTGGCTTGAGAATAGATAGATAGATAGATAGATAGATAGATATGAACAGCTGTGATAGATAGATAGATAGATAGATAGATAGATAAGACCAGGCTGAGATAGATAGATAGATAGATATATTATTAGATGATAGAATGATAAGCATAAGACAGGCTTTGAGAAGTATTAGGACTAGAATGATAGATAGATAGATAATAGATAGCATAGATAGATAGATAGATAAGACCAGGCTGGATAGATAGATAGATAGATAGAAGAAGATAGTAGAATAGATAGATAGATAGATAAGACCAGGCTTAGATAGATAGATAGATAGATAGATAGATGACCAGGCTGAGATAGATAGATAGAATAGATAGATAGATAGATAAGATAGATAAGACCAGGCTTGAGATAGATAGATTAGATAGATAGATAGATAAGACTCCAGGCTGGATAGATAGATAGATAGATTAGATAGATAGATAATACCAGGCTGAGATAGATAGATAGATAGATAGGAGTGGTTGGGATAGATAGATAGGATAGGCGTGAGTGAGATTAGATAGATAGAAGCGTGGTGCAGATAGATAAAAGATAGATAGATAGATAGATGATAAGATAGATAGACCAAGCTGAGATAGATAATGATAGATAGATAGATAGATAAATAGATAGATGAATTAATATATAGATAGATAGATAGATAGATAGGACGTGCGTTGGATAGATTAGATTAGATAGATAGATAGCATAGATAAAGACAGGCTGGATAGATAGATATAGAAGATTAGAATAATAGATAATAGAATAAGAAGATAGGACGTGTTGAGATAGATTAGATAGATTAGATCGATAGTAGATTAGATAGAATAGGACGTGGTTGGAATAGATAGATAGATAGTAGATAGATAGGACGTGGTTGGGATAGATAGATGGATAGATAGATAGATAGATAAGACCAGGCTGAGACTAGATAGATAGATAGATAAGTATAGATAGATAGATAGATTAGATAGATAGATAAGATCAGGACGTTGGTTTGGGATAGATAGATAGATAGATAGATAGATAGATAGATGGATAGATAGATAGATAGATAGATAGATTTTAGAAAAGACCAAACTGAGATAGTAGATATATATATATAGATAGATAGATTGATTAAGATAAGACCAGGCTGGATAGATAGAAGATAGATAAATAGGATAATAAGATACATAAGACCGGCTGGGATAGATAGATAGATGATAGATAGATAGATAGATAAAGGACCAGGCTGAGATAGATAGATACATAGATAGGATAGTATAGATAAGACCAGGCTGGGATAGATAGATAGATAGATAGATAGATAAGATAAGACCAGGCTGAGATAGATAGATAGATAGAATAGATAGATAGAGATGATTAGATAGATAAAAGATCAGGCTGAGATAGATAGATAGCATAGATAGATAGATAGATAGATAGATATGGAACCAGCGAACTGTGATAGATAGATTTAGATAGATAGATAGATAGATAGATAATGATCAGACCAGGCTTGAGATAGATGATTAGATAGATAGATTAGATAGAATAGATAAACCAGGCTGAGATAGATAATTAGATAGATAGATAAGACCTGGCCTGAGATAGATGATAGATAGATAGATAGATAGATAGGATTAGATAGGATATGAACAGACTGTGATAGATAGATAGATAGATAGATATGATAGATAGATAGATAGATAGATAAGACCCAGGCTGAGATAATAGATAGATAGATAGATAGATAAGACAGGCTGGGATAGATAGATAGATAGATAAAGATAGATAAATAGATAGATAGATAAGACCAGGCTGAGATAGATAGATAGATAGATAGATAGATAAGATAGATTAGATAAGATTAAAGACCTGGCTGAATAAGATAGATAGGATAGATAGATAGATAGATATGAACAGACTGTGATAGATAGATAGATAGATAGATAGATAGATAAGACCAGGCTGAGATAGATAGATAGATGATATATAGATAGATAGAAGATAGATAGATAGACCAGGCGAGAAGATAGATAGAATGATAGATAGATGAGATAGATAGATAGATAGATAGATAGATAGATAGATAAGACCAGGCTGGGATAGATAGATAGATAGATAGATAGATTAGATAGATAGATAAGACAGGCTTAGATAGATAGACATAGATAGGATAGATAGAATGGACCAGGCTGGAGATA
>CM042175.1:40448446-40463446 GCA_023376005.1 Doryteuthis pealeii
TTCCAGATAAGTTACGTTTTCTTTTTTTAATTTTATTTATTTTTGTACAGTTTATAATACAAAACAAAAATCCAATTCTATGCTTCAAAATTATAGTCGGTTTGTTTCATTAATTTTTTTAAAGAAAAATTATAGCTGATGCGAATTTGTTTTTATTCGCTTCCAGTAATTGTTTTTTTTTTTAAGGTAAAGTCGTCGGGGTATCCTAAACTCGGTATCAGCCAGACAGCGAGGGAGTCTATCCCCATTTTACGAGTGCTAGACCAAGGAGATTGTTTTCTTAGCGTCAGATATGGAGCACCACGCCTACCATCAGCTCCTCACTTTACCATACAGATCCCTGAGCTATTCATATGCTAAGTTGGTGAGGGCCAGTATCGAACCAGGAACAGTGAGGCTTCGAGCTGAATACTCTACCGTAGTCTGCTGTAAATGAGAACAATCGTTTGTTAAAAAATGTTGAATATATAAAAATTCGGAAAACGTGTCTGGTTTAACATGATTAGTAAAGCTTGCCTTTTTTTAATAATCTAAATAAGAGAATTATTTCAAATCAACTTATTTGCGAAACTCGGTCGTATGTTTAAAATTCGTGATAGTTGTTTTGAATTAAGATAAAATGAAAATACCGAAAAAATACAAATATATTTCTAAAGGGGGCGGTATACATTTGCTTGTCGATAAAAAAAACCTGGAGGTTGCTTGCTAACGCCTTCAAGCCACTTAAAAAGCTATTTGTCGATAAAAACAACTTCAAACCGAAAAATATATTTTAAAGAAAGGGAGAGTAAAATATTTATATTTACTTGTCCTGAAAAGACTTGGGGTGCAAAATATCGCTTTCATATCGCTTTAATTTTTCGGGAAAATGCCTTCAAACAGCTAGGGAGTTCCTAAGTAGCACGGCTTGCATTTTAAGCAGGCATCGTTTTGCGTTTTTTTTTGTTTGTTTTTTTTTTGTTTTTTGGTTTTTTTCTTGGTTTATTTTATTTTATTTTATTTTATTTTTAGACCAGGAGGCCCGAACGCATTTATGCTATCTGTACCAAAATGTTGACTTATTTTCAAAAACGAATTAAAATTATTTAAATCCATTATTTGAGGTCAGATTTTTGTTTTAGTCGAGAAGTAGTAACATAATGGGCATAAGTAAAAAAAAAAAAAATTTAAAAAAGCTACTTAAAATGACATATCTAATATTCTTAATACTCTTTTAAACAATTAAATTCGTCCCAAAAGGCGTTTTTTTTCTGTTTAGGTTAATTACCCTAAAAAGCTGTAGCACAATCTTTTTTAAGAAAAATCATAGCTGAAGCCGACTCTTTTTTTTATTTGGCTATCAGTAATTTTTCTATATTCTGATGTAAATAAATAAGAACAATCCTTAGTTAAAAAAAAGAATAGATAAAAATTCGCGAAAACATGCTTATCTCTCTCTTGCATCTTACATAGCTGTCGTATATAGGTCCTTTCTGGGCGGCCCCAACACTTGCATGTCCATTGTTGGCTTCCACAGGAGAACGTCGCTTATGAGCTCGTCCTTGCTTCTCCAGCAGTGTCCTGCATGCCTTGTCTGTCTCAACTCGGATAGTTTGAGAGATGGGCAGGCAGTGTGACCGTTACAGCTGTCTCTTCGTGGGGTGCTGCTTCCACGATTGTTCAAGATGCACGTAGCATTCTGTGCAGCTTTCCATCTAGCTATTTTCAAGAACGCCTCGTTAGGGTCAAGTGGTGCAGACATTAATAGCAGACCGATACAAACCACAGCCTGGAAAAAACTGTCGCTTTCAGCTTGTCGGGAGATCAGACCTCCATAAAGATATAACTCACACATAAATGACAAATATATACACACACAGACCATGAACCATAAGACACACACACACACACATATAGATTACATACCACAGATGCACAATGAGACACACACACGCAGATGCACAATAGAGGCAGGCACACACACACACATGCACAATAAATACACACACACACACACACACATACACACATATGGCAATAGATACACACACACATTCTCACCTAGATACACACTATAGAATGGGGGAAAATATATGGGGCGAAATAGACCTTCGAAATCAACAAGCTCCCGCGAGGTGGGGACCAAAAATAAGCGAGTTCTCCGTCTTCTCTTCTGTTGGTCAACACATTCTTCGTCTGCAGCTGGAAAAATCCGTCGTCGTAGTCGAAATAAATCTTTAGCAGTTCAAAATCATGTTACATAATCATTAGTTACCTAATGATTTGACAATAGTGTAGTAGAAATCATATTAGTGCAGCTGAATGGCCTTGAAGAGTGAGTGAACAGCGTTTGACCTCACTCTGACCTTGCGTTCTGGGGATGATCGTGAGAATCGGAGGCAATAGAAGCCCCTTCCGGTTTAAGGTGTAAGCAAGTCAGTCAGTTAGAGTTAGAACTTAGAAGCAAAGCTATGCAAGATGTGAGTCTCACTGCGTGATTGTCTGGGTCTGGGGGTCTACGAATAAAGTAACATTATCGTAAATCGAAGTCTTGTGGTTATTACTAAAAGCTAACAATGACACAGGGCTTCTGATAACAGAAATCCCTACCAACAGAAACCAGACCCGGAATCCTCAATAGAAGACGAGACGAGACCTTAGAAGATATACCGGCCGGAAGAATAGACGACAGAAGTAAGAAGTAAGAGAAGTATATAACATATAGATATATAGTGCCGGTAAAGAAGGCTATGCAACAAATATATATATTTGGTACCGTCAAGGAAAGGCACTACGTAATAATCACATTTCCTATTTTAGTTTTGTTTCTGTTCGACTAAAATCCATTTCTTTACTGAAAAGCGCTTCGTCGTCGACCGCTTATGCTGCTGCTGACTGCCCAGCGCTCGACTCACTTGTTATTTCATGGGCATATTAGCCAAACATCCGGCACATCAGTCCGAACCTCGCGTCCGTCCAGTGCCCAAAACGCATTTGTTTTTGCATGCGGGAGGACGCGAGTTCGATTCCGGCAGCAAGACAATGTCTTGCTCTTTTTCCTTTCTCGTTCTCCGTCACACACATAAAAGAAAATTATATGTAAATAAATAGGTAAATAATTGTATATACACACCACTGAACAGGTGCCATAGTTATTTACTAAGCTTAGCTTAGATTTGTGGCACAAGGCCAGAAATATGGTGCACTCAGTGAGAATCGAAACTCACTAACAATGGTCTGCAAATCTAGCTTGCTAACCATTAACACCATCTGAGGAGGTGCCCATATTATTCTACTAAGCTTAGCTTAGATGTGGCACAAGGCTAGAAATATGTGTGCACTCAGTGAGAATCGAACTCACTAACAAATGGTCTGCAAAATCTAGCTTGCTAAACCATTACACCATCTGAGGTGCCCATAGTTATTTACTAAGCTTAGCTTAGATGTGGCACAAGGCCAGAAATTATGGGGCACTCAGTGAGAAATCGAACTCACTAACAATGGTCTGCAAATCTAGCTTGCTAACCATTACACCATCTGAGGTGCCCATAGTTATTTTACTAAGCTTAGCTTTAGATGTGGCACAAGGCCAGAAATATGGGGCACTCAGTGAGAATCGAACTCACTACAATGGTCTGCAAATCTAGCTTGCTAACCATTACAACACATGAAGTGCCCATAGTTATTTACTAAGCTTAGCTTAGATGTGGCACAAGGCCAGAAATATGGTGCACTCAGTGAGAATCGAACTCACTAACAATGGTCTGGCAAATCTAGTCTTGCTAACCATTACACCACATGAAGTGCCCATAGTTATTTACTAAGCTTAGCTTAGATGTGGAACAAGGCCAGAAATGTGGGACACTCAGTGAGAATCGAACTCACTAATAATGGTCTGCAAATCTAGCTTGCTAACCATTACACCATCTGATGTGCAGGGTTTATATTCTTAAAGATATCTTTCAGGTTTCTTGCTTGATAGTAATTTGTGCGGGATAATGTTTAAGCTTGTTACAATTTAGAAGGATATGCTTGGTTGTTAAGTTGTACTTTGCATGTTGGGCACACTGGGGCACCCTCCCCTTTTAATAGGTACGAATGGGTAATGTGGCTGTGCCCAATACGCAATCTGGTGAGTATTACTTCTCTTCTAAACTTCTGTTGCCTGTCGGCCACACTCTCCAATAACTTCTTGTATTTCGTGGAGTTTGTTTTGATTCAGATTGTCCCATGATTTCTGCCATTTGTCTAATATAAATTTGTTTATGATTAGTTTCAGATCTGTATATGGGATTTTAGATTTGTGCTCATATGTGTTTGAAGTGCCTTTCTTGCGGCTTTGTCTGCCTTTTTCATTTCCTGGATACCAATGTGACTTGGTATCCAGATGAATATAAATGTATTATTTTCAGAGAGGGTGTTAGTTTGTTTAGGAGCTTCGTGATCAGGAGAGATGATGATGTTTTTGTTATGTAGTGCTAATAGGACTGATTTAGAGTCCGTGCATATAATAAATTTGGAAGCTTTGTGATTGCTATGACTCATAGTTGGAGGTAGAAATAGAATTTTTGTTTATGCCATCGTCTTTCATAGACAGAAAGTTGCCAACACACAAATTGGAATCGCAAGGTCCCTAGTTTAATACCGGACCAGCCAACAGCATGAAGTAGCGCAAATCGGGCAATCTGATCTCTGCATAAAGTGGGGGAGTTGATGGTAGGTGTGGCGCTCCACATCAGCAATATTATCCAAATGAGACATAAAAATGTATATATGTCACAAATTAAATGAAAGTAAACCTGCAGATGGTATCCCCCCTCCCCCCCCCCAGATAATGGCATATTGCGATGATTTGAATTGAAGACATCATTAATTCATGAAAACATTACGGTAAAAAGTTCTGATACAGGCTGAGTCAAACATTCTGCAATATTTTAGTAACACTAGCAAAGATATTCACATCAGATTAAGATTTATGTTTTAAGTTAATGAAATATTAAGTAGAAAGATAATGTTACGTTTATCAAAATGATAAACGGTTTAGAACTTTTGGAATATTCTTATTAGACTTTCCGACGCCAAAAGCTGAGGTTGAGAGTCACAGAATTTGACCTCAAGTGAAAACCGCTTAGCCATGGAAAAGAGCCGGCCTGGCGGGAAGAGGAAGGCACACGAAACGAACGACTGATACTACACTCGTTGCTTACCCACGTACGCAAAACGTACCGAGACAGGTGACGTTACGAGTTGGAGGGAAGGGAAAGCGATCCTATTGTCAATTAGCAGTTTCAACAGTTAGTACTCGAGACCCGGTCAGCGAAACATCTCGTGGGGGGGGGGGAGACAAAAATGTCTCCAAGAAGAAAGTTACCACAATGAAAATACCAGATAAATAACCAAAGGAAGGATATGTCCCAGAATAACCAACAGACGATGAACCAACCCACAAAGCTAAGTACAAACTTCTTCCGTTGTGAAAAATTATTAATTGATATGAAGAAATTCCGTCTAATGACATTATTAATCCTAGCCTGTCGGCGTCGTTCATACTCTTCCCCCGGCTTATAAATTTTTAATTAAAATATTATGTTATAATTATATATCTATGTTGTTCTGTTATTTATTGCCAAATCTTATATGTATTCTCTCATCTTTCTTTGGCTCTATCACTCTGATGGAAAGCGCTGTTATAGCGTTGAAGCGATAGGCGTATGTAACACTAACGAATTAAAAAAGACGCATATAAAATATAAAATTCATTTATTTATTTGTTATTGTTTTTCTATATAAAATAGCATTAATTTTTAGCAAAAACCAAACGATCTTTTTTATCGTAAAAAAAATATTTATGAGAGTAGAATCAGCCTCAAAAAAAGTCACGACTCTTAACACAAGTTCGCGACATCCAGTGACAAGACCTGCGCCATGTGAATGATGAATTAATCTGGCGCGCACGCACGCAAGCACGCAGTCTCATACTCATGCGACGGCCGGGTAGCGCTTGCTAGTCTCTAATAAATAAAGGTTTACATAGACCGAGTGTTGATTAACAAAAAGAAAAAGAACATGTCAACTGGTGGGTGAAGTGAAATGAAAGAAAAACGAAAAAGATGGACAAATACCTGACCTTGCTAGAGAATTGAAAAAGCTGTGGAATGTGAGGGTGAAAGTGATACCAATTGTATTTGGTGCACTTGGAACGGTCCCAAAAAGCTTGAAAAAAAGACTGGAGGATCTGGAATCAGAGAAGAATCGAGACCAACCAGAATACTGCATGCTGCAATCTGCCAGACTACTCAGAAGAGTCCTGGAGACCTGAGGAGACTTGTTGTCACTCATACTCCAGGTCAAATACCATCAGCTAACGCTGATGTGAAATACTCAAAAGGAGTGGAAATAATAATATAATAATAATAATAAGAAGAAGAAGAAGAAGAAGAAGAAGAGAGAAAAGAGAGAAATAATAATGATAATTAATAATAATAAATAATAATAATAATAATTCGGGCTGCAATAAAGAAAAATCTGCTAGAAAACTCAGAAGAGTCCCGGAGACCTGAGGAGACTTGTTGTCCAACTCAGACTCCAGTGAAAGACCATCAGCTAACACTCAAAGGAGTGGATAATAATAATAATAATAATAATAATAAAATATAATAATAATAATAATAATAAGAAAGAAGAAGAAGAAGAAGAAGAAAAGAAGAAGAAGAGAGAAGAAGAAGGAAATGAGAGAAAGAAGAAAAGAGAGAAATAATAATAATAAGAAGAAGAAGAAGAAGGAAAATAGAGAAGAAGAAAAGAGAGAATATAATAATAATATAATATATAGAAGGAGAAGAAGAAGAAGAAGAAGGAAATAGAGAAAGAAAGAAAAGAGAGAAATAATAATATAAGAAGAAAGAAGGAAGAAGAAGAAGAAGAAGGAAAGAGAGAAAGAGAAAATAGAGAGAAAGAAGAAAAGAGAGAAATAATAATAATAAGAAGAAGAAGAAGAAGAAGAAAAGAAGAAAGAGAGGAAAGAAGAAAAGAGAGAAGTATAATAATAATAAGAAGAAAATAATAATAATAATAATAAGAAGAAGAAAAGAGAGAAAGGAAGAAATAGAGAAAGAAGAAAAGAGAGAAATAATAATAATAATAATAATAATAAGAAGAAGAAGAAGAAGAAGAAGAAGAAGAAAGAGAAGAAGAGAAGGAGAGAAGAAGAAGAAGAAGAAAGAGAGAAAGAAGAAAATAAGAGAAAGAAGAAAAGAAGAGAAATAATAATAATAAGAAGAGAGAAGAAGAAAGAAAAGAGAGAAAGAAGAAAAAGAGAGAAAGAAAGAAAAGAGAGAAGTAATAATAATAATAATAATAATAAGAAGAAGAAGAAGAAGAAAGAAGAAGAAGAAGAAGAAGAAGAGAAAAAAGAGAGAAAGAAGAAGAGAGAAATAATAATAATAATAATAATAATAATAATAATAATAATAATAATAATAATAATAATTCAGGCTGCAATAAAGGAAAATAGACAAAAGAAATTGTGGAAAGAAGGAAATATTAAAAATGATCCAGACAACTGATTACACAATGTCTCATAAATCCGCACATTCTAAAAGAATATCAGATCAATTTTACGGCAACATAAACCGAGATACGAAAAGAACTCATAAAAACCGAAACTTTTGGCAAGTGCGTCTGCAAATAAAATCAGCTGACTGGTCGGCGAAAACGAAATAATAAAAAATAAAATCTCATTTCAGTAGAGAAGAAAGAGAATTGCTTTTTTTAATTGCAAACCTGTATGTAATGCATTCAAAATCTTGGCACCTGGCACTGGTATGTTGATTAACCAGTGCTTGTTTAATCGTTTTGGGTCTAAACATATTGTAGCATAACGAGCGCCGAACGATATATGTATCAGAATGATATGTTCGCATAGGCCAACTCAAGTTGCAGTAGTAGTCGCCGATAGTAGTAGTCGTTAGGTTCAGAAACAACATTACACGCAAGTTGTATAGTTACAAGGGGCTTTGTATTTTCTAGACTCGTGGGCTCTTTTTTCAGAGGAAAAGGAAAGACAGAAAGAAAAATAGAGAGGGTACGGTCAAAATAATTCTATCTTCTCATATATTATCATGTTTTTGTACTGCTGTCCCAAACCCAATACGGTGGACCCGGCAGACATGTATTGCTCTCACCAGAGCACAGCCGAAAAAGCGCAAATTTGCTTTTCGCCCGTTTCTCGTTTCGGTGTCACATCCGTTTCCGCTCAAAGCCTGGAACTTCCGTTTTTATTTTGAAGTCTATTTCCGGGGTCATTCGTCGGTCACATTACTGGCACCTCGTTTATTGTATTCTTCCAATTTTTAACCTTTGTTTGTTCTATATCTCTCCCTCTCTTTCCCTGTCAATACCCAAATTCTCTGTACCATAATAATACGTTACAATAGTTTTTTTCTTCTAACATTGGGCTGTTTTGAGTCAAATCTAACTAAGATTTTCATAGAGACCTCGTTATAAATAAGATTTATTTATGTATTAATGATTTGATTCGCAAACCAACCAGCCAACCAATCAACCAACATTTTCAATGCATTTTTCATAGTAAAAATGATTTCCCAATGCATTTTATAGTAAAATGAATTTTCCAATGCATTTTCATAGTAAAAATGATTTTCCAATGCATTTCATAGTAAAATGATTTCTAATGCATTTTTCATAGTAAAAATGATTTTCCAATGCATTTTCATAGTAAAATGAATTCCAATGCATTTTCATAGTAAAAATGATTTACCAATGCATTTTCATAGTAAAAATGAATTTCCAATGCATTTTCATAGTAAAATGATTTTTCTAATGCATTTTCATAATAAAATGATTTTCCAATGCATTTTTCATAGTTAAATGATTTTCCAATGCATTTTCATAATGAAATGATTTCTAATGCATTTTCATAGTAAAATGAATTTTCCAATTGCATTTTTCATAGTAAAAATGATTTACCAATGCATTTTCATAGTAAAAATGAATTTCCAATGCATTTTCATAGTAAAATGATTTCCCAATGCATTTTCATAGTAAAATGAATTTCCAAGTGCATTTTCATAGTAAAAATGATTTTCCAATGCATTTTTCATAGTTAAAATGATTTCTAATGCATTTTCATAGTAAAATGATTTTCCAATGCATTTTCATAGTAAAATGAATTTCCAATGCATTTTCATAGTAAAAATGATTTACCAATGCATTTTCATAGTAAAAATGATTTACCAATGCATTTTCATAGTAAAAATGAATTTCCAATGCATTTTCATAGTAAAATGATTTTCTAATGCATTTTCATAATAAAATGATTTTCCAATGCATTTTCATAGTAAAAATGATTTTCCAATGCATTTTCATAATAAAATGATTTTCTAATGCATTTTCATAGTAAAATGAATTTCCAATGCATTTTCATAGTAAAAATGATTTACCAATGCAATTTTCATAGTAAAATCAATTTCCATGCATTTCATAGTAAAATGATTTTCTAATTGCATTTCATAATAAAATGATTTTCCAATGCATTTTCATAGTAAAAAATGATTTTCCAATGCATTTTCATAATAAAATGATTTTCTAATGCATTTTCATAGTAAAATGATTTTCCAGTCAATTTCATATAAAAATGATTTTCCAATGCATTTTCATAGAAAATGATTTTCCAATGCATTTTCATAGTTAAATGATTTTCCAATGCATTTTCATAATAAAATGATTTTCTAATGCATTTTCATAGTAAAATGATTTTCCAGTCAATTTTCATAATAAAATGAATTTCCAATGCATTTTCATAGTAAAAATGATTTCCAATGCATTTTCAATTAAATGATTTTCCAATGGCATTTTCATAGTAAAAATGATTTTCCAATACATTTTCATTGTAAAAATGATTTTCCAATGCATTTTCATAGTAAAAATGATTTTTCCAATGCATTTTCATAATAGAATGATTTTTCTAATGCATTTTCATAATAAAATATTTTTCTAATGCATTTCATTGTAAATAAATGATTTCCAATGCCTTTTCATGTAAAAATGATTTTTCCAATGCATTTCATAGTAAAAATGAATTTTCCAATGCATTTTCATAATAAAAATGATTTTCAATGCATTTTCATAATAAAATGATTTTCTAATGCATTTTCATTGTAAAAATGATTTCAATGCATTTTCATTGTAAAAATGATTTTCCAATGCATTTTCATTTAAAAATGATTTTCCAATGCATTTTCATAGTAAAAATGATTTTCCAATGCATTTTCATTGTAAAAATGATTTTCCAATGCATTTTCATAAGTAAAAATGATTTTCCAATGCATTTTCATAATAAAATGATTTTCCAGTGAATTTTCATAATAAAATGATCCTTTCTAACTGTCTGGCCATCTTTTTAATGTCAGGGTGGACCCCCTCCTACATAAATCTCTACTGCTATTGTCCGTTTGAACCCACTACCAATTGCTACTACTTCCACTACCAATTCTTACTACCTCTCCACTACCAATTCCTACGCTACTGCTCGTTTTAAAAACGAGACACCTGAAACATTCCATCAGTTTCACACCTAATGATGGCAGATAATACATGCCGAAAGCGCTCGTGAAAACCTTTGGTGGATTGCTACACCAGTTCCACCCTGACATTAAAAAGATGGCCAGACAGTTAGAAAGGATCGAACAAAAATTCGTCTGACAAGATCGTTAGTAGAGTTTAATACAACACACACACACACACACACATATATATATATATATATATATATATATATATATATATATATAAGATGTTTGGATGTTTGTTTTTAGAAGCATTGTTGAATAAAGTATATATTATTATTTATATTTTTGCTTGAAGGCAATTACAATGCGTATATCGCATAAAATTCGATAATTATCGAAAATAATCATAGTGAATCTCTGCAAAGAATTGTTGGTGGGTAAAACATCGTACAGACTGTTTCAACTTTATTAAGTCTCATCAGCGATGTATACTAACGATTTTCCCCCGACAGAAATCGAAACCGGACTCTAGCAGGCAATTCTTTGCCGAGATTCAACAATGCTTCTAAAAAAACAAACATCCAAAAATCTCATTCCCTTCGCCGAAGAGCATAGGCCTGGTTTGTTATTGTTCACTCAACGTCCCCGTACCTCAGATGGTAGAGGTGTATCATTATCATTGACAGGTTAATTTCCAACGATTGTCCGGTGCGGATCGTGACCGAAGCAGTTAGTCTCTGACTATGCCTGCTGAAGTACCGGTTTCGATTTCTGTCGGGAGGAAATCGTTAGTATACATCGCTGTGAGACTTAATAAGTTGAAACAGTCTGTCGATGTTCTACACACCGAAAATTCTTTGCCGAGATTCACTTGTCATGATTATTTTCTATAATTATCGAATTATGCGATATACGCATTGTAATTGCCTTCAAGCAAAAATATAAATAATAATAATATATAATAATAATAATATATATATATATATAATATATATATATTATATATATATATATATATATATAGTTTTTTTCCGTAGTTAGGGTCTTTCCATGTGTGGTTTAACCAAGCGATGCAGGTAGAACATAAGGGAGGCTCAATGTGCCTAATACCAGTGAGTAACAGACAGAGCAAGAAATTTAGTAAATGAAGAAAAACTCTAAACTTGCTTCATTACAATAATTTATTTCAACCGTATTAATACGGCATCTTCAGGTAATCACAGAAACATGACTCTTACTGAGAATTTCCCAAAGTAACATCTCTTTTATATCTATCTATATCTCCCTCCCCTAAATTGATAGATATAAAAGAGATGTTACTTTGGGAAATTCTCAGTAAGAGTCATGTCTTGTGATTACCTGAAGATGCCGTATTAATACGGTTGAAATAAATTATTGTAATGAAGCAAGTTTAGAGTTTTTCTTCATTTACTATATATATATATATATATATATATATATATATATATATATATATATATATATATATATATATATTAGAAAGGAAATGAGATATTAATTTCTTTTGTAAATGGCGTACGAACTTGTTGATATTCAGATCTCGTCGATCTCGTCTATATTAACGCCTCTCGTTTATGCCGGACAGCGATACTAACGGGGAACAAACCAGCAAAGATGGCGCGCGTTTTTTTTTAGTTTAGTTTAAAGCGTATGCCATTTGACGAATCCATTCGCTGGCAGCAGTTACATGCAGGAATAAATGCTTAGCACGGTGCCGCCCCCTCCGCTCCCGACCCTTCTCGCATCTTCCACGAACCATTACAGCTATCATCGCCATCACAACTATCCAGCTACGCCCGTCGGCTTTCTCTCATCTTATTTAGTGAAATAAAAACAGGCAAAGATGGCGGCTAGCGCGAAATTTAAATCGACGGTCTTCCGTGTAAATTATTTGGGGTTTGTTTCGTGGGTTTTTGTTTTATTTTATTTTGGGGTTTGTTTTTTTGTTTTGTTTTTTTCGGGGTTTTTTTTTTGTTGTGTTTTTTGGGGGGGGGGTTTTCGTTTTTATCAAAAGATGGACTACAACACGACATCATTTGTATTGTGTCATGTTGTGTAGTGGCGTGAGGGGAAANCGGGAGGGGGAAAAAAGAAAAAAAAATGAATGAATCAATGAAGGAAGGAAGGAAGGAAGAAAAAATGAATTTGTGAGTGAATGAAGGAAGAAAAAAATGAATGAATGAAGAATGAATGTAGGAAGGAATGAAGGACAAATGAAGGAGGGGAAAGAAAGAAGGAAGAAAAAATGAAGGAAGGAAGAAACGAAGGAAGAAAAATGAATGTAGGAATGAATGAAGGAAGGGAGGAAGAAAAAATGAATGTGTGAGTAAATGAATGAAGAAAAAATGAATGAATGAAGAATGAATGTAGGAAGGAAGGAAGGACAAATGAAGGAGGGGGAAAGAAAGAAGGAAGAAAAAATGAAGGAAGGAAGAAACGAAGGAAGAAAAATGAATGTAGGAATGAATGAAGGAAGGAAGGGAGGAAGTAAAAATCAATGTGTGTGTGAAGGAAGGAAGAAAAAATGTAGGAAAGAAGGAAGGAAAAATGAATGAATGAAGAATGAATGTCGGAAGGAAGGAAGGACAAATGAAGGAGAGGGAAAGAAAGAAGGAAGAAAAAATGAAGGAAGGAAGAAACGAAGGAAGAAAAATGAATGTAGGAATGAATGCAGGAAGGAAGGGGGGAAGAAAAAATCAATGTGTGAGTGAAGGAAGGAAGAAAAAATGAATGAAGGAAGGAAGGAAGGAAAAATGAATGAATGAAGAATGAATGTCGGAAGGAAGGAAGGAAGGACAAATGAAAGAGGGGAAGGAAAGAAGGAAGAAAAAATGAAGGAAGGAACGAAGGAAGAAAAATGTATGAATGAACAATGAATGTAAGAAGGAAGGAAGGAAAAATGGAGGAAGAGGGGAAGAAGGAAGGAAAAATGAAGGAAGGGAAAATGAAGGAAGGAAGGAAGGAACACAGAAAGATAAAATGAATGAATGACGGAAGGAAGAAAAATTGAACGAAGGAAAGGAAGGAAAGAAGGAAGGAAGAAAAAATGAATGAATGAAAGAATGAAGGAAGAAAAATTAAAGGAATGAAAGGAAGGAAAGATGGAAGGAAGAAAAATGAATGAATGAAGAATGAATGTCGGAAGGAAGGAAGGACAAATGAAAGAGGGGAAGGAAGGAAAGAAGGAAGAAAAAATGAAGGAAGGAACGAAGGAAGAAAAATGGATGAATGAACAATGAATGTAAGAAGGAAGGAAGGAAAAATGGAGGAAGGGGGGAAGAAGGAAGGAAAAATGAAGGAAGTGAAAATGAAGGAAGGAACGAAGGAACACAGAAAGAAAAATGAATGAATGACGGAAGGAAGAAAAATTGAACGAAGGAAAGGAAGGAAAGAAGGAAGGAAGAAAAAATGAATGAATGAAAGAATGAAGGAAGAAAAATTGAAGGAATGAAAGAATGAAAGAATGAAGGATTGAAGGAATGAAAGGAAGGAAAGATGAAAGGAAGAAAAATGAATGAATGAAGAATGAAGGTAGGAAGGTAGGTAGGAAGGAAGGAAAAATAAGAAGGATTATATATATATATATATATATATATATATATATATATATATATATATATATATATGAGTAAGAAAAGGTGGAATGAAAACATCACACAATTCTGTTAAAGAAGAAAACAATTTATAATATATATATATATATAATAACCAATTCCGCCCATAACCTTTTTTACTTTATATATAAAAACAAAACACAATAAATATTTAATCATTTATTAAATACAGAACTTAAAAATAATGATTAAAAATTAAAAATAATTAATCGTAAAATAAAAAATATAAAAAATTCCTTTTCTAAAATAATAACATATTCCGCCCATAACTTTTTCACTTTATATATAAAAACTAAATACAGTAAATATCTAATCATTTATGAATTACAGAACTTAAAAATAAAATTTAAATAATAAAAACAATTAATCGTAAAAAATTCCTTTACTAAAAATCTTTTGAATTCCAACCGTCACATTTCTTAATACCCATCCCCTTCCGTTTAAATTGTTTCGTCTTGTTGCCAACATCTCAAAAATTCGCTACATTTGGTTGACAAAAGATATACATATGAGACATGACCGACATATATATGGCGCGAATGTCCACGTTGGTGAATATTGTAACGTCTTTCGTTTTTTGCAGTATTAAGGTTTTTTGTTTTGTAAACTCATTTGACTTTCCTCTCCGACCCAAACAACTACGGGAGTGAATGAGCTCTGATGATGATTTTTGTAAAATCGAAATATTGATCAGTATCAGCTATGATTATATTATAAATTGTTTTCTTCTTTAACAGCATTGTGTGATGTTTTCATTCCACCTTTTCTTACTCATATTGTTGGATTCATTTCCTTTCTTTTAACTTTATATATATATATATATATATATATATATATATAATTATTATTATATGCTC
>CM042175.1:40468446-40478446 GCA_023376005.1 Doryteuthis pealeii
ATGTCCACTGCAAAATGACAAAGTATATATAAGATTTTGCAGTGGACTTTAGCTAAGCTAATTAAATGGCAACTTAAGGTTTTCGGTAGCGTTATCTACATCTTCACGGTGAGTATGTCCTTCTTTCTCCAGAAATCTTTCGCCAGCCATCCCTATCATTCATCGCCCCGACAGGTCCTCTGCGCAGTATCCAGCATCCGTGCAGAGCTGGTTAATGTAAGTCTTAGTAGGACAGCCCGCACTGGCATGTCCATATGTTGGTTTCCATTGGAGAACGTCACTTATGAGTATGTCCTTTCTCCAGCATGTCTTGTTCGTCTCACTTTGATGGTTTGTGTGATTGGGGGTAAGTGGCCGCACAAATTCTTTTTGTGGGGTATTATTTACACGATTTGTTTAAGATCTCATGCAGCATTCTCTTATGGTTAGTGTTATTGTAGCGAGATCGAACGGCAAAACCCACAAATCTGTGATGAGCCAACAACGGTCCGTCGGTCGAAGAGACAGCGAGTGGCGTGTTGTGTGTGTGGACGGAAGCAGTGAAGGTAAAATGTGACGAGTTCGAGGCGGGCACGAGACGAGTTGTGAAGGAGGTGAAAGCGTGAGTGTCCTTGAGGCCGCGATTTGTAGTTTGCAAGTCTCGTGGCTGGTGAGACGAGAGTTGTGACGTGTCTCGGTCAGACCTAGTGTAAAAGGAGATGGTTGGACAGAGCGGGGACAGTTGCGAAGAGTGAACACGACGGACTTAGTTTATCAGAATTCTTCAAAAGGTTGCGAAACGTAAATTCGACGTGTTTCTTGTAGAATACAAAGGTGAAGCTTGGGCGTTGGCAGTAGAGCTTATTTAGGCCAAGTATTACGTCGTCTTTGGCAGAATCAGTTATATACCCCATTGCTCTAGTATATATATATATATATATATACCAACCCCTCCACATGAGCAGGATGTGACACAAAGTCAATTTCTTAAGCGGAGTTTAACAGGTTTGAATTCAGAGTTTTCTTCTTCTAGACTGGTTACCTAGACCGTGGTTAAAGAGCCCAGTCTGTCCTGCTATTTACCCATTTACAATCATTAACAAATACAAGATGTAATTCGGACATTTCTGACAGAATGGAAAGATATGAAAATAAATTGCTAATGATTTTATTATTGAAAATCAGAAAGAAAAAATTGTCAGTGATTAAGAAATTAATACAAGCATTTCAAATAGATAATGGCTATTACACAGAATGTTTTAAAAAGAATATATTGAGCCAGTAAAGTGTTTATTCCTGTGGGGGGGGGAGAAGTGAGGGAGAGGCTTTCGGTGATTGGATATACCACTCACGTGATGAGCCCAGAAGTTTTGGCGCAAAATACCAAAATCGGGCAGATAGATCCTGGACCAGCTCCTGTATGTACGTCGACTAGAAATTCTCTCCAAGAAGGCAATAAGAAACCAGATATCTTCTCCATCACACTGGTAAGTCTCTCAAACTTAACTCTATATACAGGAAAGACTTTGTATTGTTACTCATTGTTTTTATTTGTTCTTTAATAAATTGTTAAAATCAAACTAACTTTTAGTTCATTTATTTGTTGCTGTTAGTCTTAGAATTAAATGCTATACTAACACAATTTCTCGGGTGATAGAGAGACATATCAGAGAGAGAGAGAGAGAGAGAGAGAGAGAGAGAGAGAGAGAGAGAGAGAGAGAGAGAGAGAGAGATTAGACTTACTTTGTGAGGGGTGGTCTTCTTTATAACTTGTTGACATTTTTACTCTCCCAGTTGCCATGTTCCTGTCTTCTATTTCCTCTTCTTCTTCTCTGGACGACATCTCGTCTAGTTGGGTTCTTCTATCTAACTTCTTCTACTAAGGGCTTCTTTTTCCTGGGCTGATTTGGTCATTGCAATTAATTGAATTAACAAGACATTTTGTTGCTTGATCAAGCTTTTATTTTATCTAGCCCATGATTCTTATTCGCCGCGCGGGGATACCAGTCTCAGGGCACGTCTAAACTCTTTGACGGCAAGGCTGAATCTAAAAACTAAAACTAATCACGTGTTTCTCATGGCGCGTAAGATTCGCGCCTCTAGAAGTCAAGGGTTACCAACAATCACTGGTAAATTTCCACTGCCCCCTTTGAATTCAAAGTTAACGGCCCTTATTCTCGCTACAGGGTCTGAAAACAATTTATGATATCCATAAATTGTAACATCTTAATCGTCTTTTTTATATAAGTTTAAAATGTGAGATCTTCACATTAGTAATGTTGTATACCCTTCTTTACTCTCTTCCATTCTTCTGCTGTCATCTTTTCTATCTTACGTCTCTTCTAGCATCTGGACTTCGTCTTATTGGTCGGTCGCACTTAACTCATTTCTTCTTCTAGATCAGTCTTGTCACCAATATATTCACCAACCACCAAAACCGTGTTATTTTTCTTAAACTTTTATTTACTTAACTAAACATTTCATGTAACTAAACATAGCGGGCGTATGCAGGTGAGTTCCAGTTAACCCAGGACATCTTCGCTGCCTGACGTCAAAACTGAAACTGAGGACCCAACCAGGTCTCACGTGACTTCACGTATTTCGCGGGCTTTCTGTAATATTCCATGGAAAGTCCCGCCCGTGATATGAAAAGGGCCATCCCTTTAGAAATACAGGGGATTGACAATAATCTTATGCAACCGCATAGATTATGTAACAGTAAAATTCAGACTTAGGAGGCAAAGAAATGCTGAAATAAATGTGTTCAATTGGTTTATCCTTGTAAACCTTGTCCGTAGTGTTCCTTGAAAACCTAGATAGAAAAGAGTGTAGTATCAGTAGATTTTTTGGCCCAAATATCCAATTGGCACCCCAAATCATCAACTTAATGAAAAGTTCACATTTTAACTCTTCACCAGTAACTTCCACTTTCAATATTTTGTAAACAAATGATTTTAATCAGAAGTTTATGGAGATGTTGAACTTACAATAAATTAAATAAATAGATGATTGGTAGACGTAATCAAATTAGAATTCAATAGCAAAATCTTTTTTTAAATAAATACTTTTTACTCAGAAGTTTATGAGTATTTTTCAACACTTACGATAAATTGAAAAGATGAAAGACGTTTTTTTATTAAAATAGTTTTTACTTAATCAGAAGAGAAATGCAATTATGTTTATTTAAATAAATACAGTTTTTATTTGCAAAATATTTTTTTATGTTTATTTAAAAAGGATGCTGTTCAAAAAAGTATCACAAAATTTGTAAAATTTGTTTTTGTCAGATACAATATAAGTTCAAAAAATTATCGTTTGTTTATTTTCAAATATTCGAAAATCAAAGTTACCGGTGTTTTACCAAGGTATTATCTGCACTATTCGGACTATTCCGCTAACCATAGCTAGGGTAGGAGTTGTGTTAATTTATTTTTCTACCCCAGCTATGGTTAGCAGAATGGAACAGGATACCCCTGGACTGAATAAAGGGTTAAATTCAAAGTTCCCGAAGCCGAAAAGAAGGTTCCCGAGTCCGAAAAAAAGAAGGTTCCCGAGTCCGAGAAGGTAATATTACTATTGCGTGCGTATATGTGTGCGTGCGTATATGTATGTGTGTGTGCATCCGTGAGTGTGTGCGTATGTGTGTGCGCGTGTATGTATGTGTGTGTATGTGTGCGTGCATGAGTGTATGTATGTGAGTGTATGTTTGTGTGTGCGTGTGTATGTGTGTGTATGTGTATGTGCGTGTATGTGTGTGTGTATGTGGGTGTGTGTATGTGCGTGTGTGTATGTGTCTGTATGTATGTGTGCAGGTGTATGTGTGTATGTGTCTGTATGTATGTGTGCAGGTGTATGTGTGTGCGCGTGTGTGTGTATTTGTGTCTATGTGTGGGTGTTTGGTTTGGTTTGGTTTGGTTTGTTTTACGGCATATCAACCTCAGTGGGTCATTTAATACCGATAAAGTTTTGAAATAAATTCATTCTTAATGGATTATCAATTCTGTTTATAAACCTATTTAATCCATAGATGTGATCTTAACAGGTACTACCACTCCGGGTCAGAGTGGACCAGGGAGCAATGGTGATGAAGGGGTGCTCCACATTTCCCAGACCTCCATAACTGGAACCTCACCATCAGATAGAGTTTAATGTCACTCCCAGGACATGTAGACCCGCAGCCACCGCCTTCTAGTGCCCATATGATAAAAAGGAGTTGGGGCTTGCCATAAGGGTAATAGGGTTGGGGCAACCATATAGGTGCTAGGGCTTGACGCGACCAGCCGATTGATCGGAGGGGGCCTCTCTGACCGCCCGTCTAGCCTAAGTAAGGGTTCAAGTGGAGTGTTGCAGGTCATGGACTGCTCATCAACCAAGACTCCGTCCTTCGCTACCCACGGCCAAAAGGTGGCTCCATTTGGGGGAGTCTTACCCCTCTGCTGAGGTGCAGTTGGTGCATTTTAACGCTCCAGCCGTTGGGCGGGTGTGTGTGTGTGTATATATGTGTGTGTGTGTGTGTATGTGTGTATGTTTGTGTGTGTGTTAATGTGTGTATGTGTGTGTGTGTGGAGTGAGACAGAACACAATAGATCCTCATTAATGTATATGTATATATATAATTTTCAGAATTAGGTATGACTTCAATTAAGCACATATTCTCCCAAAAATTGTCGGCTAAAAAAGCCGTATCCAAACACATCGTTTGTTTATTTAGTTCTCAGAAGTATATGAGTATACTTAGAATGCATGGACGATGTTTTATTGTATATTAAAAATCATTTGACTTATATATATATATATATATATATATATATATATATATATATATATATATATATATATATATATATACAAGAGAGTTATGTCTGGACTCACTGGTCGTATATATTGTTCAGACATTTAAGATATCGTTTATTCGACCATAATTCACGTCGTAACGGTCAATATTTACGGTCGTTGAATCCAGAAAACGTCTTCTTGTGTACGTAAACATGTAAATAGTCTAGAAATTGGAAAAATATTACTTATAATATATATATATATATATATATATATATATATATATATATATATATATATCAAATATTACTTATATGTGGTCTTTACCCAAATCTTTATTAATACGTATATACATAGATATAGATATGACCAGACTGAGACAGATAGATAGATAGATAGATAGATAGATAGATAGACAGATAGATAGATATGAATAGACTGAGATAGATAGATAGATAGATAGATAGATAGATAGATAGATAGATAGATAGATAGATAGATATGAACAGACTGAAATAGATGTATAGATAGATAGATGATGAACAGACTGAGATAGATTGATAGATAGATAGATATGAATAGATAGATAGATAGATAGATAGATAGATAGATAGATAGATAGATAGATAGATATGAATATACTGAGATAGATAGATAGATAGATAGATAGATAGATATAGAATAGACTGAGATAGATAGAGATAGATAGATAGATAGATAGATAGATAGATATGAATAGACTGACATAGATGTATTGATAGATAGATGATGAACAGACTGAGATAGATAGATCGGTAGATAGATAGATAGATAGATAGATAGATAGAATAGACTGAGATAGATAGATAGATATGAATAGACTGAGATAGATAGATAGATAGATAAATAGATAGATAGGGCGTGGTTGAGATAGATAGATAGATAGATAGATAGATAGATAGATATAGATAGATATAATAGACTGAGATAGATAGATAGATAGATAGATAGATAGATAGATAGATAGGGCGTGTTGGGATAGATAGATAGATAGATAGATATGATAGATAGATAGAGATAGATAGATAGATAGATAGATAGATAGATAGATAGATAGATGAGATAGATAGATAGATAGATAGATAGATAGATAGATAGAAGCCTAAAGAAAGCTAAAACTTTAATTGCTACCATTTCATTTTTTCTTTACCAGATATTTTCTTTATTCCTTTATTTTATGTTCAAACTAATTAGCACTAAGATCTCCCATTGAATTGGATGGATGGACAAAGGTGTTAAAAATGATGAAGAATGGAATGAAAGAAAAAAAAACAGAAAGTAAGAAAATAATAATGGCCGTTTTTTATTGCGAAATTCACTAATCAAAGTAGAAGTTATTTTTTTTCTTTACTCAAGAAACCCCATATTGTTTTTGTTGTTTGTGTGTTTGTTGTTTTGTTTTTTTATGTTGGCTGTTTTGTTTTTTGTTTGTTTTTTTTTTCGAGGAGGGGGGGGTAGGTTTTATTTTTGCTTTGTTTTTCGGGGTTTTTTCTTTGGGTTTTTTTTCGGGGTTTTTTAAATCATTCTTTTTTTTATTCAATTGACTTAAATGATAATAACAGCGTAAGCGGGCCAACTAAAAATGGCCGCCAAAGAAAATCGAGACAGAAAAACGGCGCCAAGATCCAACCAATCATATCGTTCGTTTCAGCCTGTTGCTCTTCCGGTTTACGACACGGTAACAATCCCTAACCCCCCACCCCACCTCACCCCAACAAATACACACACACATTTCGAGTTTGATATTTATTTCTTTATTTTATTTCTTTTTCGTGCTCAACAACACCAACATGTTCCTTTGTCTTTTATATTTCATTATTCAAAAATGGAAATTCTGGTTCCTATGGGTTTTTTTGTGTGTATGGCGGTGGGGGGCGGGGGAATGTCGGGATTATTTTCTTCGTCTACTTCTGTCTCTTAGCACTTTTCTATTTGTGTTTCTCTCCCTTCTCTACTCTCTCACTCTGTCTCTCTCTCTCTCTCTCTCTCTCTCTCTCTCTCTCTCTCTCTCTCTCTCTCTCTCTCTCTCTCTCTCTCTCTCTCTCTCTCTCTCAAAATGATAACATTAAGAGGATTGTTAGAAATATTGAAAAAAAAAACACAAAAACTTTAAAACAATGAGGATAACGTTATTTTCAACAAAATTTGATTGAATATATATATATATATATATATATTCATTGATGGGTACTACTATGTAAACATAGCGTAAGTAGTTAATCCTATAGGGCTCAATATATTGTAAATATAGAGCATTAATAGTTGTAGAAAAAGTTATATCCCGACCGCGGTTTCGGTGCTACATAAACATACATACATTTTTAAATATAAAATAAAATGATAATAATAGAAAATTATAAAATATTTTAAGTATAAAAAAGAAAATGTGTGTGTGTGTGTGTGTGTGTGTGTGTGTGTGTTATATATAGATGTTTGGTACATGAAAACTTATAAACTACTAAAATAGAGGAATCATATGTAAAATGGGGAGGTGATATTTTATTATGAAATAAAATATAAAATAAAGGGGATACGAAGGCGTTTTTGACCGGTACTTTTTCAAGTATTTACACCGGTTGACAATTAAAAGTCAGAATGTAAAGAAATTAATAAGAACGAATGGGGGTAAACCAGAGAGGGGGGGGCAAAAAAATGGAGAAAGAGGTGTATGTGTGTGTGTCTTAGGTTAAACCAGGGTTATGAATACCTCCCAGTAAATAGATGGAGTGTCTCGGTGTTTGTCTGCACAGAGTAGGTCTGAGAAAAGAAATACTAACAGCCTCAAGGACTGCTAGATGTTGTTTAGACCTGGCTCTGTGCAAGACGGAGAAGTACTCATCTGTATAGTCAGTCAAACAAGTTGCGTGTACCCACCAACATCCGTTTTTGCAACGTGGACTGTCCCACAGCAGCCGAAATAAATTCTCCGTCCACCATTGGACAACATTTACTAAGAAACTCCACTTGCGCTCGGTCCTACCACCCAGTCATGTTTTCGGTCCTCTGCAGTTCAAACAGCGAGCTACAACTGCAGATCCTTGAGTCTTTATTTATTTCTCGCACCCAACCTTTCCTGTGCATCCAAAAGCAGTCTCACCAGTTGCTTCTATTCGGCACTTCAAGTCTAAACTTATCCAACGGAGGGACTCGCAATTTTCGACCCTCATGGTTCGTAATTTTCTTATTTTTACGAATCCTTCGTATTGTTGAGAAAAAAAATCCTTTTCTCGTTTTTTTCTCTCTAACTATTCCATCGTTTACAACAACCACAAAAAAAACAACCAAAACATCATTTATCAATGTACTTTTTTCTCTGATGAGCATTGACGAAAAAAAGAACATTTATTTTAGATTTTAAATCTAATAAGGGTACCCTCACTTTTCTTTTTAAGAAAATATCCTTTTTATCAACATGCATATGCTTTTAGGCGTCCTATTTAAATTTAGTACTGTCAATAAACTTTTTATATATATATATGAATAAGATATAATGAAAAAACAAACGATGTTTACAACTGAAATAGGCTCATCAGAAGAGAAAGTGTGCAAACCGTTTCGGGGCCAATTCTCTTGACGGTTTAAAAAGCAACACCTGGCCCATCCTCAACTAATATGAGGACCCTATTGCATTATAATGTATCAACCGCACGTGGGTCGGTCATCAACAAAAATAAGACGGGAAAAAAAGACCGTTAGTAAAAACAGAACGCTGCTAGTCAAACGTTGGAATTAATCAAAAAAAAAAACCATCAAGAGAATTGGCCCCGAAACGGTTTGCACACTTTCTCTTCTGATGAGCCTATTTCAGTTGTAAACATCGTTTGTTTTTTCATTATATTTCCATTTTATTTTCACATACTTGTCCATGAAAAAACTTTACATTTGAATGTTTACCCCTTTTTGATGATATCCATTAACACCACGGATTTACCTATAAAAGTGGGCTACTTATTTTACAGTTGGATTGTATTACAATAATTTTGATATTCTATATACACTTTTTATACATATTTTACACTTTTCTATAACTTTACATCAGACTTTTTTGAGTCTTATATCATTACTATAATGCTTCTGATTATTTTCAAAATTAAAAATTAGATTCATTTTATTTTTAAATAAAATTCATTTTATTTTTAAATAAAATTCATATTATTTTTAATACAGACAGCACAATTTTTTTTTTTTTTTGATTAATTCCAACGTTTGATTATCTTGGTCTTTTCTTTTTTACAAAAATGTTTTCTTCCCTGTTGAGGTTTGGTAGTATATTTTTACAATGAAACTATTTGCTGGGGTTTTTTCTCACCGCGAGGATTTACCAACAAGTTTGGAATATATATATATATATATATATATATATATATATATATATATATATATATATATATATATTCTTTGTTGGGGTACCAAGTTTCTGGGTACCAGGTGATTCTAGGCTGGTCCTATTCTCTAACAGCAGTTTGTTGTAGAGTTCAGGTTCCGTATGAGAGCTCAATGCTTAATTTTTATAAACATAGCAAATTTATTTGTGAATAAAAAAAGGCCTTAAATACCAGGGGTATCGTGATTAGGAACCATTTCCACTCGTGGGTATCTGTTTTTATTTTATTCTGAAAAACGTGGTCTGACGAAACTCGGTGGGACTCAGATACCCACGAGTGGAAATGGTCCATAATCCCTGGTATTTAAGGCCTTTTTATTCACATATCATATTCTCCATGATTTTATTTTTATTTAAACCTCAATAATTAATAAAATTGTTTTACATTACTTACATTGTTGACCATATCTACATACTAATAACATGCAATTGTATTTATATATACAACAAAATAGAGGTTTACAGTGTGAATGGGAAGGCTAATTTGCATATTGATCTTAAAAAATTGATTTTGATAAATATATGCTTAGTATTATTGATTTCTAATTGTTTGGTTTTATCTTATTGAATATGAGCAAAAATCTCTTCAATAAATCTTAAAAGAAATCCCTTAACAAGAAGAAATAACTGTAATATTATTCTTTACTTCCTATTTAACTAAACAGTTTAATTAAGAAAATTTACCAATGAAAGACGGGAGTAACGGAAAATGATGGAAGAGTTAGTTTCAAAGTTGTTCTATTTTTCAATCATACCCCCTCTGTTCAAAATCTTTTTATCTACATTCTTATTCAGTTTCATTGGCCTTTCTAATTTAATATA
>CM042175.1:40483446-40493446 GCA_023376005.1 Doryteuthis pealeii
TGCACAGAATCCAGTATCTGCTCAGAGTTGGTCAATGTACGTCTTTGCTCAACGGTCCACACTGGCGTGTCTGTGTGCTGGTTTCCATAGAAAATGTCACTCACGAGTTTGTCCTAAATCCTCCAGCAGTATCCAGCATGTCCTGTTCATCTTACTCGGATGGTTTATGTGATAAGTGGCAAGTGGACATATAGCTACTTTCTCGTGGGGTGTTGTTTCCACAACTTGTTTAAAATTACATACTGCATTCTTGAGCAGTACCCATCTAGCTTATTCTGTAGGCGCTATGTTAGTGTCCAAGTGGTGCAGTCGTACAGTAGCAACAATACAACTATGGCTTGGAAGAAAACTTGTGTTTATCCCAGCTTTATTATATGATATGAAAAATACTAGCAAATATATGCACCCTCCGGGTGCAAGTATTTTAGTTAAATTTTATAATAAAATATCGTATTAAATTAGAAAGGCTAATGAAACTGAATAAGAATGAAGATAAAAAGATTTTGAACAGAGGGGGTATGATTGAAAAATAGAACAACTTTGAAACTAACTCTTCCATCATTTTCCGTTACTCCCGTCTTTCATTGGTAAATTTTCCAAATTAAACTGTTTAGTTAAAATAGGAAGTAAAGAATAATATTACTGTTATTTCTTCTTGTTAAGGGATTTCTTTTAAGATTTATTGAAGAGATTTTGCTCATATTCAATAAGATAAAACCAAACAATTAGAAATCAATAATACTAAGCATATATTTATTAAAATCAATTTTTTAAGATCAATATGCAAATTAGCCTTCCCATTCACACTGTAAACCTCTATTTTGTTGTATATATAAATACAATTGCATGTATTATTAGAATGTAGACCTGGCCAACGCCGGGGGTCCAGTGGCTTCGGCCCTGGATCTTTACGAGTTAATAGCGTCGATTCCAGGGGGCCATCCCCCCAGGCAACACCTGCCCCCTCGATTTAAAGGGGAAGGGCTGGGTTTATTGCCCAGTGCCTGAGGCGCCCCCCTTGAGGGGGAATGCCGACGGGATCGACGCAATTTTTCATCTGCCACTCCATGGGCTTCGGCTCGTGGGTGGTCCCACGTTAATAGGGACTTTGTGCCTGACCCGTACAAGTGGGGTACGCGGTAAATATCATGTAGATATGGTCAACAGTGTAAGTAATGTAAAACAGTTTTATTAATAATTGAGGTTTAAATAAGAATAAAATAATGGAGAACATGATGTAAATAATTAAAGTAATTGTGACTTGTATAGTAATATAGTTTCGGTTACAGATAGAAAAACCCACAATCTCCATTATAATAAGATATAAGCAATGTAATAAATCCGACAGTATGTTGTATACATATTTTTAAAAAAAAGACCTTATTAGATATTGTGCTAACAAATGCACGTTTCAACTTTTATAAAATGTAATTCAGTTGAAATCATTTTAAAATTAAAATGAAGACAATTGTAAAAGGCATTTTATAAACACCGGTCTTCATCAGAGCCCATTCTTTAGTTGAATGAAAAAAGGAAAATTTAACGTTTGATACGAGATGTACAAATAACGCTCACGTTAAAAAATCGTATAAAAATGTATTTCGGTTTTAAAATAATGTAAATTTTATTTTTTTTAACACACACACACACACACACACACATATATATATATATATATATATATATATATATATATATATTGTAAACACGGTTTGTTTGGAATGGCTTTTTGCCGACAATTTTTGGGAGAATAAGTGCTTAATTGGAGTCGTACCTAATTTTGAAAATTAATTAATTAATAATGAATTAGGCGGGAATACCTATTTAAATGTATGGCTAAACAAATCGAGAAAAATCATTTGATTTTTCTCGATTTGTTTAGCTATATATTATAGCACTTATTCTCCCAAAAATTGTCGGCAAAAAGCCATTCCAAACAAACCGTGTGTACAATATATATATATATATATATATATATATATATATATATATATATATATATATATATATATTGGTTAGGAGGTTGATTTAGAAGGCTATCACAATGGCGGTGTAAAGAAAAAAATAATAATACGGTAACAATGATGTTGTGTGTTAACCTGTATTTAATTCTTGAATTTTCGAGATAATATCTCTTTTTCAAAAGATCACTGGAACTGAAGCAGTCTAGTTATGGCATTTCTTTTTAAATGATTTTTTTTTTTTTGAAAATGATGGTATTTTTATATAACTGTATTCTCGTGTAGTATGTTTACGTGAATGCGGGGGGGGGGGTTGTACTTGCGCGTATGTTGTCATGCGCGTATGTTGTCACGCGCGTGTCCATGAAAATGCGTGTTGGTTGTGACGTTATGACGTGATTGCACGTGCATATATATGTGCGTATTAAAGAGCGTATTTGTGTTTGGTGGCCATGGTGATGTATAATATTTCGTGTTGGATGTAATATAAATCAATTTAATCATTTATTATTATTATTATTATTATTATTATTATTATTAATAATAATAATAATTATAATAATAATAATATATAATCAATATTATTAATATATTCATTTGTTATTTAGTAGTGTATGTGTGTGTATGTGTGTGTGTGTGTTAGAAAAAAAAGGTAAAATAGTTAAATATATATATGTGTGTGTGTGTGTGTGTGTGTGTGTGTGTGAAGAAAAAATGGAAGTAAATACGACAATATGTAATATTGTAAACATTTTATAACTTGTCCCTTCACCTCGTTAAACTTATACTTAAAGATTACAAAATATATTTGATCAATATTTTTACTTAATTGAATAAGGTATTTCTCCTTGAATTAAAACTAAATTAAATACTAAATAAAATTCACACACGCGCACGCACACACACACACACACACACACACACACACACACATCACGTAGTATAAATGGGACGCCGTTACTTCAATTAAAAAGTTTATTTTTCATTAATAAAAATTAAATAAAAATACACACACACAGAAACACACACACACACACATACACCCTTCACGTAGTACAAACGGGGACGCCGTCACGTAGTTTAAATTAAGAAGCTGACGTTAGATAGATCTTTTCTTCCTCACATTTGAAGATCAACAAAAAGCAGCCCAACACACCAAACAATAGAGGCACGCAGACATTATGTTTTCAGTAATAATTTATTTTTTTCCTTAGACCAACGAAAGCCCTGATGAAGGTCTATCTAAATAGACCGAAACACTGCAGCTTAGGCGTAATAAACATCATTTGTTTATGAAACCTTTTTTTTCGATTTTTAAAATATTACACACACACACACACACACACACACACACACACATATATATATATATATATATATATATATATATATATATATAATATACCAAACTTGTTGGTAAATCCTCGCGGTGAGAAAAAAAACAGCAAATAGTTTGATTGTAAAAATATACTACCGAGCATCAACCGGGAAGAAAAAAATGTTTGTAAAAAAGAAAAGACCAAGATAATCGTACCAACAAAAAATAATCTATTAGTACAATATTTTGGCCAAAAGAAAAAACAATTTATATGCATATATATATATATATATAAAAAAGTCGTCGGGGCGGCCTAATGTCGGTATCAGCCAATCAGCGAGGGAGTCTATCCCCTTTTCACTAGCGCTAGACCAAGGAGATTGTTTTTTGCGCCTGAGGTGGAGCGCCACACCTTCCATCAGCTCCTTACTTTACCGCACAGATCCTTGTGCTACTCATACGCTGAGTTGGCGAGGACCGGGATCGAACTAGGAACATTGTGGTTTCTAGCCGAACGCTCTACCGACTGAGCTAACCCGGCCCGTAATATATATATATAAGATATATATATTCATACAAACCCGCCAGGAGACTAAAGCTAATAAGTAAAAAGTGCTCAATACCTAAGTAGAGCAAATAATAAAGATATATCTAATGAGTCAGACGAACCTACTAAAAGTTTCGCTTAATGCTCTTCAGGGCTAAGGTCTGACTCTTAGTCAGATCTTAGCCCTGAAGAGCATTAAGCGAAACTTTTAGTAGGTTCGTCTGACTCATTAGATTTATCTTTATATATATATATATATATATATATATATATATATATATATATATATACCTTTTCTTTGACTTTTCCTTCATTTCAAAAACGTCTCTATAGCACATCTGACACTACGACCACGCAAAAACTAATGCTACAAACGTTCAGACATTTCTCCATAGAATTACTGAGAACGAAAGAAAAAGAATAGAAAATAAATGCCAGAGGTCGTGGGGCAGGGAGCAGGGGTGGAGTAAAGGCTTTCGGAGTCGACGCAAGAAAAAAAAAGGGGGGGTGTTGGGGGAAATTAAAGAAAATCCTTCGAAAATTCCCCTCATCATTTTGGACAGCGCCGAACTGAACCAGAAATAATCGGAACGAGCGTCTAGCAAAGCAAAAATGAAAACGAGGCAAGAAGCGACGCCATTTTTGTACGTGACGATTTGACTCTGCGCTTCGACCCGAAGCGATTTTCTAATTAATTATGGAAACGACACGAAGTGAGAGACGAGGCGTTAGCATGGATTAAAAATTCGGGACTCGGTTTTCACGACCGGCAGGGAAAAGGGATTTGGATCCGAATAAGAAAGAAAAGCCAGCAGTAGGTGATGGGGGAATTCGGTCTTAGCGAACGAGCGGAGTGTGTGACAATGGCGGGCGACACTGTGTCCGGGGCGGAATGACAATCATGGCGAGATCAAATGTTTAGAATGAGAAAGTCTTGCTTAATGACAATTAACGAGTGAAAACGGTTTAAAGCCTTACAAAATGGAATCAGACACATATATGGGCAGAACATCTCCCCGCCCCCTCATCCTCATCCTCCTCCCCCTCCTCCTCTCTCTCTCTCTTTCTTCTTTCTTTCTCTCTTTTTCTTTCTTTCTTTCTTTTTCTTTTCTTTCTTTACTCACGTCCTCTCAGTCACTCTCTCTCTCTCTCTCTCTCTCTCTCTCTCTCTCTCTCTCTTCTTTTATATAAGTAGTGTATCCTTACTTTTTTCTCCTCTCTTTCTATTCTCCCTTTCTTTCTTTATTCACGTTCTCTATCTATCTATCTATCTATCTCACTTTTTCTCTTCCCTTTTCTTTCTTTCTTTACACACGTTCCCCTCCTCCTCTCTCTCTCTCTCTCTCTCTCTCTCTCTCTCTCTCTCTCTCTCTCTCTCTCTGTGTCTGTCTCTCCCCCCTCTCTCTCTCTATCTATCTATCTATCTATCTCTTATATTTATATAGGCAGTGTATCCTTTACTTTCTTTTCTCCTCTTTCTTTCTTTACTCGCGTTCCCCCCCCCATTCTCTCTCTCTCTCTCTCTCTCTCTCTCTCTCTCTCTCTCTCTCTTTTATATAAGTAGTGTATCCTTACTTTCGTTTCTCTCTCTTTCTTTTCTTTTCCCTTTTCTTTCTTTCTTTACCCACGTTTCCCCCCTCTCTCTCTCTCTCTCTCTCTCTCTCTCTCTCTCTCTCTCTCTCTCATATTATTAAGACTTTATTTCCTCTCTCTTTATTTCTTTACTCTCGTTTCCCCTTCCATCCCCCTTTCTCTCTCTCTCTCTCTCTCTCTCTCTCCCTCTCTCTCTCTCTCTCTCTCTCTCTCTATCTATCTATCTATCTATCTTCCATTTCTTTATATACCGGCAGTTGCAATTTAATTCTTATTCTGATCATGTTCCTTTTCCGTTTGACAAGAGAAATTAATCCACTGCTCTTTTCTCTTTTTCCTCTCCTTTCCTTTTTTATTTTCAGTTCTCCAATGATGATGGGCCCAAGTAGACTAGTTGTGGTCAATATCGTTGATAGAACATGTATATCTAAATTAGGGTAGCGTGGACAGGAACCCAATGGCTCTTGGGTACTGACAGTTTCTCGCTATGTGATTCTCAAACCAAATTTGATTTGAAAATTGCATAGGCGAGAAATTGTCAGTAACCAAGCACCGTTGACTGGATGTCTACGCTTAACCAAACTTATATATATTATATATAATATATATATATATATATATATATATATATATATATGGCGAATTAGTAGAGGCACCGCCGACCAGTAGGGAGACACGCCTGCGCTTTAAAGATGTCTACAACATTAAGAATGTACTTAATAATTTAAAAACACCAGTCCCCGCTACAGCTGTCATTGGCCGAGGGGATAAGATATCGGGCTGCCAAACGGTCAGTTTGAGTTCAACCCTAGCCAAAGATAGTTGTGTCTAGCCACACTGAAGAGGAATGAAACGCCGAAACACGTGTCTGTGGATGACTTATTAATATATATATATATATATGTGGTGTGTGTGTGTGTGTGTGTGTGTGTGTGAAAATAAAATGGAATTAATACGACAGTATGAAATATGATATATGAAAAACAAAAGATTTTACAACTGAATAGTGCACACTTCCTCCTGATGAGCCTATTTCAGTTGTAAACATCTTTTGTTTTTCATTATATTCATATTCATATATATATATATATATATATATATATATATATATATATTATATATATATATATTATATATTGAGTTAAGAGTAAGGAAAAGAATCCGACGGTATATGTATAGATAAAAGGGGAAGAAAAACACACTCTGTTATTAAAATGAATATATTTTTATATCCTTTTTTATTGCTGATGTTGACAATATTTCGATTTATAAAAAATCATCATCAGAGCTTAATGATAATTAGGTAATAAACGGACCTAATTATCATTAAGCTCGGATGATGATTTTTTATAAATCGAAATATTGGCAATATTAGCAATGAAAAAGGATATAAAAATATTATTCATTTAATAACAGACTGTGTTTTTCTTCCCCCTTTTATCTATACACACATCACACACAGATATATTATATATATTATATATATATATATATATATATATATATATATATATCTTATTATAATGGAGATTGTGGGTTTGTCTGTCTGTAACCGAAACTATATTACTATACAAGTCACAATTCCTTTAGTTATTTACGTCATATTCTCCATGATTTTATTTTTATCTAAACCTCAATTATTAATAAAATTGTTTTACATTACTTACACTTTTGACCATATCTACATACTAATAACATGCAATTGTATTTATATATACAACAAAATAGAGGTTTACAGTATGAATGGGAAGGCTAATTTGCATATTGATCTTGAAAATTTGATTTTGATAAATATATGCTTAGTATTATTGATTTCTAATTGTTGGTTTTTATCTTAATGAATATGAGCAAAATCTCTTCAATAAATCTTAAAAGAAATCCCTTAACAAGAAGAAATAATTGTAATATTATTCTTTACTTCCTATTTTAACTAAACAGTTTAAATTAGGAAATTTACCAATGAAGACGGGAGTAACGGGAAAATGATGGAAGAGTTAGTTTCAAAGTTTTCTATTTTTCAATCATACCCCTTATGTTCAAAATCTTTTTATCTACATTCTTATTCAGTTCATTAGCCTTTCTATTTAATATCATATTCTATTATAAAATTTAACTAAAATACTTGCACCCGGAGGGTGCATATATTTGCTAGTATATATAGTTAAGAATTAATATAAAAAATGAATGAATGAGTGAAATAAAAAATGAATGGAATAAATGAAAGAAAATTTCGAAAGGACTTCCCTCAAAAGAAAAAGAGTAATTTTCAAGAGAAGTCCTAAATGGAAAAGTCTTCCTCGTTCTTACTGGACTCTTTTTGAAGCATGAAATAATATAATTATTATATAAGATAAAATAGTTGTCTTACATTTGTGACGTTCTGTTGAGAAATAATTCGAATGTTTTATTACATCTAATGTTGTCTGTTCTACATCCGGTATTTATTGTAACTTAATGTACATATTTTGAATTTAAGATAAAAACGATCAACTGGAAAATGTTGGATAACTCTTACAGTTGTAAAATAAATAAAGAAAGAAAGAAAGAAATTAGACTATTTTCAATTATTTATTAGAAAAACTAGTACAAAATAATTAAAAAAACACCCTCGGGCGATGTAAAAATAGATTTTTGAAACATATTGCTTGAGGGGTGGGAGTAAAAAATTCAATGTCAGCGAGTTTGTACCCTAAGTAAGTAAAATCATCAAATTCATTAAAGGATTGAAAAATAAAACAATTTGAAATGTAAACTTTAAATATGTATTAAAATAAAACAAACTATATATAGATATATAATACCAGTCATGTATTTATTAAAACTTGTTTTAAAAAAACAATGAGGACTGTCTAATGTTCTCATGTTCAAATTTTGGGTGTATTTATTCTGTTATCACGATTTGGGGTAATACGACGTAAGCAGTGACGTAATTTTTGTTACAGACAAAAACCGGAAGCGAATCTCCATTATTAATAGAAGATGTATGGGTTATTTACTCAGACTCAAATTGATGAATGATTTAAGAAAACTATATTTTTTTTAATTGAATAGATGAAATAAAATAGAATAAAATATTTAAACAATAAATGGCATAGTGTTATTTTTTCTTTATCAACAACATGGCCTAGGTGATTTGTCATGGAATTACCCATATATATATATATATATATATATATATATATATATTAATTAAAATAAGTGTATTTTGGCAGCAATTTTTTCTTTTATACAAGTTTTGTTGAACTGGACAGAACAATTCCTGTCGGACAAGTTTTTCGTTGATCCGTTCCAATTTTTTGGGCCCATCTTTCTGATGTCGGGGTGTAACTGTATAACAGCTCCACCAAAAGGTTTACAGAAACGCAGCGCTTTCGGTGCAATACAATTTTGCCATCCTCAGGTAGGAATAACGATGGTACTGATTTCGTGTCTGCCGTTTGTTAACGAGAACGAGTAGTAGCACTACTCGAACACTACCAGATTCCTACAGACCTCTCAAACCAATGGTTATTACCGTCCCACTTTCTAATTCTTGTGTGCTACTGACTCGTTCTCGCGTTATGGCTAAGATAACGCCATTTTGTATTGGTGGTTATGGGTTGGGGTGTTTGCCTTTAAATGTTCAGATACAAAGTTCTTGATTATTTGAGCTATTTGGTTGGAGAGTATTGTTCAATTGTCGTTACGAAGGGGGTGGGTGGTTTCCCATTTTGGTTTTAGTTTTAAAGGTATCCTATACTTATTTAGAGCGATTTATTCTACGCCTCTCATTAGAATATCCGAAATCCCGAAGAAAGCGAAACTGTTTGATTTTGCCAATATTTTATCCTTTCAAAGCACTCCCCCCCCATGAAAATACGATTAAATAATTGCGTAAATGCCAGCGATCAGTGGAAGCAATTTACAAACAGCTTAGAGTAACGATCGGCCATCTTAAAAAAGTCCTGTCATCTTCAGGACGTTAAGACACGTTAAAATAAGTCGCCATTTGCTTTTCAAAATGTGTCTGCTTCGTTTGATTTCTTTTCTTTTTCTTTTCTTCTTTTTTCTTTTTCTTTCCTTTCTTCTTTTTTTTTTTTCTTTCTTTTCTTTTTTTCTTTTTTTTTTCTTTGTTTTCTCTTATTCTCCTTCTTTCTTTGTCTTCTTTTTCTTTCTTCTTCTTTCTTTCTTTCTTTTTGTCTTCATCTTTATTTTTTTTTCTTTCTCTTTCCTTCTTTCTTTTCTTTCTTTCTTTGTGATTTTTCTTTCATTTTTTTTTCTTTGTCTTGTTTTATCTTCATTTTCTTTTTTCTTTGTTTTCTTTCTTTTTTTCTTCTTTCTTTTTCTTTTCTTTTTCTTCTTCTTTTTTGTCTTCTTCTTTATTTTCTTTGTTTTCTTTGTCTTTTTTTCTTTTTTTCTTCTTTTTTTTCCTTCTTTTCTTTTTCTTTTTTCCTTCTTTTTGTCTTCTTGTCTTTTTTTCTTTTTTTTCTTTGTCTTTTTTCTTTGTTTTCCTTCTTTTTTTTCCTTCTTTCTTTTTCCTTTTTCTTTTTCTCGCTTCTTTTTTGTGCTTCTTTTTTTTTTTTTTTTTTCTTTGTCTTTTTT
>CM042175.1:40498446-40500946 GCA_023376005.1 Doryteuthis pealeii
AGACAAGAGAGGTGCTTGGACAGATGGACCAAAGGAGAAAGAAACTCATGACAATGCACAGGGCATTACACCCGAGAGATGACACAGACAGACTATATGTATCAAGAAAAGAAGGAGGAAGATGTCTCGTCAAGATTGTGTAGATGCGACAATTCGAGCACTCGATGAATATAATAAAAAGAGCAAAGAAAGACTAATAGCAACAGCTAGAAAAAAATAATTGCAACATATGAACGAACACAAATATATCAAAGACAAGAAAACAGAAATGGGAAGAAAAACAACTATACGGACACTTCAAGCGACAAACTGGAGAGATCGCACATGAGAAGACGTGGACATGGCTAAGAAGGAGAAACCTCAAGGGAGAAACTGAATCCCTTATAATTGCAGCACAAGACAATGCCATAAGAACAAACTATATAAAGGCAAAAATAGATAAGACGCAGCAGAATAGCAAGTGCAGAATGTGTGGAGACTGAGACAAAACGGTCAATCATATAATAAGCGAATGCAGCAAACAAGCACAAAGAGAGTACAAGACTAAGCACGACTCGGTGGGAAAGGTAATCCACTGGGAATTGTGCAAGAAATTCAATTTTCACCATGCCACCAAATGGTTTATGCATGAGTGGAATCGGTCCCAATGAGACCCCCCTAGAAATGCGGTCCATGTTAGCAAGCCATGATGCTTAAGGATGGAACCCTGGTAGCTGAGCAGTCCATGACATGCAACTTTCCACTTCAGCCCTTACTTAGGCTAGACGGGCAGTTAGAGAAGTGTCCGTATAGTTGTTTTTCTTCCCATTTCTGTTTTCTTGTTTTTGTTATATTTGTGTTCGTTCATATGTTGCAATTATTTGTTTCTGGCTGTTGCGATTAGTCTTTCTTTGCTCTTTTAGTATATTCATCGAGTGCTCGAATTGTCGCATATACACAATCTTGGCGAGATATCTTCCTCCTTCTTTTCTTGATACATATAGTCTGTCTGTGTCATCTCTCGGGTGTAATGCCTTGTGCATTGTCATGAGTTTATTTCTCTTTGGTCCATCTGTCCAAGCACCTCTCTTGTCTATTTTAAGAATGGTCCCGTGTATCATACAAGGGGGATAGCCCTGGTGTTTATGCCCTTAACTGATCAATCAGGTAGTCACATCAATCCCTAGCACTAATATGATTGTCCCAACCCTATTGTTCTTGAGGCAAGCCCCAACCATTTTTATTTGATAAAAGGTCTTATTTTCCTGGGTAGGAAGTTGAACTGCATCTTAGGCTGAATTCCAGTTCTTGAGCTCTGGAGAATGTGGAGTACCCCTTCATCACCATTACTCCCTAGGTTCACTCGGACACAGAGTGGTAGTATCTGTTAGGGTCCCATGGATTAGATAGAACAAAATAAGTATTATCTGCGTTATTCGGACTATTGTCCGACCTAACCCTTTATTTAGTCCACGGGGGTATCCTGTTCTCATTCCGCTAACCATAGCCGGGGTAGGAGTTGTGTTAATTATTTTTCTAACTGCCTCCACTCAGGATTGAACTCGGTATCCAGAGATAACTGTCACTTAGAACTGTCTTAACCTAACCACCTTATCCACTAGGCCATGTGTCCAATTGGACAATTGAGTGTGAATTTTGGGAACTTAATGAATAGATAAAGGGTTAGGTTCAAAGTTTCCGTGATGGCTCCCGAATACGACAAGAAAGTTCCCGAGTTCGAAAAGAAGGTTCCCGAGTCCGAGAAAATTCCCGAGTCCGACAAGAAATACTGAAGAAGGCCGGAGGGCATATCGGCCGAAACGTTGTACAAGTAACAATGAAGATGGGGACAATAGTCCGAATAACGCAGATAATACTAATCTTCAAGCCTCATCTCAAACATTCAGAGAAATAGAACAAAATAAGTTCTAAAAATGTGTTTAAAAAATTGAGAATGAGACGCGTAAAATTATCTGGGATTTTGAGATACAAACGGATCACCCAATCCCTGCAAGGAGACCAGACCTAGTATTAATCAAGGTATGAGTGGGTGGGAAGGGTAAACCATTTAGAATTGTGCAATAATTACATTTTCACCATGCTACCAAATGGTTCTAGAGAATGTGAATTTTCACCATACAACTAAATGGTATATGCACAGGCCTTTACCTGTCCTGGAGAATGTGACGCAATCATGGGACTTCGAGGTACAGATGGATCACCTAATCCCGGCCAGGAGACCGAACATAGTATTGATCGCCAGAACTGGAGCGTCGCCAACAGATGGGGTTTAGAGTCATGACCAGGACATTCGTTATATGTGAGTGCAATATCCTATATGTGGTTATTTGTATCATTTATTATAAATTAATAATAATCCCTTTCAGAAGATTTTCAAGTGGCAGCAAGTACGCTTAAATGTCTCCCCCACCTCAACCCTCCCCCCACCCCAACTAATCATCCCAGCAACATATTCTGCATAATTTATTACTACGTGATTCTGTGTGCGTTTTTATTTTAG
>CM042175.1:40503446-40510946 GCA_023376005.1 Doryteuthis pealeii
TATAGTTTTATAAAAAAATGTAAATCTAAAAATCGTCAGTTAAAGCAACTGGATATTGACAGTGTAAATGAAAAACACGTCCTTTCTTAATCGAGATTAAAAAGGGGTGCCTAAAGATCATATGGTCCTCTTTTTCTTACAAAAATGCAGTTACACCTAATGATGAACGTCACATATGCTTTAGAAAAATTTCTAGTTTAAATTAAAAATATTCTCTTTTATTTCTGTCTTAAAGAATCCGATAGGAAACAATGACATTGTAAGAATGGTTCAAAGTTATATATATTGGATACATGACTCCGACGAAGGTTGACAGACAAAAACATTTAATATATGTACAGCACATGGATATGACGCACATTTCGTTTTCCGTTCGCGGGTCGCAAAAAAATATTTTGCTGAGTAGCCCAGGTTGACATTCCGGTCACATGGTGTGCCGTTCTGGTGGTATATTTCCAGTAGTCGCCTGAATCTGGTCGCACATGTGGAATTGTAGCCGCGTCAAGTAGGGGAGGGGGAAGTGTAATAACTGTCACCTAGCTGCTGGTAGATACTATCTCTCGAAGTATGTGAAGAAAATACTTCTGTTTTGAAGCTTTTTTTTTTTTTTTTAGAAGATCTCCAGCGCTGTAAAACAAAGTTACATGTAGACAGATAAACACACATTCATGAATGGTACAAGATATACAAAAAGTACAGAGATGAGACTAGGGATAGTCCATGCTGTGAAGAACTTACAGTAATGTAAGTGGGGCCAAAAGCCCCAACGAGAAGGGATAGACAGTGTCTAGCCCATGTGTCTCGTGGTTACTGGAACAGGAAAAGAGGGAGAAGCCTTTTGAACCAGCCGCTTAAATACTAATTCCCCTAGCGGGCACCAGCAAACTAAACCGGGCAGACAACTCTCCCAGGCAAATACGAAACTAACGCTACAACATCATAAAACGGTCATAATTGTCTTCCAATATCTAAGTTGGGCTGGAAATTCGCCTGACGCCAGTCTACTAAAACATAGCGTTAATTAAGGCAGGAGGCCGGGATGACAGAAGATCAAAATACAAATTTTTTTTTTTAATTAAATAACCAGAAAAATGGTGTACTCACTCTAACTTGAAAACTACAAGTTCCTTCTCGAACTTTACGTTCATCCTCCAGCCATTGATGAGGCTTTGAACATTCAGGGACAGAATTTTTTTTCTTGCGGAAGCTTAAGCTTCGCTTCAGTTTTTCCATTTTCATTTGGCTTGTCCACCTAAACAAAAAAAAATTTAAAACCTCAATACAATGTAAACAATTTAATTTACCTCCATGCGAGAGTCAACAAGTTGTTGCATCCTTTTTTAATGAAGCATTTTTCAAAAAAAGTGGCAATCGCAAAAGGTAAGGTCTCAAAAATATTTAGAAATCACAGAAACATTTATTGTCAACAATGTTTATGTTATCAAGTATTTGGGTCATAGTGAATGCGTATATATTAAAAAGGAAAAATAATAACTACAAGCCAATTTAGTCTGAATAAATGCTCTGAAGAAGTTGTTTTTTTTTTTAAATCGAAATATTGCAATATCGGCAATGTAAAGTTTGTTTTTTTTAATCGAAATATTGCAATATCGGCAATGTAAAGTTGAAGAAATAAATTCAGTTAAACAACATCTGTGCTTTTTCATATCATCTTATCCATAAAGATGTAATATTCGTTATTTCCTATTTATTTTCTATCCCCCCCATCTCTCTCTCTCTCTCTCTCTCTCTCTCTCTCTCTCTCTCTCTCTCTCTCTCTCTCTCTCTCTCTCTCTCTCATATACGAGATGAACTCTCCACCGATTGTATACACCTGAGTCTTATTGTATTAATCAAATACTAATGATAATGTTAAGCCCAGCCTGCACAAAGAGGAAGAATAGTATAGTATAGGGACCATAAAGATTTTTTAATTTATATATATATATATATATATATATATATAGTCCTCCTTAATTCTCCATCAGAAATAATTGTATCCATTAATCAAGAAGTATCAATTACTTTTTAGCTCAGTCGGTAGAGCGTTCGGCTAGAAACCACAATGTTCCTAGTTCGATACCGGTCCTCGCCAACTCAGCGTTATGAGTAGCACAGGGATTTGTGCGGTAAAGTAAGGAGCTGCTGGTAGGTGTGGCGCTCCACCTCAGATGCTAAAACAATCTCCTTGGTCTAGCGCTATTGAAAAGGGGATAGACTCCCTCGCTGACTGGCTGATACAGACTTTAGGCCGCCCCGTCGACTTTACTTTTACTTATTTAAATGTAATAAAGTTGTATTAATTTATTAATCTTCTTTAAACAATATTGAAATGAGTGTTCAATTCTGAATAAAAAACTGACTTTCTGCAATTCTTTATCTTTGTGTTATGTAATCGCCGCCCAGCACTTATATTTGTGGCCTTGTGCCAGACTTGGAAAAGAACCTTAGAAAAATGTACTACCGATTATCTTAGATTACTGGGTGGTCTTTGTGGAATCACCGAAAAAGTAGTTAGGGTAGATAACATCTTTTTAACGAGAGAAAGCAGACGATAAGTCTAGGATTAAGAAAAACACAGTCTTTTGGACTCCAAGAAATCTTTGATCTTTTAGGTTGGTGAACTCTGGTTGACCAGTGAGATTGGAACGAATCGAATATTCGATTTAGTCCAGAAAGAAGTCGAAAATTCTAGAGAAAGAATCTTCTGGAATATTATTTAGAAATGCTATTTAAGACCCGCGAATAGAATCACGAGCAGTTAGAGTGAGTTGGAGTTGGAGTCTGCGATCAGAGCAGTTAGGGTCTGCGATCAGGAGAGTCAGGCAGAAATCGGGGCCAGTGATCGTACGGAGTTAAGCTGTTGTCGCTGGAGACAATAAGGAAAGACTAAGAAAAGCTTGTTCACCGAGAAGTTTACTAAGGACTAAAAACTCGAAGTTGAATCCAGTTAAAATACACCTCTTGTTAAGACAGAGATTATTAGGGACCCTCTCTCTCTCAAAAGTTATAGGAAGTTTGGAACATAATAAACTTCTGAGAAGTAAACCCGGTGTTATTAGTCTGCTCTATTTACAACGAAAGAAATCTTTTTATGAATGGACTCACGACACAAACAAGATAATAAAGTCACTATAGTAAAGGGGACGACCCATGGATAAAGTCAATTGGCCGTAACGAAGGAGCACGCGGCGTGCGTGAAGTGATATCTTCCCTTGACCAAAAGAAGTGGGGAAGAATTTTGGGGCTAAGAAGAGGCTGACTGCTAGGTCCGTGTCAGTTATAAACAAACTGCTGTACGTACGAATATACGAATAGTAGTGCGAGAAGAAAAGGCACTAACGTTAAATACCAACTGGTCCCGCTACGTTGCATATTAAGAATTAAAGCCACAACGTCATATACACACGAACAACCCGCTACGTAACATATATTCCTAATTGGAAGCAGCACAACGTTACATATTACTAATTGGATCCCGCTACGTTACATTTGTTTCCATTATTCTAGTGAGCATCTACCATAATTGCCTTTCCATTTTCCTTGCAAACTCGATGCTCCGCCTACTCCTACTCCTCCTTCTCCTTTATTTATTTTAATGTTATTGTACCGTTGTGGTATATTTTCACAGTACCAAAAGGATATAAGTAACGTTGTCCCCTTTTTCCGGGCACTAAAACGATATCCGTTAGGTGGCGGCGGCGGCGGCGGCGTATATTGTATAGCGGGTCTCGTCCACGTGCCTCCAAATTCACAGTGCTAAAATGGTGTTGATAGAAATTACAACACGAGAAATATGTCGTCACAACTGCTAGCCTTTATTTCCAGGGTAGGTTCGTCTCGTGTGCTGTATCGGAGAGGAGGAAAGGCAGAGAGAAAGAGAGAGAGAGAGAAACTGTTAAACTATTGTGACCCCATACTAGGGCCCAGAGACCCGTCCGTTCCCCTAGGCGTCCGAAAGCAAAAAGAGACCGATACATTTCTTCGTTGTTCCACATCACCACGTGATTTCCGGTCAACACCCGACTTTCGGTTGCGGTCAACACCCGACTTCCAGTTGCCACTCAATTCTCAATTTGGGGTCACGCTACGGTCAAACCACCGTTCATCCTGTTTTGTGCTCATCACTATTTTTTAAACCTTTATCATCTCTTATTTATTTATTTCTTCTTCCCCCCTTCCATTAGTAAGTCCTAGCTCACAAAAGTCAGGATAATATATACCCATCATGCAACATTATTAAATACATTTTTGGCTGCAGAAAACAAAAAACAATGAAGGAACAAAAACTGAGTTTGACAAACAAAAAAGAAAAAAAGAAAGAAAAATAAATTCTTTCTTTTCCATTCTTTTCTTTCTAGTTTACCTTCTAAGAATAAGAATATCATTTTATGGTACTTAATATAAGTCACCCCAGACAAGATGGCGGACATACAAGTTAGACGGAGAAGCAATAATCAGAAGCATCATCATCATCATTATCTCTTATCATCCCCCTCTCTCTCTCTCTCTCTCTATATATATATATATATATATATATGTGTGTGTGTGTGTGTGTGTGTGTGTGTGTGTGATCCACAGACACCGTGTTCATAATATTACCATTGATTATATATATATATATATATATATATATATATATATATATATAACACAACAATATATATTAGCTTCTTCAGTCTGTCTTTATTAGTACGTATTTTGCTTTGAACAGTCAGAAGGACGAAATATTTCTCTCCTACTTGGACTTGTTTGAGTCATTATTTTTGTTAACTTCTCCTTTTACCTCGCGCGCGCGTGTGTGTGTGTGTGTGTGTGTGTGTGTGTGTGTGTGTGTGTGATCCACAGACACCGTGTTTCGAGGTTTCACGTGTCATCAGTGTGGCTAGACACAGCAACTAATTCCGACCAGGAGCCCAACCCGACTGACTTTACATCAGCCCGATCCGGTAACCTCTAGGCCATCGCCAGCTGCCATTAAGGCGCGGTGTTTAACTGTTTAAAATGCATACATCTGTGTATATATTTTACGATCACCAGAGAGATCAAATCTGTAAACAGATGATCATTACGTTATGCTGGCGATAAAAGTTTATAAAAGTCTTTAATATATATATATATGTGTGTGTGTGTGTGTCTCTGTGTGTGTGTGTGTGTGTGTGTGTGTGTGTGTGTGTGTGTGTGTGTGTGTGTGTGTGTGTCTGTGTCTGTGTCTGTGTGTGTGTGTGAAGATAAATGGAAGTGAATCCGACGGTATGTAGTATAGTGAAAAATTTGAAAAAAACATAGGTTTAAATAAAATGAGAGGTAAGAGGTAAGCCAACACTGCAGTGTTTCAATCTGTTTAGCAGATCTTCTTTAGGGCTTTTGTTTTAAGGAAAATAAATTTATCACAGATAATAAGGAGATTGTGAGAGTCTTTTGTTGATCAATCCACTTAGAAATAACAATCACAATCTCTTTATTATCTGTGATGAATTTATTTTCCTTAAAACAAAAGCCCTGAATATCTACTAAACAGATTGAAACACTGCAGAGTTGGCTAATAAACTTACCACTCATTTGATTTAAACTTGTATTTTTTCAAATTTTTCACTATACTATATATATATATATATATATATATATATATATATATATATATATTACAGAGTTTTCACAGATCAATGTTCATTATAAACAGCGACCCAGGTTTCATGCCAAGGGGCAATCATCACGCCGTTGAGCAAGATCCCATGGTGTTTGTTGAAGATCTTTACTCAATGTCACATTTTGGACCGCAAATAACGTCGGTTAGTTCTGCGGACGCTATTGTAGTTCGGATTTACTAAAAATAATTTTTTTCAAAATTTGCATTTTTTTGTAATAATGCCAACGAAGTTACCTCCCGACGTTATTTGCGGTCCAAAATGTGACATTGAGTAAAGATCTTCAACAAACACCATGGGATCTTGCTCAACAACCTGATGATTGCCCCTTGGCATGAAACCTGGGTCGCTGTTTATAATGAACATTGATCTGTGAAAACTCTGTAAAATAAATAAATATTAGCTCTCACAATTTGTGATTGAGCACTGTATTTTCTTTGTTTCATCACAAAAAAATTTGTTTATATATATATATATATATATATATATATATATATATATATATATATATAAACGAGATGAACTCTCCACCCATTAGATACACCCGAGTAAAGGGGTGTATAACAATATATGCTTTAAAGGTGGAACATTTCTATTGAGAGAAACGGTGGCAATGTGGAGAAGAAGGGGTGTGATCCACAGAGGACCAGCTTCATTTTGATGTATGATACATGTTCCTGTGTTGGTAATTATACCTGTCCTAAACAAAATGGCATTACTTTTTAACTCAGCTATGTGGAGAAGAAGGGGTGTGATCCACAGAGGAACAGCTTCATTTTGATGTATGATACATGTTCCTGTGTTGGTAATTATACCTTCCCTAAACAAGATGGCATTACTTTTTAACTCACCTATGTGGAGAAGTAGGGATAAGATCCACAGAGGACCATCTTCATTTTGATGTACGATACATGTTCCTGTGTTGGTAATTATACCTGTCCTAAACAAAATGGCATTACTCTTTGACTAACCGATGTGGAGAAGAAGGGATGTGATCCACATAGGACCAGCTTCATTTTGATGTATGATATATATTCCTGTATTGGCAATTGTACCTGTCCTAAACAAAATGGCATTACTTTTTTACTCACCTCTCTCTCTCTCTCTCTCTCTATATATATATATATATATATATATATATATATATATATATTTGTAGCATTTTTTCTTTTAAAAATGTTTCGTTGAACTCAACGGACAATTTTTGTCTGACGTGTTTTTTTTTCAATGCTTTCTAATTGTCTAGGCGACCTTTTAATATCAGGGTGGAATTGGTGTATAAATCAAAAAGAAACAATGAAAACATCTCACTAGTTCCACACCTGATGATGGCACTAGGTAGTGCAGAAAGTACTCGTGTCAAAGCCTTTGGTGGATTTATACACCGATTCCACTCTGATGAAATCCACTCTGATTTTAAAAAGATGACCAAACAATTAGAAAGGATTGAAAAAAAATACTCGTCAGATAAGAATTGCACACACACACACACACACACACACATATATATATATATATATATATATATATATATATATATATATATATATATATATATATATCAATAAAGGAAGGAAGAACTCAATACAGTGATCCCATAATAAATTTATTTCGACGAAAATTGGGCCATATAAATCTAAGTTGATTTAAACCGGCTCCCCAAATTTTCGTCTCATCAGATGGGTCTCAATTCACTTATCTTTTTTTTTTCTTTTTTTTTCTTTTTTTTTTTAGATAAGTGAATTGAGACCCATCTGATGAGACGAAAATTTGGGGAGCCGGTTTAAATCAACTTAGATTTATATGGGCCCCCAATTTTCGTCGAAATAAATTTATAATGGGATTACTGTAT
>CM042175.1:40513446-40548773 GCA_023376005.1 Doryteuthis pealeii
AAAGGATGAACAATATGAGAGAGAATGAGACAAAGAAAGAAAGAAAGAAAGAAAGAAAGAAAGAATTGAGTACGTAGAAGATCTTATAAGAAATACGCGTGGGGATTAAAATCAGATTGAAGTTCGAATTTAGGTCTTTCTTGGTCAATACAGCTTCAGTTACTAAAAGGAAATAACCACAGCTCTTATTTTTCAAAAAGTTTCATTCAGTGTTTATTTCTGCTTTGACTAATACAAATCCAGTCTCAATACTTTTTCACTGCCCTGTCGGCTGGGGCGTTAGAATGCACCGACTGCACCTCTGCAAAGGGGTAAGACCCCCAATGGGGCCACCTGTTTGCCGTGGGTGGCGACCCGTGATGCTTATGGATAGAGCCCAGGTGGATGAGCAGTTCATGACATGCAATACTCCACTTTAGCTCTTCCTTGAGCTAGACGGGCAGTGGGAGAGGCTCACTCCGATCAATCGGCTGGTTACGCCAAGCCCTAGCACCTATATGATTTTCCCAACCCTATTGCCCTTATGGCAAGCCCCACCCCTTTTTATCATATGGATGCTAGAAGGCGGTGGATGCGGGTCTAGTGCACCAACTACAATTGGTATCACTTTGACTTTCATATTCCATAACTTTTTCAGTTCTCTGGCAAGGTCCAGATATTTGTCTATTTTTTCATTTTCCTTTAGCTTCACCCTGTGATCTGCTGGCACTGCAAAATCCACCAGTTGACAAGTTCTTTCTTTTTTGTTAATCAACACTAGGTCTGGCCTTCTTGCTGGGATAAGGTGATCCGTTTTTATCTCCAAGTCTCAGAGAATTTTGTGCGTTTCGTTCTCAAGAACAGATTCTGGTTTATGCATATACCATTTTGTTGTGTGGTCAAAATTTAATTTTTTGCATAATTCCCAGTGGATCACCTTCCCAACCCAGTCGTGTCTAGTTTTGTATTCTCGTTGTGCTAGTTTGCTACATTCGCAGAGTATATGGTTAACAGTCTCATCTCTATTACCACAAAGTCTACATTTACTATTTTGTTGGGTCTTATCAATTTTCGCTTTGATGTAGGTTGTCCTTATGGCATTATTTTGCGCAGCAATTATAAGTGATTCTGTTTCTCTTTTGAGGTTTCCTTTTCTTAACCATGTCCAAGTCTTTTTCATTATTCTGATGGCAATTGTGTACTAGTAATCATTTATGCAAATAATGTCAGTGTGGTTATAATTATGTGAAAATGATGAATGTTTTTGATTACTATTTTTATTTGTAGTTATATTACAATTGTGCATATATTAATTGTCTGGTATGCATTTACATAAAAATCCAGATACACGAGTAACCATGTACATGTACAAATATGATAGATATGGGGTGAGATTTATTATGGAGGTTTTTCCTGGAAAAATATGAAAGTATGAGTGTGGTGAAAAAGTGAATGGTGTCATTAGGGAGTATATGTGTGTGGGGGGTTTGAGGGGAAATATTGTTATATATTATTATTATCAAAAATATATTATCATTGTTGAAAAATGTTAGTTAAATAGGTAAAGTGTGATAATTTGTTGTGTGTTGAGAGATCAAATGGAAATTATCATGTTACTAAATAAGCGTGGGATCTGAGAAAAATTGTTGGTGGTCATTCAGTAATAAATGAAGGAGAGTTAATATGTAGAAAATAAAATGAGATATTGTTAGATGTAGGGAAAAATTACATATATATATATATATATATATATATATATATATATATATATATATATATATATATATAAATTTACAACTACAACTCCCTGCTGGAATATTTTGTAGATATATATATTTACCAACCCTGCCGAACGAGCAGGATATGACACAAGGTCAATTTCTTAAGCGGAGTTCAACAGGTTTGAATTCAGAGTTTTCCTTCTCCTAGACCGGTTGTCTAACCAAGGCTAAAGAGCCCAGTCTGTCCTGCTATTCACCCACAGCTGGAGGGAGAGTAGGATTCATATCTTTCCCAAGGGTATTAGCGCTAAGTGAAATGCAATTACCACGTCCAGGATTTGAACTCGGGTCGACGAGTCCATTTCCCATGACTTTAACCATTACACCATGCGCTTCATTTTGTGGATATAAGGTGTGCCCCAATTGCCCACCTGAACTTATAGATTAGCCTTGGTCACGTGGTCTATTCCTCCTGGCCAATCACCAACCATACTGCGTGGCTGAAACACTACTTAAACCCCCACATTGGACATAATTCTAACTGCACTCATTGAGGAGGCACTGCACTCATTGAGGAGGGACTTACAGGACTCTTTACCAAGGATCCTATTCCACTGGACAAGCGCTCTGGCTTTAAGGTCTACAGGATGGTCCAACAGATTGTAACGGGTTATGTGCCTAGGAACGCGAGGATTTTCTTCGATGGCGAACAGACAAATTTTTAACTTTGGGAAGGCGAAGTTCCATCAACTGCACATGATCTACGCATCACCTGGCCAAAGCGACGACTCATATTTTGTTGAAAAGAATGCGACAATATATGCTGAATTGATCCAATCTTTACAACTACAACTCCGAACCCTATTACCTTCATGGCAAGCCCCAACCCCTGGTTAGCGAAGGACGGAGTCTTGGTTGATGAGCAGTCCATGACCTGCAACACTCCACTTAGACCCTTACTTAGGCTAGACAAGCAGTCAGAGAGGCCCCCTCTGATCAATTGGCTGGTCACGTCAAGCCCTAGTGTTACATAATCTATGCGGTTGCATAAGATTATTGTCAATCCCCTGTATTTCCAAAGGGATGACCCTTTTTATATCACGGGCGGGACTTTCCATGGAATGGTACAGAAAGCCCGCGAAATACGTGAAGTCACGTGGGACCTGGTTGGGTCCTCAGTTTTCAGTTGGACGTCAGGCAGTGAAGATGTCCTACCTTAACTAGAACTCACTGCATACGCGCGCTATGTTAGTCAGATGTTTAATTACATGAAATGTTTAGTTAAGGAAATAAAAGCTTAAGAAAAATAACACGGTTTTGTGGTTGGTGAATGTCTTGGTAACAAGACTGATCTAGAAGAAGAAATGAGTTAAGTGCGACCGACCGACCAAGACGCTAGAAGAACTTAAGATGTCAAAGACGCCAGAAGAAGAATAGAAGTAAGTAAAAGAAAGGGTATACAACACTAGCACCTATATGATGGCCCCAACCCTATTGCCCTTATGGCAAGCCCCAACCCTTTTTATCATATGGATACTAGAAGGCTGTGACTGAGGGTCATCATGTCCTGAGAATGACGTTAAATTCTCTCCGATGGTGAGGTTCCAGTTCTAAAGGTTTGGGGAATGTGGAGCACCCCTTCATCACCATTGCTCTCTGGTCCACTCTGACCGGAGTGGTAATACCTGTTAGGGTCCCATCTATGGGTTAAATAGAAAAATGTGTTTATAAAAACAAATTGAGTATCGATTAAGAACGAATTTATTTCAAAACATTGTCGGCATTAAATGACCCTCTGAGGTTGATATGCCATTAAACAAAACAAAAAACAAACCAAACAACTACAACATTCTTTCTCTCTCTCTCTCTCTCTCTTATATATATATATATATATATATATATATATATATATATATATATATATCATGCCACGCAATTAGCACGGATATCCATCACAATCTCTCGCCAACCCTCCCTATCATTCATTGTGTCATAGAGGTCTTCTGCGCAGTATCCAGTATCCTCGCATAGTTGGTGAATGTAGGTCCTAGATGGCCGGCCCACACTAACATGTCCATGTGTTGGCTTCCACAGGAGAACGTCGCTTATGAGCTCGTCCTTGCTTCTCCAGCAGTGTCCAGCATGTTGCCTTGACCGTCTCACTCGATGGCTTGTGAGATTGGGGACAGGTGGCCACACAGCTTGCTTCTTTGTGCAAAATAAATAAATAAAATATGTTTTTCCAAACATACATCGCATTATTTTGCTGCTTCAAAAAACAACTTGTTCAAATATGCATAATGCTTCGAATACACTATAAAAAAACAAACCCTTTATATATATATATATATATGTGTGTGTGTGTGTGTATAATTCTTTATTGTTAAGCTCAATATTTTCTGCAAATCGACTGTTATATATTCAATATCTTACTATAATGGAGATTGTGGGTTTGTCTGTCTGTAACCGAAACTATATTACTATACAAGTTACACTTCCCTTTGTCATTTACATCATATTCTCCATGATTTTATTTTTATTTAAACCTCAATTATTAATAAAATTGTTTTACATCATTAATACTGTTGACCACATCTACATACTAATAACATACAATTGTATTTATATATTCAACAAAATAGCGGTTTATAGTGTGAATGGGAAGGCTAATTTGCATATTGATCTTAAAAATTTGATTTTAATAAATATATGCTTAGTATTATTGATTTCTAATTGTTTGGTTTTATCTTATTGAATATGAGCAAAAATCTCTTAGATAAATCTTAAAAGAAATCCATTAACAAGAAAAAATAACTGTAATTTTATTCTTTACTTCTATTTTAACTAAATAGTTAAATTAGGAAAATTTACCAATGAAAGAGGGGAGTAATGTAAAATGATGGAATAGTTAGTTTCAAAGTTCTATTTTTCGATTATACTCCCTCTGTTCCAAATCTTTTTATCTGCATTCTTAGTCAGTTTCATTAGCCTTTCTAATTTAATATGATATTTTATTATATTAAAACTTAAATACTTTGCTAGTCCAATTTATTTCCCGTGATGGCTTAGAAAATTTGCTGTTTTCCGACAATTACCGAACTAAGATGAAAAATGCCGGAAAATACCGGAAAATGCCGAAAAATACTGAAATTCAGTAATTGGGATGACGTCCATGCGCCTCGTAGATAATCCGTTAGTGGATTACTGCGTGGACAATGTCCAATGCAGTTCACCAAAACTATTCAACGATTTTGGATTTCAGTGGGATGAGGCATCTGAGTGGGGACGGGAGGATGAGAGTCATCAAGGGGACAGAATAAAATTAGGGGTCAATTCACTATTTTCTCATTTTTTTCTGTAAGAATATTTGGCCTCATGAATATGCGTTGTGAAATTGAGGAAGGGTCGTTGATGATTGAACCCCACAAACTGTCACTGTGCCAGTTCTCTCACGGGTAGATGTGTTTGTGAGGAGGGGGGGTGAAATGAAAAGGAAATAGTAGGGAGGGGGGTTAAGATAAAACAAAAGAGGAAAAAATATAAAAAAGTGTAGAGTGTAAAAAAAAAGAAAGAAAAAGGGAAGTACGAGAAAGAGAGGAAAGGAAAGGTGAGAAGAAAAAGAAAAAGAGGCAAAGAAAGGAAAAGGGGAATGAAGAAGAAAGAAAGAAGGAAAGAAGAGAAATTAAGAAAAAAGAAAAAGGTAACAAAATAAAGGAAGAAATGAAGAAACAAAGAAAGAAAGAAAGAAAAGAAAGAAATCTAGAAAGAAAAAAAAGAGCAAAAAGAAAGAAAGAAAACAAAGAAAGAAAACAAAGAAAGGAGAAAGAAAGAAAGAAAGAAAGAAAGAAAGAAAGAAAGAAAGAAAATAAGGGAATTGTTGATAGAAAAAGTGAACAAGAAAGAAAAGAAAAACAAGAGAACTCTAGAAAGAAAAAGGGGGCGAAAGAAAGAAACAACAAACAAAGAAAGGGAAATGTAGAAAGAAAAATCGAGCAAAAGAAAGAAAGAAAGAAAGAAAGAAAGAAAACGGTTACAAAAAAGAAAGAAAAAAGAAAAAAAACAAGAAAGAAAAGAAAAGAAAACAAGAGAAAGAAAGAAATAAAGACCTGAGAAAGAAAGAAAAAAAGAAAGAAAGAAAGAAAAAAGAAAGAAAGAAAAAAGAAAAAATGGTTAAAAAAGAAAAAGAAAGAAAGAAAACAAGAGAAAGAAAGAAAGAAATCAAGAGAAGAAGAAAGAAAAGACTGAGAAAAAAAGAAAGAAAGAAAGAAAGAAAGAAAGAAAGAAAGAAAAGAAAGAAGAAAGAAAGAATGGTTTACAAAAGAAAAAAGAAAAAGAAAAAAAGAAAACAAGAGAAAGACAGAAAGAAAACAAGAGAAGAAAAAAAAGAAAGAAAGAAAGAAAGAAAAAAAAGAAAGAAAGAAAGAAAAATGAAAGAAAATGGTTACAAAAAAGAAGAAAAGGAAAGAAAGAAAACAAGAGAAAAAAAGAAAACAGAGAAAGAAAGAAAAAAAAGAGAAGAAAGAAAGAAAAAAGAAAGAAAGAATTAAAAGAAAGAAAGAAAGAATGGTTACAAAAGAAAAAAAGAAAGAAAGAAAAAAGAAAAGAGAAAAAGACTGAGAAGAAAGAAAGAAAGAAAGAAAGAATGGTTTACAAAAGAAAAGAAAGAAAGAAAAACAAGAGAAGAAAAAAAAGAAAAAGACTGAGAAAGAAGAAAGAAGAAGAATGGTTACAGAAGAGAAAAAAAGAAAAGAAAGAAAAGAAAGAAAGAAAGAAGAAGAAGAAAGAAAGAACAAAGAAAGAAAGAAAGAAGAAAGAAGAAGAATGGAAAGAAGAACAAGAGAAAGAAAGAAAGAAATAGAAAGAAAGAAAGACAAAGAAAGAAAGAAAAGAAAGAAGAAAACAAGAGAAAGAAGAAAAGAAACAAGAGAAGAAAGAAAGAAAAAGACTGTGAAAGAAAGAAGAAATAAAGACAGAAAGAAAAGAATGAAAGAAAGAAGAAAGAAGAAAGAAAGAAAGAAAAGAAAGAAGAAAGAAAGAATGGTTACAAAAGAAGAAAGAAAAGGAAAGAAAGAAACAAGAGAAAGAATGAAAGAAGGAAGAGAAATGAAGAAAAAAAAATGGCAAAAAAGGAAGTAAGAAATGGAGACAAAAAGAAAGAGAAATAAATATGTCCATCAGTTTTCGGCATGTTTCCGATATTCGAAAATTAAACTTCATAACGGAATGAACATTCGCTAAGAAATTCAATTAAAATTAAATAAATGCTAAAAATTTAACAATGGTGAAAAATATTTAATCTCATTCTTCAACATGGTATATATGTGTATGAATCCACCAAAGGCTCTAACACGAGCACTTTCTGCACTACCAGTGCCATCATCAGGTGTGGAACTGGTGAGATGTTTTCATTGTTTCTTTTTTATTTATACACCAATTCCACGCTTATATTAAAAAGATGGCCAGACAATTAGAAAGCATTGGACAAAAAAACTCGTCAGACAAGAATTGTCCGTTGAGTTCAACATTTTTAAAAGAAAATTATTATATAATAATAATAATATATATATATATATATATAATATATATAGAGAGAGAGAGAGAGAGAGAGAGGTGAGTAAAAAAGTAATGCCATTTTGTTTAGGACAGGTACAATTACCAATACAGGGACATGTATCATACATCAAAATTCCACGCTTATATTAAAAAGATGGCCAGACGATTAGAAAGCATTGGACAAAAAAAACTCGTCAGAAAAGAATTGTCCGTTGAGTTCAACGAAATATTTTAAAAGAAAAATTGCTGCCATATATATATATGCGGAGCCTGCCGCCACTGAGACCTGGCGGCAGGTAGCGGACTGTTCATGTCTGAAGCCACCCTGGCGCAATACCATGAAGCCGGAAAATCCAAAAGAAAGCAGCAGCAACAAAGCAACGGCACATCAACATCTTCAGGGGCAGCCTTCACATGCAACATCTGTGTTCGAGAATGTTTTTCGAGCATTGGACTTCACAGTTCAGGGGTACAAAAATATATTATAGTCTTCCGAGACTGAAATGCCAAAAAATGAATTATTTATCATATATATATATATATATATATATATATATATATATATATACTATCTTATTATAATGGAGTGCTTTTCTGTCTGTAACCGAAACTATATTACTAATCGAGTCACAATTCCCTTAGTTATTTACGTCATATTCTCCATGAATTTTTATTCATATTTAAACCTCATTAATTAATAAAATTGTTTTGCGTTATTAATATTGCTGACCACATCTACATACTAATAACATGCAAGTGTATTTATATACACAAAAAATGGCGGTTTGCAGTGTGAATGGGAAGGTTAATTTGCATATTGATATAAAAAATTTGATTTTAATAAATATGTGCTCAGTATTATTTATTTCTAATTGTTTGGTTTTATTTTAATGAATATGAACAAAAATCTCGAGGATAAATCTTAAAATAAATCCATTAGCAATATTAATAGTAATTCTATTCTTTAATTTAAGTAAATAGTTAAATTATGAAAATTTAGCAATGAAAGACGGGAGTGAAAGAAAAGCAAGTTTTAGTTGTTCCCCTCTGTTTCAAAATCTTTTTATCGGCATCATTATTTAGTTTCATTAGCTTTTCTAAGTTAACATTATACTTTATTGCATTAAAAACTTAAATACTTGCACCCGGAGGGTGCATATATTTGCTAGTATATATAATATACCAAACTTATTGGTAAATCCTCGCGGTGAGAAAAAACCCAGCAAATAGTTTGATTGTAAAAATATACTACCAAACATCAACCAGGAAGAAAAAAATTTTTTGTAAAAAAGAAAAGACCAAGATAATCGTACCAACCAAAAATAATCTATTGGTACAATTATTTGGCCAAAAGAAAAAACAATTTATATGCATATATATATATATATATATATATATATATATATATTATATATATATAAGATATATATATATATATAAATACAAACCCACCAGGAGACTAAAGCTAATAAGTAAAAAGTGCTCAATACTTAAGTAGAGCAAATAATAAAGATAAATCTAATGAGTCAGACGAACCTGCTAAAAGTTTCGCTTAATGCTCTTCAGGGCTAAGATCTTAGTCAGATCTTAGCCCTGAAGAGCATTAAGCGAAACTTTAAGTAGGTTCGTCTGACTCATTAGATTTATCTTTAATATATATATATATTTTATTTATTTATTTATTTAACTTGCTGATTTTTTATAGATCAATATTTATTATAAACAGCTACCCAGGTTTCATGGCAAGGGGCAATCATCAGGCCGTTGAGTTAGATCCCATGGTGTTTATTGAATTATCATGAAACCTGGGTAGCTGTTTATAATAAACATTGATCTATAAAAACTCAGCAAATTAAATAAATATTAGCTCTCACAATTTGTGATTGAGCACTGTATTTTCTTTGTTTCATCACAAAAAAGATTTGTTTTTTATATATACATATATATATATATATAATATATATATATATTGTGTGTGTGTATAATATATATATATATGTATATATATATATATTGCAGTTACCATTAAATCCACCAATCAAATAAATATACAATCTTATTTACTTCGTGATTTTTTCACTAAAATCGATTAAAAAGTGCTCAATATGAAAGCTAAATAGACGATAAAATCGAAATGATATATATATATATATAATATATATATATATATATATATATATATATATGAGGTGAAGTAAAAGGAGAAGTTAACAAAAATAATGACTCAAACAAGTCCAAGTAGGAGAGAAATATTTCGTCCTTCTGACTGTTCAAAGCAAAATACGTACGAATAAAGACAGACTGAAGAAGCTAATATATATTGTTGTGTTATAATATATATATAATATATATATAATATATATATATAATCAATGGTAATATTATGGTTTTACACTTATAACTTATATAATCTCTATTATAATGGAGATTTGTGTTGTTTTATGTCTGTAACCGAAACTATATCACTACTCAAGTCACAATTCCCTTAATTATTTACGTCAAATTATCCCAGGTTTCATTCTTTTAAACCTTCAATTATTAATAAAATTGTTTTACATTATGATACTGCTGACCATATCTACATGGTATTTACCGCGTAACCCCACTTGTTACGGGTCAGGCACAAAGTCCTATTAACGTGGGACACCCACAAACCGAAGCTCATGGAGTGGCAGGTGAAAATTGCGTCGATCCCGTCGGCATTCCCCTCAAGGGGGCGCCTCAGGCACTGGGCAATAAACCCAGCCCTGCCCCTTTAAATCAAGGGGCAGGTGTTGCCTGGGGGGATGGCCCCCTGGGATCGACGCCGTTAATTATAGCACTCCCCACCCGTTGGGCGGGGCTACATACTAATAACATGTGATTGTATTTATATATACAAGAAAATAGCGGCATACAGTATGAACGGGAAGGCTTATTTGCATATTGATATTTAAAATTTGATTTTAATAAATATGTGCTTGGTACTATTGATTTCTTATTGTTTGGTTTTATCTTAATGAATATGAGCAAAAATCTCGGAGATAAATCTTAAAAGAAAATTATTTACAAGAAGAAATAATTGTAATTTTATTCTTTATTTCCTATTTTAACTAAATAGTTAAATTAGAAAAATTTAGTAATGAAAGACGGGAGGGGTGGAAGAGTAAGTTTCAGTTGTTCCTATTTTTTGATTATAGCCCCCTCTGTTGCAAATCTTTTTTTTTTCTCATTCTTATTTCGTTAGTCTTTCTAATTTAATAGAATATTTTATTACATTAAAACTTAAGTACTTGCACCCGGAGGGTGCATATATTTGCTAGTATATATATACACAACAATATATATTAGCTTTTCCTTTATACACCACAATATTTTTCGAGCTTTTTCCAATTCACACGAAGTATTTTACCTGAAAACACAACATGAAATATTCATTTTAAAAGTATTTAACATCTGTCGAATTTTCTATTCTTATTTATATTTTTTACAGATTTATTTTTTTATTTTTTCCGAAACCAATGATTTCTGGGATTGTTTACATCATCAACTATTTGAATGAGAACGCTTACACCACGTGACGTTCCGGTTTTACATTTTTCTTGCATTTTCGTTGCTGAGTTGAGCCTTCTAACATCGCATATCAAGGATTACAGGCTTTTGCTTGTTTATACATTTTTTCGTATGATTCACACATACTACTAAATTAAGCCCCGTTGATGTTTTATTAAAACCGAAACGCTTTTGCACCGGATATCTGTAAGTCAATCTTTAACTTAATTTTGATGTTTTTTCAAAACTTAATACTTTATAACCCTATCTGATTTTATATCAATTTTATTTCTCATCAAATATATATATATATCTTATTATAATGGAGATTGTGTGTTTTTCTGTCTGTAACCGAAACTATATTACTACTCAAGTTACAATTCCCTTAGTTATTGACATCACATTCTCAATGATTTTATTTTAATTTTAACTTAAATTATTAATAAAATTGTTTTACATTATTAATACTGTTGACCATATCTACAACGAAAAACATGCAATTATATTCATATATACAACAAAATAGCAGTTTACAATGTGAATAGGAAGGCTAATTTGCATATTGATATTAAAAATGTGATTTTAATAAATATGTCTTAGTATTATTGATTTCTAACCGAGTTGGTTTTATTTTAATGAATATAAGCAAATTCTCTTCAATGAATCTTAAATGAATCCATTAATAAGAAAAAATAACTGTCATTTTATTCTTACTTCCTCTTTTAACTAAATAGTTAAATTAGAAAAATAACAAAGGAAAGGCGAGAGTGATTGGAAGAGTAACGTTTCAGTTGTTTCTATTTTATCTATTATCACCCCCTCTGTTTCAAATCTTTTTATCTGTATTCTTATTTAGTTTCATTAGCCTTTCTAATTTAATACGATATTTTATTACATTAAAACTTAAATACTTGCACCCGGAGGTGCATATATTTGCTAGTTAAATATATATATATATATATATATATATATATATTATCATATATATATAATCAATGGTATATTATAGATTTACACTCATAACTTGAAGTTTCATGGTTATCCAATCATCAGATGAGTCCAATGGTTGAGATCTTAAAACCAGTCGTGAAAAAAGTTTTTTAAGATCTAACCATTGGCTCATCTGAATATAAATCTGCTCTGCTTTATTAGCATTGAGCACCTTTTCATGCAAATACTTATCTTTCATTTTTTCATTACTATTCATTATATATTATATAATATATATATATTATTTCCTCATCATATATATAATACTTATATATATATATATATATATATATATATATGTTTTATAGGTTTTTATGTGGGTGTATGTGAAGAGGCATAATTTTCACTGGTTTTATACAAGAGGAAGAAAACAACAATATATTCTAGTTTTTTCTCAGTCTTTATGTAGAAGGCTTCTGATGAGACTAGCCTCATATATATATATATATAAATATATATATAATATGTGTGTGTAGTGTGTGTATAATGAGACTAGACTCATTATATATATATATATATATATAAGATATTATATATATATATCAATAAGATAATAGATAGATAGATAGAGATGTTAGACATAGATAGATTAGATAGATAGAGAAGTTGTAGATATAGATAGTTAGTTAGATATATAGAGATGTAGAAGATAGATAGATAGATAGATAGATAGATAGAGCATGTAGATATAGATAGATAGATAGATAGAAGATGTAGAGATAAAGATGAATAGATAGATGATTAGAAGAGACGTAGATATAGATAGTTAGATAGATAGATAGATAGAGATGTAGAATATAGATAGATAGATAGATAGATAGAATAGGATAGATAGATAGATAAATAGATAGAAGGGATGTATATATAGATAGGTAGATAGGTAAAGATAGAGATGTAGATATATAGATAGATAGTAGATAGAGATGTAGATATTGATAGATAAGATACGATAGATAGATAGATAGATAGATAGAGATGTAAAGATTACAGATAGATAGGATAGACCAGACATAGAGTGATCATATTAGATAGATTAGAATAGAGATTGTAGATAATAGTATAGATAGATAGATTAGATAGATAGATAGATAGATAGATAGATAGATAGATAGATAGATAGAAGATGTAGAATATAGATAGACTAGATAGATAGATAGATAGATAGAAATGTAGAGATAGATATGATAGATAGATAGATAGATAGATAGGATGTAGATAGATAGATTAGATAGATAGAAATGTAGAGATAGATACAGATAGATAGAATAGATAGATAGATTAAGATAGATAGAGATGTAGTATAGATAGATAGATAGATAGAAAGAAGATGTAGATATAGGATAGCATAGAATAGATACGATAGATAGATAGATAGAATATGATAAGGATAGAGAAGTAAATATAAGTGAGATAGGTAGAGCTCGTTAGGTAGGACAGTAGGAGATATGATCACTCTGATAGTAGTAGAATTGATCTAGCAGCAGTATATTGGAGAGGTGTCGCGCCCGATGCGCCAGTGAGTAAGAATACGAGATGGTCCGGTCGTAAGTAGACTGAAGACATAGATATAGAATAGAATAGACTTAGATGAGAATCAGATAAGGTTAGAAAGATAGAATAGATTAGTGATAGATAGATATTCGATCAGATAGATGATAGAAATTAAGATTAGAAACTGGTAGAGATAGAGATTATAGAGTAGATGGATGAGACAATGGAAGTAGTGATAGATAGATAGTAAATGTAGAGATAGGAAGATAGAATAGATAATACGATAGATACATATGGAGCTAAGATAGATATATAGAAATGAGTAGAGATAGATCAGATAGATAGATCTACAGATATGGGATAGATAGATAGATAGGAGATGAAGAGATAGAATATGAATAAGAGGGTAGGATAGAGTATTAGATAGATAGATAAAAGATAGATTGTCATTGGCTATTTGTTTGATCGTCAGAACAGTATGGGTCTTAGGAGAATTCGTTGTTTTAAAATGTTCTAGGGCAAAGACTTTTGTAGAGTGAGGGGGTGAAGAGGTTAATGAACTTGTGGCTGGAGTTTTCGTGTGAAGAATAAATGAGATTAAAGTGTAGAAGGTATGGAAATAATAAAGGCGGGTGGGGGTCGTGATAGAGGATGCATTGCGAGCATCGCGACGCGGTTTGGAAACAGTCAAGTGGGGTGGAGATCGGGTGTAATAAGGGGATTTGGTTAAAGACAATAGAAAAGCAGTGATTGGAAGAATCAAGGGGGGAATTGAAGAATATACGGAAAACAAAGAAGAAAGAAAGAAAGAAAGATAGAAAGAAAGAAAATATGGATAAAGAAGAAAGAAAGAAATGAAAGAAGTAAAGAAAAAGAAAGAAAGAAAGATAAGAAAGAAAAAGAAAAAGAAAATATATGGATTAAAGAAGAAAGAAAAGAAGGTAAGAGATAAAAAAGAAAGAAAAGAGAAGAGAGTAAGAAATAGAAAGAACAATAGCGATCAAAGAAAGAAAGAAAGCAAAGGAGATAAGAAAGAAGAGAGCGCAAGAAAAGGGAAACAAATCACTATGTAGGATCGACCAGAAAGAAAGAAATAGAAAGAAAGAAGCGTAAGGATCCAAGACAGACAGAAGAAAGAAAGAAAATACAGAGATCAAGAAAGAAAGAAAGCAAAGAAAGAATATGAGTAATGAGAGAAAGGAAAGAAAGAAAGAAAGAAAGAAGATAAGACGACCAGAAATAGAAAGAGAAAGAACATAATCGCTACAAAAAAGAGAAAGTAAAATATAGTAGAAAGAAATATTGAGATCCAAAGCTGAAAAGAAATGGAAAGAAAGAAAGGAAAGAAAAGACAGACAGACGACAGAAAGAAAGAAAGAAAATACGGATCAAAAAAAAAAAAAGAAAATATCGGATCAAAGAAAGAAAGAAGAAAGAAAGAAAGAAAGAAAGAAAGAAAGACAGACAGACAGAAGAAAGAAAGAAAATACGAAAAAAGAAAGAAAAAAGAAAGCAAATATGGAATCAAAGAAGAAAGAAAAGAAAGAAAGAAAGAAAAAGAAAATATGGATCAAAGAAGAAGAAAGTAAAAGAAAATAAAAATATGGATCAAAAGAAAGAAAGAAAAGAAAGAAGAAAAAGAAATGGGATCAAAAGAAAGAAAAAAGAAAGAAAATATCGGATCAAAAAGAAAGAAGAAAGAAATAGAAAGAAAATATGGATCAAAGAAAGAAAAGAAAGAAAATACGGATTAAAAAGAAAGAAAAAGAAAGAAAATATGGAAAAAAAAGAAAGAAAGAAGAAAATAGAAAGAAAATATGGATCAAGAAAGAAGAAAGAAAAAATAGAAAGAAGAAAGAAAGAAAATATGGATCAAAAAGAAAGAAAGAAAGAAAGAAAAAAATGGAAAGAAAGAAAGAAAGAAAGAAAAGAAAGAAAGAAATAGAAAAGAAAGAAAAAGAAAAAAATATGGATCAAAAAGAAAGAAAGAAAGAAAAAAGAAAGAAAAATATGGATCAAGAAAGAAAGAAAGAAAGAAGAAAGAAAAAAAGAAATACGGAAAAAAGAAAGAAAAAAGAAAGAAAATATGGATCAAAAAGAAAGAAAGAAAGAAAAAAAGAAAGAAAATGGATCAAAGAAAGAAAGAAAGAAAGAAAATACGGATCAAAAGAAAGAAAAAAGAAAGAAAATATGGATCAAAAAGAAAGAAAGAAGAAAAAAGATCAAAAAAGAAAGAAAAGAAAGAAAGAAAGAAAGAAAATACGAAAGAGAAGAAAAAAGAAAGAAAGAAAGTATGGATCTAAAAGAACGAAGAAAGAAAGAAAGAAAGAAAATACGGATCCAAAAAGAAAGAAAGAAAGAAAGAAAGAAGTGTCAAATGTTCTTAACAAGACAAAATCAATAATACAAAAAATATGAAAATCAAACTAATTTGTAATCGATACAACTAAACAGAAAGTAAAAGAATACAGACCATTTTTTGGTAACAAAAAAAAGTTATTTTCCAATTCTATATAATCAGATCCAGATGAAAGAAAACACTTCCTTCAAAACCCAAACACATTTTGTTCCGAATCTTAAATTATCGACATTACAGTTTGTCATCTTTTCTTTGTGAATTTTTTTTTTTTTTAAAACGATTTTTGTCGAATCGAAGCACAAGTTATTCTTTTTTCATTTTGAATAACTCCCGTATTCTTCTTCAAGAGTCTTTCTTTCTTTATTTTTTTTTCATTTTTATTCATTTAGCTTTTTTTTTATTTGTTTCTCCAGTCCGGGGGATAGTAACCTTTGTGACGTGACAGGCACAATTTTGGAGGTTACGAATTTCCGAACAATAATGGCCGACATGCATAATTGACATGTTCATCGGGGTCTAAAGGGAGATCGGGAAATAGAGAAAAGAAGAAAGAAAAAAAAAAAACTATGTACAAAAAAAGCGGGAATAGTTGAATACGCACATAATTTTTGGCAACAATCGCAATTCAAAGAAACTAAAAGGAGTAGCTTGTTCGCTCAAAATATTTTAAAGACAAAGACGACAAATAAACCAAAAAGAAACGCTCTATTTTTACATTGTTTAAACTCGTTTGAGCGCGGGTTTAATCTCTTTGTGTTATTTGTTGGCTAATCGAAAAGGAAAATGGAAGAAAATGACTCAAAGAAAAGTATGTCCTTGTAATAACGACCACTGTGTCAATATATACATATATATGTGCAATCATATATATGTATATATATATATATACAAAAATAAATATATATTTATATACATACATGAAATATATATATATGAATATATATATTATATATATATAGATAGATAGATAGATAGATAGATAGATAGATAATGTACATATACATATAAAGACATACATACACACACACACTGGGTCACTATATACATATATATGTGCAATCATATATATATATATATATGTATAATATATATATATATACAAAAATAAATATATGTATACATATATGAAATATATATATGAATATATATATATATATATATATATATATATATATATATATATCAATGCATATATATATGAATATATATATAGATAGATAAATATACATATACATATAAAACACACGCACACACACTGGGTCAGTATATACATACATATGTGCAATATATATATATATATATATATATATATATATATATATATAAATATATATATATATGAACATCTATATATCAATGCATATATACGAATATATATAGAGAGAGATAAATATACATATAGATATAAATACACACACACACACACACACATATATATATATATATATAATTATTATTATTATTATTATTATTATTATTATTATTATTATTATTATTATTATTATTATTATTATTATCATCATTTCACTCCTTTTAAGTTTTTCACATCAACTTTAGCTGATGGTATTTCTCTAGTCTGATTATTATTATTATTATTATTATTATTATTATTATTATTATTATTATTATTATTATTATTATGCTAGTTTAGAAATGGCAGCAGTTTTTCGTTTCAGTGTTATTCGTTAAAAACTTAATTTATAACTGAAAGGCTTGCTTAGCGTTATGGTTATTGTCATAGGAAATAGAATCGGATGACACTTACTAGTAACTTACAGTTTCACGGCGTGCTCCATACAATAAAGTTTAATAGTAAACGTAACTAAATTTGGCGGATTAGCCTATTGTCACTATCAACCGAACAGCGAGGGAATCTATCTTCTTTTCACTAGGGGTAGACCAGAAACATTGTTTTGCGCCTGAGGTGGAGCCCTACACCTACCATCAGCTTTCCAATTTACCGCACATATCAAAGCTGTACTACTCATGCGCTGAGATGGCGAGGGCCGGAGCGAACACACTGAGATAGATATGAAATACTGGGATAGATAGATAGATAGATAGATAGATATGAGAAGTTTGTGATACATAAATACATTGATGATATATATGAATAGGCTGTGATATATATATATATATATATATATATATAATATAATAATATATATATATATATATATACAGAGATACGTACTCTTTGAGATATATATATGATAGATAGATATTAGTACACTCACTCACTCACACACACCCCACACACACACTCACACACACACACACCACACACACACACACACATACTTTATGTCATATTTTTGCTTTACTCGCCTATTGCTATATATTATCGCTGTTGTTTTCACTGTTACTTTTATCTCTCCATTCAAATATTATCTCTCTCTCTCTCTCTCTCTTCTCTCTCCTCTCTCTCTCTCTTCTCTCTCTCTCTCTCTCTCGCTCACACACACACGCACACACATGCAACACACATTCACGTTTCCTCTTTCTATATGTCTTCCTCTCTGGATTTTACTCTCTCTCCTCCTCTCTCTCTCTCTCTCTCTCTCTCTCTCTCTCTCTCTCTCTCTCTCTCTCTGAATGACTATTTCACCCTCTCTTTGATTGTCTCAAACACTCTCATTATCTCCTCTCACTCTTTCAACACTCTCTTTCAACCCCAATTATCTCTCCCCCTGCTCTCTCTCTCTCTCTCTCTCTCTCTCTCTCTCTCTCTCTCTCTCTCTCTCTCTCTCTCTCTCTCTCTCTCTTACCCTCGTCCAACCCCAATTATTTCTCCACCGCCCTCCTCTCCCTCTCTCTTTCTCTCTCTCTCTCTCTCTCGCTCCCTCTCTGTCCCCCACTCCCACCCCAACGGCCAATCATTCAACCTCCTGACAACGTTAAGAGATCATGAATAAAATTAGCTTCAGGTCCGAAATTGCTGAGGTGTGTAACCGCTGGTCATTCGCCTGAACCAGAGGTCACCCTCCACACCCCCCGCATCCCCACCCCTCAGGCCAGATAGACTAAGAAACAATGAAATCAATTTCAAATTGCAACGATGCAGTCTCTTCAGACCCGAGTGATGGGGAGAGAGGGGAATGGGGGACCGTCGACAAAGACACAAACAAACACACACGGACACACACACACACATATATATGTATATATTTATATGTATATATTTATATGTGTGTGTATAAAAACATATCAAAGTATGAACATATATACACTCACATACACACACAATTATATATATATATATATATATATGTGTGTGTGTGTGTGTGTGTGTGTGTGTGTGTGTGTGTACGTACGCATTCACTGGCATACGTAACATGCAATTTTACATTTAACACATAATACACACAGTAATTATCAGATACTCACACACACATATCTCTCTCTCTCTCTCTCTCTCTCTCTCTCTCTCTCTCTCTCTCTCTCTCTCTCTCTCTCTCTCTCTCTCTCTCCTGATGAGCCCATGGATTTGTAAACATCCTTTGTTTTTTTCAATATATCATATTTACACTGTCGGATTAAGTTCCAATTTTATTTTCACATACTTGTCTATGAAAAAACTACACATGAATGTTTACTCCTCTGAAAATATTTATCATAAACACTACGGATTTGCCTATACTTGTGGGCTACTTATTTAACAGTTGGATTGTATTACGAACAATTTTGATATTTTAATATACACTTTTTATATAATTATACACTTTTTTTAAATAATTCTACATCAGGCTCTTTTGAGTCTTATTATACTATAATGCTTCTGATTTTTTTTAAAAATAAAAATAAAATTCATTTTATTTTTAAATAAAATTCATTTTATTTTGATACAGACAGCGCATTTTTCTTTTGAATAATTCCAACTTTTGACTAGCAGCGTTCTGTTTTTGCTAACGGTCATTTCTTCCCGTCTTATTTTTGTTGAAGACCGATCCACGTGCGGTCGATGCATATATTACTTGGGTTCTCACATCATCAGTGAGGAGGGCCGGTGTTGCTATATAAAACCGTAGAGAGATAGGCCCCGAAACGGTTTGCACATTCTCTCCTGATGAGCCCATGGATATATATATATATATATATATATATATATATATATATATATATCAATTAACTCAACGCGACAATATACAATATACATAACCTGCACATAGAAAAAAAACATACACACCCACACACACATACATGCACAAACGCAAACGCTTGCACGTAAGCATTGTTAAAATGCCGCACATTCACAGAACAACGTATTATGTGTGTGACTAGTTACTCCGCATACGCAACGATTTTCCTTACATTTGAAACATCTTCACCTGATGATTGGATCGCATGAAACCAATATGGTTGTGAATGTTCCTTTGTCACCTAATAAATAGATATGTAAAACCTTTATATATTTATCTTATATATATTATATATATATATATAAAATAATAAAATTCGAAGGCAATACAATGCGTAAAAAATAAAGACAAAAAGATGTTTTATATGTCTAATCGATTTCAAAGCAAAGCTTTATCATCAGAGTTTTTTTCAGAAAAAGGCAATACAATGCATAAAAAATAAAGACAAAAAGATGTTTTATATGTCTAATCGATTTCAAAGCAAAGCCTTATCATCAGAGTTTTTTTCTGAAAACAACTCTGATGATAAAGCTTTGCTTTGAAATCGATTAGACATATAAAACATCTTTTTGTCTTTATTTTTTACGCATTGTATTGCCTTCGAATTTTATTATTTTATAACATACTTAACAATGCTTCAAGCAAATTACCAATTACTTTTATATATATATATATATATATATATATATATATATATATATATATATATATATTATTGTTGTTGTTGTTGCTGAAGGATCCACGTATGCTTCTAGTTGATAGAGCCGTCAAAATCACCCACACGAGAAGAAAAAAGTAACGATATCACAAAAAGTGACCGTCCACACACCACCCAACAGATGATACGACTACTATAAAAGCAACCAGGCCCAGTCAGTCATACTAATGTTCTGTAGAAGAGAAGCTAGCGCTCTCGAAGATTAAACGAATAAAACGAAACTTAACAATTCAAAACCGAGTTTCTGATATTCTATTCCTAATGCTTCACACCAAAGCCCATACAATATATATACTATAAATAGACATATATATATATATATATATATATATATAATATATATATAGAAATCTTTTTTTCGCTCGTTTTTATAGTAAAAATAGAAGCACCATTTATAATACGATATATTTTTTTTTATATCGTATTATAAATGGTGCTTCTATTTTACTATAAAAACGAGCGAAAAAAAATTTCTATTTCAATATGCCCTGAGCGGGGAATTGTTTGTTTTATAGTATTAAAAAGGAAAAAAAAATAATAATAAATTCCTTTATAAAAAAAAATAAAAAAATTTAGAGAAAATGAATTTAAAAGAAAAAAAAAATGATTTCAAACGTACCGCAATTTAACAACTCACGGACTTCAACGGACCTACACGAACTCTACCGAATTTGAAATCTTAACAGTAGATTACGACCACTTCTAAATTTCATATCTCCAACGACTCAACGTTACAACCAAGTTGATTTAAAAAAACACAGATGGAACATTTTCAACTCTATAATAAATTCTCTGAAGATGGATATTATCCGAAAATTAAGAATTCTTCAATAAATATGTTTTTCAACATGAATCTGAATTATTTTGCCTTCAAAAAAAGAAGAATATATATATATATATATATATATATATATATATATATATTATATATATATATATATATATATATATATATATATATATATATGTACGTGTGTGTTTTCCATGTATTCCATCCTCAGCGGTGCTAGCAGTGAACTTCAGCTACAAGTACTTGAGTCTCTTTCCATCTGCCGTATCCAACCAGCTCTGTGTATACAAAAATAGTTCCACAAATTGTTTCTCTTTGATACCTCAAGTCTCAGCCTTTCGTATGGTGGAACCAGAAATTTTCGAACCCCTAGGCACGGTTCGTAATTTCTCTTAATTTCTCGTTCCTATTGAAAAAGGGGGGGAAATTACCTTTTTTTCAATAATTTCAATCTACGTATAACCTGCTTTCAATGAATTTCTCTGATGAGAATTGACCGAAAAAAGAATATTTATTTTAGATTATACATCTAATTATAAGGGTACCCTAACTTTCTTTTTAGAAATTTTTTCCATCGCTTTTAAGATGAATTAGCTTTTACGTGTCCTAATATTATATATATATATATATATATATATATAATATATATATATATAAGAGATTTATCCAAAACTTGGTAGTAAGCGATGATTCTATATGTGATTTCTAAGATCCACTGTACTAATATTGATGATCCAGTATGTATAAATACAGCGAATCTTTAAATCACTGAAGAGAGCTCAATGTATAATAACCTTTTAGATTATATAAAGAGCAATATTTATCAATAAAGGAAGGAAGAACTCAACACCGTAATCCCATAATAAATTTATTTCGACGAATTTATTTCTCAATTCGAGACCCATCTGATGAGACGAAAATTTGGGGAGCCGGTTTAAATCAACTTAGATTTATATGGGCCCCAATTTTCGTCGAAATAAATTTATTATGGGATTACGGTGTTGAGTTCTTCCTTCCTTTATTGATACTAGCAAATATATGCACCCTCCGGGTGCAAGTATTTAAGTTTTAATGTAATAAAATATTGTATTAAATTAGAAAGGCTAATGAAACTAAATAAGAATGCAGATAAAAAGATTTGAAACAGGGGGGTATAATCGAAAAATAGAACAACTGAAACTTACACTTCCATCATTCTCGTCTTTCATTGTTATTTTGTCTAATTTAAGAATTTAGTTAAAAGAGGAAGGAAAGAATAAAATTACAGTTATTTCTTCTTGTTTATGGATTTCATTTAAGATTCATTGAAGAAATGTTTGCTTATATTCATTAAAAAACCAAACAATTAGAAATCAATAGTACTTAACACATATTTATTAAAATCACATTTTAAATATCAATATGCAAATTAGCCTTCCCATTCACACTGTAAACCGTTATTTTGTTGTATATATAAATATAATTGCATGTTGTTAATATGTGGATATGGTCAACAGCATTAGTAATGTAAAACAATTTTATTGATAATTGAGATTTAAATAAAAATAAAATCATTGAGAATGTGATATCAATAACAAAGGGAATTGTTACTTGAGTAGTAATATAGTTTCGGTTACAGACAGAAAAACACACAATCTCCATTATAATAAGATATATATAATATATATATATATATATATATATATAATATATATATATATATATATATTAAATATCACAAGGGATTTTTTTAGCAAAAATAATAAAGATTTGATTTATATCAATGAAGATAATTAAAAAATAAAATTTAACTGATAAATTTTGCGTTTAATATTTAAAATAGTAGACATTAAAGTTTCTTTGCAGAGTGGTTGGATGAATGCAAGGTTTTTTTTTTTACGTAGGGATTTTAATTGGGCATTCTACGAGGACCCAACTCCCGATTCAGTAATAATGGAGCCGCAAGACTAACTAAAAGCGACGCCGGATAGCCGCTTCTAGTCAAGAATAAATGAAACAAAACGTCTTCGGCATAAAATAGCCCAACGAGGGTTGACATGCTGTAAAATCTAACCAGCAAACCAAAACTTGAATGATTTTAAAGCAATCATTCAACAGTATTGTCAGATCGGTGTTAATTTTTGCAAATTATTCTAAACCTTCAACTACTTGTCAGGTGAAATAGTAGGTCAGCCATTAAATATTGAACGATGTGTGTTGATATGCGACCAAAATTCAACGGGTTACATTCTCTTAGAATTGTCCATAAATTTATGCATAGACCAATATTTCTTCGTTTCTCCCGATACATCGTTGGTTGGTTTGGTTGGTTGGGTTTTACGGCATGTCAACCCTTGTTGGGTTATTTTATGCCGAAACATTTTGTTTATTATCTGGTGGTTATTCAATCTTTGGGATTTTACGCATGTCAACCCTTGTTGGTTTTTATGCGAAGACATTTTGTTTTATTCATTCCTGATGGTTATTCAATCTTTTGGATTTACGGCATGTCAATCTTTGGGTTATTTTATGCCGAAGACATTTTGTTTATTCATTCCTGATGGTTATTCAATCTTTTGGGATTTTACGGCATGTCAATCCTTGCTGGGTTATTTTATGCCGAAGACATTTTGTTTTATTCATTCTTGATGGGTATTCAATCTTTTGGATTTTACGGCATGTCAACCCTTGTTGGGTTATTTTATGCCGAAGACATTTTTTTTATTCATTCCTGATGGTTATTCAATCTTTTGGGATTTTACGGCATGTCAATCCTTGCTGGGTTATTTTATGCCGAAGACATTTTGTTTTATTCATTCTTGATGGTATTCAATCTTTTTGGATTTTATGGCATGTCAACCCTTGTTGGTTATTTTATGCCGAAGACATTTTGTTTATTTATCATTGATGGTTACTCACAATGGACGCTTCAAAAATACGATTAAAAAATAGGCAATTAAAAATAAAACCTACTTTGTTTCCAAAGGTTGGTTGATTGGATTTTGTGTCATGTCAAACATTGTTGGGTTATTTTATGCCGAAGATGTTTTGTTATATTCATTCTACAAAGTGGTTGGTTGGTTGGTTGGTTGGTTGGTTGGTTGGATTTTACGGCATGTCAATCCTTGTTGGGTTATTTTATGCCAAAGATGTTTTGTTATATTCATTCTACCAAGTGGTTGGTTGGTTGGTTGGTTGGTTGGATTTTACGGCATGTCAATCCTTGTTGGGTTATTTTATGCCAAAGATGTTTTGTTTGATTCATTCTTGATATGTACTCAAAATAGACGCTTCAAAAATACGATTAAACCGTATTTCTCTGACTTTTTTAGATGAGGTTTGATAATTAGTATTTTTTGGATTATTCGAACTATTGACCTCATCATTATACAACGTTTCGGCCGATGTGACCTCCGGCGTTCTTCAGGTATTTCTTGTCGATCTCGTGACCCTTCTTGAAATTGGGAACCTTATTTTCGAACTCGGGAACCTTTTTGTCGTAATCGGGAGCTATCATGGAACTTTGAACCCAACACTTTATTCAATCCAAGGGGGGTATCTCGTTCTCATTCCGTTAACCATAGCTGGAGTACAGATGTTAAGCTGTGTTAATTATCATTCTATGTTACTGTCACCCTTGACCAGGATTGAACCTGCAAGCTAGAGTTAACTGTCACTTAAAACTGTCTTAAACCAACACCTTTATCCACGACGCTATGTGTCCAATTGTTGGGTTATTTATTATTGTTCTTGAAAATTATTTGTACACAAATAATTTGAATGTTTATGATATTTTAACCAGTTGATGGTAGAATTTTGGGCATATTCAGAATTCTGTCAACAACAACAGGCTGTAACTTTTTTTTTTTTTTTAAGAAAGAAAAGAAAAAAGTCGCCCTGACAGTAAAAAAAAATCACTTGAAACAGAAAAAAAGGCCTTTTTTCTTTTCTTTTTTTTTCTTTTTTCAGAAAACACATTCCACACAAAAGTGTCAATTGTTTTCTATTGTTAAAATCTAAAAGAATTTTGTATTTCTATCTTAATTTAATTTTTTTTTGTGTTTTTTTATGAAAATTAGTCTATCATGAATAATCATTTTATTTCTGTTAATTGTTTGTTTTGGGGAGTTTTTTTTTTGTGAAATTCTTCGCTCGACATTTTGAACTTTTATTTTACTTTATGGTTTTACATTTTTTTCTTTTTATTCTGTTATGATATGAAAAAAAAATACCTTGAAATACCTGAACTTCGTTGTTTCAATTTCCTACTCAATTCTTCTACTAAAACAACAATATTATTATTATTATTATTATATATTATTATTATTATTATTATTATTATTATTATTATTAATAATAATAATAATAATAATAATAATAATAATAATAAACGGACGCTTCAAACGACAAATAGAAGAGGTTGCACTTGAAAAGACTTGGACATAGTTAAGAAAGGGAAACCTCAAAAGAGAAACAGAATCACTTATAATTGCTGCACAAAATAATGCCATAAGGACAAACTACATCAAAGCGAAAATTGATAAGACCCAACAAAATAGTAAATGTAGACTTTGCGGTAATAGAGATGAGACTGTTAACCATGTACTCTGCGAATGTAGCAAACTAGTACAACGAGAATACAAAACTAGACACGACTGGGTTGGGAAGGTGATCCACTGGGAATTATGCAAGAAATTAAATTTTGACCACACAACAAAATGGTATATGCATAAACCAGAATCTGTTCTTGAGAACGAAACGCACAAAATTCTCTGGGACTTTGAGATAAAAACGGATCACCTTATCCCAGCAAGAAGGCCAGACCTAGTGTTAATTAACAAAAAAGTTATGGAATATGAAAGTGAAAGTTATACCGATTGTAGTTGGTGCACTTGGAACAGTCCCAAAAAGGATTAGAAAAGGGTTTGGAAAGTTTGGATATCAGAGGAAGGATTGAAACCATTCAGAACACTGCACTGCTGCAATCTGCCAGAATACTCAGAAGAGTCCTGGAGACCTGAGGAGACTTGCTGTCACTCAGACTACAGTGAAAGACCATCAGCTAACACTGATGTGAAAACTCAAAAGGAGTAAATAATAATAATAATAATAATAATAATAATATAATAATAATAATAATAATAATAATAATAATAATAAAACGGATCACCTTATCCCAGCAAGAAGACCAGACCTAGTGTTGATTAACAAAAAAGAAAGAACTTATCAACTGGTGGATTTTGCAGTGCCAGCGGATCACAGGGTGAAGTTAAAGGAAAATGAAAAAATTGACAAATATCTGGACCTTGCCAGAGAACTGAAAAAGTTATGGAATATGAAAGTGAAAGTTATACCAATTGTAGTTGGTGCACTTGGAACAGTCCCAAAAGCATTAGAAAAGGGTTTGGAAAGTTTGGATATCAGAGGAAGGATTGAAACCATTCAGAACACTGCACTGCTGCAATCTGCCAGAATACTCAGAAGAGTCCTGGAGACCTGAGGAGACTTGCTGTCACTCAGACTCCAGTGAAAGACCATCAGCTAACACTGATGTGAAAACTCAAAAGGAGTAAATAATAATAATAATAATAATAATAATAATAATATCGTTATTATTGTGGTAAACCTTGGTTTAATATTTTAATACGAAACACAGAAAAAAATTAATAAATTTAATAAATAACCTCTAACTTTGCTGGCTCAAATGAGTTTAACGTCATTCCCAGTAATTAAAAGTAAAAAATAAATAAAACAAAAGCAAAACAAAATTAAATAAAAGAAAGAAAGAAAGAAAGAAAGAAAGAAAGAAGACACAAAAATAACAATCTCCCGGAGGACTTACGACAGGAAGAACCTTCCGAGCATGCGCAGAAAAAAAACAAGTTCTTGGCGTCTGAACTGAAATATAATACCAGGGCTTATTTTCGGCGGAAGTGAGGGCTTATATTAAAATCATCCTGAAAAATCACGCTAGGTCTTATTTAGCAGGTAGATCTTATTTTCGGGGAAATACGGGTATATATATATATATATATATATATATATATATATATATATATATATATATATATAACTTCCAATGAATCACCGTTTTTCGGCATGAAATAATAGAAAATTCTATTCATTTCGAATTTATAGAAAACTCACCTGAGATTCGTAAATAAAGGAGAAGGAAAATATGGAAAAAGAAAAATGAAAGAAAAAACGATGTCCCATTTATTCCTGACAAATTTTTGGTTTATTGTTCGACGAAACACAATTTCATTTTCATTCCTCCCCACCCACCCTCTTTCTTTTTTTTCTCCCCTTTTTTTTTTTTTGGCAATTACTGGTTATTCCTATTCCATACGACAAATTAAAACTGATTTATTTTAGGAAAAATATTTTTCAAGAAAATGGAAAAGTTAAAAATATTACTTTTCTCTGAGAATATTTCTTTTTCATGGTTTTTTTTTCTGTCCAGGCCACATAGCGTTATGGAGGTGCAATTATTATATTACTAGAAGTGGCTACCCGGCGACGCCTGGGTAGAGGGGGATTTTTTAAAAGTTAGATCCATTTTAGATCCATATCTACTTTGTCGTTAATTGTTTTATTTTCGAAGTTTTCTCCGGACATACAGATTCACACAACTGCCCTTTATATATGTATAGACTAGAAGTGGCTACCCGGCGTCCCCTGGGTAGAGGGGGGGATTTTTTAAAAGTTAGATCCATTTTAGATCCATGTTTACTTTGTCGTTAATTGTTTTATTTTCGAAGTTTCCTCCGGACATACAGATTCACACAACTGCCCTTTATATATGTATAGACTAGAAGTGGCTACCCGGTGACGCCTGGGTAGAGGGGATTTTTTTAAAGTTAGATCCATTTTAGATCCATATTTACTTTGTCGTTAATTGTTTTATTTTCGAAGTTTCCTCCGGACATACAGATTCACACAACTGCCCTTTATATATGTATAGACTAGAAGTGGCTACCCGGTGACGCTGGGTAGAGGGGGATTTTTTAAAAGTTAGATCCATTTTAGATCCATATTTACTTTGTCGTTATTGTTTTATTTTCGAAGTTTCCTCCGGACATACAGATTCACACAACTGCCCTTTATATATGTATAGATTAGAAGTGGCTACCCGGTGACGCCTGGTAGGGGGGTGTTTTGAAAGTTAGATCCATTTTAGATCCATATTTACTTTGTCGTTAATTGTTTTATTTTCGAAGTTTCCTCCGGACATACAGATTCACACAACTGCCCTTTATATATGTATAGATTAGAAGTGGCTACCGGTGACGCCTGGGTAGAGGGGGGTGTTTTGAAAGTTAGATCCATTTTAGATCCATATTTACTTTGTCGTTAATTGTTTTATTTTCGAAGTTTCCTCCGGACATACAGATTCACACAACTGCCCTTTATATATGTATAGATTAGAAGTGGCTACCCGGTGACGCCTGGGTAGAGGGGGTGTTTTGAAAGTTAGATCCATTTTAGATCCATATTTACTTTGTCGTTAATTGTTTTATTTTCGAAGTTTCCTCCGGACATACAGATTCACACAACTGCCCTTTATATATGTATAGATTAGAAGTGGCTACCCGGTGACGCCTGGGTAGAGGGGGGTGTTTTGAAAGTTAGATCCATTTTAGATCCATATTTACTTTGTCGTTAATTGTTTTATTTTCGAAGTTTCCTCCGGACATACAGATTCACACAACTGCCCTTTATATATGTATAGATTAGAAGTGGCTACCGGTGACGCCTGGGTAGAGGGGGTGTTTTGAAAGTTAGATCCATTTTAGATCCATATTTACTTTGTCGTTAATTGTTTTATTTTCGAAGTTTCCTCCGGACATACAGATTCACACAACTGCCCTTTATATATGTATAGATTAGAAGTGGCTACCCGGTGACGCCTGGGTAGAGGGGGTGTTTTGAAAGTTAGATCCATTTTAGATCCATATTTACTTTGTCGTTAATTGTTTTATTTTCGAAGTTTCCTCCGGACATACAGATTCACACAACTGCCCTTTATATATGTATAGATTAGAAGTGGCTACCCGGTGACGCCTGGGTAGAGGGGGTGTTTTGAAAGTTAGATCCATTTTAGATCCATATTTACTTTGTCGTTAATTGTTTTATTTTCGAAGTTTCCTCCGGACATACAGATTCACACAACTGCCCTTTATATATGTATAGATTAGAAGTGGCTACCCGGCGACGCCTGGGTAGGGGGATGTTTTAAAAGTTAGATCCTTTAGATCCATATTTACTTTGTCGTAATTGTTTTATTTCGAAGTTTCTCGGACATACAGATTCACACAATATATATGTATAGATTAGAACTGGGTAGAGGGGATGTTTTAAAAGTTAGATCCATTTAGATCCATATATATTTTCGAAGTTTTCTCCGGACATACAGATTCACACAACTGCCTTTATATATGTATAGACTAGAAGTGGCTACCGGCGTTGCCTGGGTAGGGGGGGATTTTTAAGTTAGTCTCGTAGATCCAATATTACTTATCACAAGTTAGATCCTCACTGGATGCCCCATAAAATCCCCACGTAAATATATAACAATGTGGTAAGAAATTTGAATTCATTAATTTACAATTTTTTTTTAAATACAATATAAATGAGATGATTAATTCAATCAACATCATATTTCAATTACCTTCTGTTAATATACAAATTTTAATTTTTAAATATCTTCCCAAATATAGATAAAATCTTCATTATTTTTGATCAAAAACCAAGCCCTGGTGATATTTAATGTGTATATATATTTACTCCGGACATACAGATACACACAACTCTTTATATATGTACAGATAGATGGAGATCACAATACTTATACAGGGCAAATTTGACAGTTTCATAAGGAAAAAGAAAAAGTGCTTGGTAGCAACAACATTTAATGGATTGTAAAGAAATTCAACAGGCACGGAAATTACACTACTATCAACAAGTTTCACCCAAAATAACCACCATTAGCGTCGATCACAGTCTCAATCCTGCTCCGGAACCTGGAGCAAGCTGATGTTACAGTTTCTCTGGAAAGGTCTCAAAAACTACCTTAATTCTGTCGATTAACTGAGCTTTAGTAGTACTGGCACGGCGATTGGTGTCTTTCTCAACAGTGCCCCTTATATAATAATCCATGGGGTTAAGATCTGGGGAGTTCAGAGGCCAAACATTGGATTGATGTAGTCGTAAAAATTCGCCGACAAACCATTTTTTACTTTTCCCAGGGTGTGTCCTGCTGCCATACATATGCCCTACCATTGACTACCTTGTTATCCAGGGCTTGACTACAGTGTTTATCAACTCCAGGTGCATCTTAGGGTCCTCCAACACTTTTTCTGCAGATCTTCGAGATTTCTGCTGTACGAATGCAATCAGATCGTCTGTTATGTTGCTTTCTTCTAGCCACAGCCTCATAGTCTCCTTTGCAATTCTCCAGTTCATGTGTTTTTATAGTGTTTAGGCAGCATTGAGCAGCAACCATTCTCCTTATTTTAATGACCAGCGAAGATCATCATGATACAAGTTATACTCTTCCATGATTCAGTGGGTTCCAGTCATCCATTCTATCTGTCATCTCGTATATGAATGAAGAAGGGCTCCAGCTTTTAAATGATGCGTAAGTCGACGGGCGGCCTAAAGTCGATATAAGCCAGTCAGCGAGGGAGTCTATGCCCTTTTCAATAGCGCTAGACCAAGGAGTATTTAGCATCTGAGGTGGAGCGCACACCTAACATCAGCTCCTTACTTAACCACACAGATCCCTGTGCTACTCATACGCTGAGTTGGCGAGGACCGGTATCGAACTAGGAACCTTGTGGTTTCTAGCCGAACGCTCTACCGACTGAGCTAACCTGTAGTGTGCGTCAATACCTCCAACCTACGGAGAAAAATAACCAAATATGAATATGTCAGATTTATCCCGAACAAGCTGTATATTTACTCACATCATAACAATAAAAGATTGAATAATCGAAGGTTTTACCTAAGAGCCCTTGAAATTTGCATCAACAAATTCATGCAAGACTGTGGTCCAGGCAGGAGATAAAACTGCGTACAAAAATACGTATCTACCAAGCTCTTGTTAGCACCGTCCTCCTGTACGTCTGTGAAACTTGGCTCTTTCGTAAGGACTGAGATTTTTCAGAAGGGCCGACTTCTGTCTTTTCATATTGTATTATTATCCTCAATTTCTCGGCAACGCTCCAACAATTTGGACATGTACACATATTGGAAAGCAGAAGAAAGTCTTCCTATCTTATGGACATGCTATAACTCTTTTAGAGTCTATTTACTATTTTACAAGTGCATATATATATATATATATATATATATATATATATATATATATATATCTTATTATAATGGAGATTGTGGATTTGTCTGTCTGTAACCGAAACTATATTACTATACAAGTCACAATTCCTTTCGTTATTTACATCATATTCTCCATGATTTTATTTTCATTTAAACCTCAATTATCAATAAAATTGCTTTATATTATTAATACTGTTGACCATATCTACATAGTATTTACCGCGTACCCGACTTGTACGGGTTAGACACAAAGGCCTATTAACGTGGAACCCCACAAGCCGAAGCTCATGGAGTGGCAGGTGAAAAATTGCGTCGATCCGTCGGCATTCCCCCTCAAGGGGGCGCCTCAGGCACTGGGCAATAAAGCCAGCCCTGCCCCTTTAAATCAAGGGGGCAGGTGTTGCCTGGGGATGGCCCCCTGGGATCGACGCTATTAACTTGTAAGATCCAGGGCCGAAGCCACTGGACCCCTGGCGTTGGCCAGATCTACATGATATTTACCGCGTACCCCACTTGTACGGGTCAGGCACAAAGTCCCTATTAACGTGGGACACCCACAAACCGAAGCTCATGGAGTGGCAGGTGAAAAATTGCGTCGATCCGTCGGCATTCCCCCTCAAGGGGGGCGCCTCAGGCACTGGGCAATAAACCCAGCCTGCCCCTTTAAATCGAGGGGGCAGGTGTTGCCTGGGGGATGGCCCCCTGGGATCGACGCTATTAACTTGTAAAGATCCAGGGCCGAAGCCACTGGACCCCTGGCGTTGGCCAGATCTACATACTAAAACATGCAATTGTACTTATATATACACAAAATAGCGGTTTACAGTGTGAATGGGAAGGCTAATTTGCATATTGATCTAAAAAATAATTTTAATAAATATATGCTTAGTATTATTGATTTCTAATTGTTTGGTTTTATTTATTGAATATGAGCAAAAATCTCTTCAATAAATCTTAAAAGAAATCCCTTAACAAGAAGAAATAACTGTAATATTATTCTTTACTTCCTATTTTAACTAAACAGTTTAATTAGGAAAATTACCAATGAAAGACGGGAGTAACGAAAATGATAGAAGAGTTAGTTTCAAAGTTGTTCTATTTTTCAATCATACCCCTTCTGTTCAAAATCTTTTTATCTACATTCTTATTCAGTTTGATTAGCCTTTCTAATTTAATATGATATTTTATTATATAAAATTTAACTAAAATACTTGCACCGGAGGGTGCAATATATTTGCTAGTATTCATAATGAATAGAGAATAATGAGAAAAGTATTGGCATGAAAGGTGCTCAATGTAATAGAGCAGAGCAGATTTATAATTCAATGGTAATTTATGGATTACATCATAACTTGAAGTTTCATGGTAATCCAATCTCAGATGAGTCCAATGGTTTAGATCTTAAAAACCAGTCAACTGGCATCCTTGTGCTTTTTCAGATGACTGAACAAGGATATATATATTAGAAGTGGCTACCCTGCATCACCTGGGTAGTGGGGAGGGGATAAAAAGTAGTGTAATAGTTACCAGTTAGCCTTGCAGATCCAGTATTATGTGTATATCTTAATTTTAGATATCATTGTAAATTGAATAAAATTTCATAATTTTAGTCAAAAAGCAAAAACTGTTGATATTTAATATATATTATATATATATATATATATATATATATATATAAAATAATAAAATTCGAAGGCAATACAATGCGTAAAAATAAAAACAAAAAGATGTTTTATTGTTTAATCGATTTCAAAGCAAAGCTTTATCATCAGAGTGTAATTTCAGAAATGACGTGCTTATGTTTTTTTTTTATTTGATCATCCATAATATCCTATTATGTATTCTAATTACTCTCTCTCTCTCTCTCTCTCTCTCTCTCTCTCTCTCTCTCTCCTCTCTCTCTCTCTCTCGACGCACCCACACACACACACACATCGCAACATACATACATACATATTTGATTATCCATGATATACCCACTTTCTCTCGACTATATATATTTTAAGTATTCTCTCCTCTCTCTCTCTCTCTCTCTCTCTCTTCTCTCTCTCTCTCTCTCTCTCACTCTTCTCTTTCTCATCTCTCTCTCTCTTCACACACACACACATTATATATATATATATATATTATATATATATATATATATATATATGGGAGAAATGTGGAGGGTTTATCCGACAGTATGTGGAGAAAGGTAGAGAAACACCGGATGTTATGGAAACTGGATGTTTATTGTCGACGATGTAACGTTTCGGTCTCTTAATTAGACCATCTTCAGACTTGGATATAGTAATTGCTTCAATGATGACATTCTCAAAATGCTGAACAGAAGGTCGTCAGTAGGGGAGGGGTGGTTGGGGGTGTTTAGTGGATTTAATTCTCACTAGATGGGGAGTGTCAGAATGGTGGATGGTGGTACCACAGGTGTTGGTCTATGAAAATGGATATCAATTGGTATGTCCATCACTGAAGCAAGTACTATATCCAAGTCCTGAAGATGGTCTTAGATAAGAGACCGAAACCGCTGCATCGTCGGCAATAAACATCCAGTTCTTAACCATCCGTGTTTTGTCTACCTTTCTTCTCCACACACACAACATATATATATATATATATATTTCTCTCTCTCTCTCTTCTCTCTCTCTCCTCTCTCTCTCTCTCTCTCACACACACACACACACACACACACACACACATACGCACATTACATAAACTATTTTGATTATCCATGATATACCCACTTTCTCTCGACTATGTATAATTTTAATTATTGCTCTCTCTCTCTCTCCTCCTCTGCTTCTCTCTCTCTTCTCTCTCTCTCACTCTCTCTCCTCACGTCTCTCTCTCTCTTACTCTCTCGTCTCTCTCTCTCACTCTCTCTTTCTCTCTCTCGCTCTCTCACCACACACAACACATTGATCACCAAATATCCTATTAATGTATTTTAATTACTCTCTCTCGTCTCTCTCTCTCTCTCTCTCTCTCTCTCTCTCTCTCTCTCTCAACGATAAAATATTCCCCTCCCAACGTCTTCCTATTTTCATTTTGTTCCCCACTCTCACACATCCTCACACCTACCGCCCTAAAAGCCAGAAACCTACACAACTGCCCCCCCCCTCTAAACGGTGTTTTTTTTTTCTTTTTCTTTACGCCGCCATTCTAGGGTTTCTTTTGCCTCCGTGAATAAAAGTTCCCAAAATCCTAACTCCCTAAAACTATGAATAATAACATGATAATAATAAAAAAAAGAAAAGAAAAAAGAAAACGAAGAAAAGAACATGAATAAAAAAAAGGGTGGGGAGGGTAATTCCGCCTAATGCCGGCGTCATTCACAATTCTTGTCTTAAGTAATAATTCCTACTCGAATTTTGACGACGCCCGGGAACGCCAGGGAGAACGTTCGGTCGCCATCGTTTGGAAAAAAAAAAAAAAAAAAGTCCGCGCTTTCCTCACCACAGATTTCATTAAAGGAATTGGCCTGGAAGAAGACGACTATCATAAGTTATCCCATTATTTCTCCATTTATTCATTTTTCCATATAAATCGACGTTGCGTTATATAGTCATCCCGTGCCTCCCCCCAAAAAAAATCAAACAAGAAGAACAACAACAACAAACCCCCCCCAAAACAGGGGTGGGGGGGCACGGATGACTAAATAACGCAACGTCGATTATATGGAAAATGAATAAATGGAGAAAATAATGGGATAACTTATGATAGTCTCTCTTCCCAATCTTTA
>CM042175.1:40548873-40556373 GCA_023376005.1 Doryteuthis pealeii
AAAGAGAGAAGATAACTAGCCACGTCTGGTTGGGAAGGTGATCCACTGGGAATTATGCAAGAAATTAAATTTTGACCACAAAACAACAAAATGGTATATGCATAAACCAGAATCTGTTCTTGAGAACGAAACGACAAAATTCTCTGGGACTTTGAGATAAAAACGGATCACCTTATCCAGCAAGAGGCCAGACCTAGTGTTAATTAACAAAAAAAAGTTATGGAAATGAAAGTGAAAGTTTACCGATTTGTAGTTGGTGCACTTGGAACAGTCCCAAAAAGGATTGAAAAGGGTTTGGAAAGTTTGGATATCAGAGGAAGGATTTGAAACCATTCAGAACACTGCACTGCTGCAATCTGCCAGAATACTCAGAAGAGTCCTGGAGACCTGAGAGACTTGCTGTCACTCAGACTACAGTGAAGACCATCAGCTAACACTGATGTGAAAACTCAAAAGGAGTAAATAATAATAATAATAATAATAATAATAATAATATAATAATAATAATATAATAATAAAATAATAAATAATAATAAAACGGAACCTTATCCCAGCAAGAAGACCAAGACCTAGTGTTGATTAACAAAAAAGAAAGAACTTATCAACTGGTGGATTTTGCAGTGCCAGCGGATTCACAGGGTGAAGTTAAAGGAAAATGAAAAAATTGACAAATATCTGGACCTTGCCAGAGAACTGAAAAGTTATGGAATATGAAAGTGAAGTTATACCAATTGTAGTTGGTGCACTTGGAACAGTCCCAAAAGCATTAGAAAAGGGTTTGAAAGTTTGGATATCAGAGGAAGGATTGAAAACCATTCAGAACACTGCACTGCTGCATCTGCCAGAATACTCAGAAGAGTCCTGGAGACCTGAGGAGACTTGCTGTCACTCAGACTCCAGTGAAAGACCATCAGCTAACACTGATGTGAAAACTCAAAAGGAGTAAATAATAATAATATAATAATAATAATAATATAATATCGTTATTATTGGTAAACCTTGGTTTAATATTTTAATACAAAACACAGAAAAAAATTAATAAATTTAATAAATAACCTCTAACTTTGCTGGCTCAAATGAGTTTAACGTCATTCCCAGTAATTAAAAGTAAAAATAAATAAAACAAAAGCAAAACAAAATTAAATAAAAGAAAGAAAGAAAGAAAGAAAGAAAGAAAGAAGACACAAAAATAACAATCTCCCGGAGGACTTACGACAGGAAGAACCTTCCGAGCATGCGCAGAAAAAAACAAGTTCTTGGCGTCTGAACTGAAAAATATAATACCAGGGCTTATTTTCGGCGGAAGTGAGGGCTTATATTAAAATCATCCTGAAAAATCACGCTAGGTCTTATTTAGCAGGTAGATCTTATTTTCGGGGAAATACGGTATATATATATATATATATTATATATATATAATATATATATATATATATATATATATATGACTTCCAAATGAATCCGTTTGGCCATGAAATAATAGAAATTCTATTCATTTCGAATTTATAGAAAACTCACCTGAGATTCGTAAATAAAGGAGAAGGAAAATATGGAAAAAGAAAAATGAAAGAAAAAAACGATGTCCCATTTATCTGACAAATTTTTTGGTTTATTGTTCGACGAAAACACAATTTCATTTTCATTCCTCCCCACCCACCCTCTTTCTTTTTTTCTCCCTTTTTTTTTTTTTTTGGCAATTACTGGTTATTCCTATTCCATACGACAAAATTAAAACTGATTTATTTTAGGAAAAATATTTTTCAAGAAAATGGAAAAGTTAAAAATATTACTTTTCTCTGAGAATATTTCTTTTTCATGGTTTTTTTTTCTGTCCAGGCCACATAGCGTTATGGAGGTGCAATTATTATATTACTAGAAGTGGCTACCCGGCGACGCCTGGGTAGAGGGGGATTTTTTAAAAGTTAGATCCATTTTAGATCCATATCTACTTTGTCGTTAATTGTTTTATTTTCGAAGTTTTCTCCGGACATACAGATTCACACAACTGCCCTTTATATATGTATAGACTAGAAGTGGCTACCCGGCGTCCCCTGGGTAGAGGGGGGGATTTTTTAAAAGTTAGATCCATTTTAGATCCATGTTTACTTTGTCGTTAATTGTTTTATTTTCGAAGTTTCCTCCGGACATACAGATTCAACAACTGCCCTTTATATATGTATAGACTAGAAGTGGCTACCCCGGTGAGCCTGGGTAGAGGGGATTTTTTTAAAGTTAGATCCATTTTAGATCCATATTTACTTTGTCGTTAATTGTTTTATTTTTCGAAGTTTCCTCCGACATACAGATTCACGACAACTGCCCTTTATATATGTATAGACTAGAAGTGGCTACCCGGTGACGCCTGGGTAGAGGGGGATTTTTTAAAAGTTAGATCCATTTTAGATCCATATTTACTTTGTCGTTAATTGTTTTATTTTCGAAGTTTCCTCCGGACATACAGATTCACACAACTGCCCTTTATATATGTATAGATTAGAAGTGGCTACCCGGTGACGCCTGGATAGAGGGGGGTGTTTTGAAAGTTAGATCCATTTTAGATCCATATTTAACTTTGTCGTTAATTGTTTTTTTTTCGAAGTTTCCTCCGGACATACAGATTCACACAACTGCCCTTTATATATGTATAGATTAGAAGTGGCTACCCGGTGACGCCTGGGTAGAGGGGGGTGTTTTGAAAGTTAGATCCATTTTAGATCCATATTTACTTTGTCGTTAATTGTTTTATTTTCGAAGTTTCCTCCGGACATACAGATTCACACAACTGCCCTTATATATATGTATAGATTAGAAGTGGCTACCCGGTGACGCCTGGGTAGAGGGGGGTGTTTTGAAAGTTAGATCCATTTTAGATCCATATTTACTTTGTCGTTAATTGTTTTATTTTCGAAGTTTCCTCCGGACATACAGATTCACACAACTGCCCTTTATATATGTATAGATTAGAAGTGGCTACCCGGTGACGCCTGGGTAGAGGGGGGTGTTTTGAAAGTTAGATCCATTTTAGATCCATATTTACTTTGTCGTTAATTGTTTTATTTTCGAAGTTTCCTCCGGACATACAGATTCACACAACTGCCCTTTATATATGTATAGATTAGAAGTGGCTACCCGGTGACGCCTGGGTAGAGGGGGGTGTTTTGAAAGTTAGATCCATTTTAGATCCATATTTACTTTGTCGTTAATTGTTTTATTTTCGAAGTTTCCTCCGGACATACAGATTCACACAACTGCCCTTTATATATGTATAGATTAGAAGTGGCTACCCGGTGACGCCTGGGTAGAGGGGGTGTTTTGAAAGTTAGATCCATTTTAGATCCATATTTACTTTGTCGTTAATTGTTTTATTTTCGAAGTTTCCTCCGGACATACAGATTCACACAACTGCCCTTTATATATGTATAGATTAGAAGTGGCTACCCGGTGACGCCTGGGTAGAGGGGGGTGTTTTGAAAGTTAGATCCATTTTAGATCCATATTTACTTTGTCGTTAATTGTTTTATTTTCGAAGTTTCCTCCGGACATACAGATTCACACAACTGCCCTTTATATATGTATAGATTAGAAGTGGCTACCCGGCGACGCCTGGGTAGAGGGGGATGTTTTAAAAGTTAGATCCATTTTAGATCCATATTTACTTTGTCGTTAATTGTTTTATTTTCGAAGTTTCCTCCGGACATACAGATTCACACAACTGCCCTTTATATATGTATAGATTAGAAGTGGCTACCCGGCGACGCCTGGGTAGAGGGGGATGTTTTAAAAGTTAGATCCATTTTAGATCCATATTTACTTTGTCGTTAATTGTTTTATTTTCGAAGTTTTCTCCGGACATACAGATTCACACAACTGCCCTTTATATATGTATAGACTAGAAGTGGCTACCCGGCGTTGCCTGGGTAGGGGGGGATTTTTAAGTTAGTCTCGTAGATCCAATATTACTTATCACAAGTTAGATCCTCACTGGATGCCCCATAAAATCCCCACGTAAATATATAACAATGTGGTAAGAAATTTGAATTCATTAATTTACAATTTTTTTTAAATACAATATAAATGAGATGATTAATTCAATCAATCAACATCATATTTCAATTACCTTCTGTTAATATACAAATTTTAATTTTTAAATATCTTCCCAAATATAGATAAAATCTTCATTATTTTTGATCAAAAACCAAGCCCTGGTGATATTTAATGTGTATATATATTTACTCCGGACATACAGATACACACAACTGCCCTTTATATATGTACAGATAGATGGAGATCACAATACTTATACAGGGCAAATTTGACAGTTTCATAAGGAAAAAGAAAAAGTGCTTGGTAGCAACAACATTTAATGGATTGTAAAGAAATTCAACAGGCACGGAAATTACACTACTATCAACAAGTTTCACCCAAAATAACCACCATTAGCGTCGATCACAGTCTCAATCCTGCTCCGGAACCTGGAGCAAGCTGATGTTACAGTTTCTCTGGAAAGGGTCTCAAAAACTACCTTAATTCTGTCGATTAACTGAGCTTTAGTAGTACTGGCACGGCGATTGGTGTCTTTCTCAACAGTGCCCCTTATATAATAATCCATGGGGTTAAGATCTGGGGAGTTCAGAGGCCAAACATTGGGATTGATGTAGTCGTAAAAATTCGCCGACAACCATTTTTTACTTTTCCCAGGGGTGTGTCCTGCTGCCATACATATGCCCTACCATTGACTACCCTTGTTATCCAGGGCTTGACTACAGTGTTTATCAACTCCAGGTAGGCATCTTAGGGTCCTCCAACACTTTTCCTGCAGATCTTCGAGGATTTCTGCTGTACGAATGCAATCAGATCGTCTGTTATGTTGCTTTCTTCTAGCCACAGCCTCATAGTCTCCTTTGCAATTCTCCAGTTCATGCCTGATTGTTTTTATAGTGTTTAGGCAGCATTGAGCAGCAACCATAATCTCCTTATTTTAATGACCAGCGAAGATCATCATGATACAAGTTATACTCTTCCATGATTCAGGTGGGTTCCAGTCATCCATTCTATCTGTCATCTCGTATATGAATGAAGAAGGGCTCCAGCTTTTAAATGATGCGTAAGTCGACGGGGCGGCCTAAAGTCGATATAAGCCAGTCAGCGAGGGAGTCTATGCCCTTTTCAATAGCGCTAGACCAAGGAGATTGTATTTAGCATCTGAGGTGGAGCGCCACACCTAACATCAGCTCCTTACTTAACCACACAGATCCCTGTGCTACTCATACGCTGAGTTGGCGAGGACCGGTATCGAACTAGGAACCTTGTGGTTTCTAGCCGAACGCTCTACCGACTGAGCTAACCTGTAGTGTGCGTCAATACCTCCAACCTACGGAGAAAAATAACCAAATATGAATATGTCAGATTTATCCCGAACAAGCTGTATATTTACTCACATCATAACAATAAAAGATTGAATAATCGAAGGTTTTACCTAAGAGCCCTTGAAATTTGCATCAACAAATTCATGCAAGACTGTGGTCCAGGCAGGAGATAAAACTGCGTACAAAAATACGTATCTACCAAGCTCTTGTTAGCACCGTCCTCCTGTACGTCTGTGAAACTTGGCTCTTTCGTAAGGACTGAGATTTTTCAGAAGGGCCGACTTCTGTCTTTTCATATTGTATTATTATCCTCAATTTCTCGGCAACGCTCCACAATTTGGACATGTACACATATTGGAAAGCAGAAGAAAAGTCTTCCTATCTTATGGACATGCTATAACTCTTTTAGAGTCTATTTACTATTTTACAAGTGCATATATATATATATATATATATATATATATATATATATATAATATCTTATTATAATGGAGATTGTGGATTTGTCTGTCTGTAACCGAAACTATATTACTATACAAGTCACAATTCCTTTCGTTATTTACATCATATTCTCCATGATTTTATTTTCATTTAAACCTCAATTATCAATAAAATTGCTTTATATTATTAATACTGTTGACCATATCTACATAGTATTTACCGCGTACCCGACTTGTACGGGTTAGACACAAAGGCCCTATTAACGTGGAACCACCCACAAGCCGAAGCTCATGGAGTGGCAGGTGAAAAATTGCGTCGATCCCGTCGGCATTCCCCCTCAAGGGGGCGCCTCAGGCACTGGGCAATAAAGCCAGCCCTGCCCCTTTAAATCAAGGGGGCAGGTGTTGCCTGGGGGGATGGCCCCCTGGGATCGACGCTATTAACTTGTAAAGATCCAGGGCCGAAGCCACTGGACCCCTGGCGTTGGCCAGATCTACATGATATTTACCGCGTACCCCACTTGTACGGGTCAGGCACAAAGTCCCTATTAACGTGGGACCACCCACAAACCGAAGCTCATGGAGTGGCAGGTGAAAAATTGCGTCGATCCCGTCGGCATTCCCCCTCAAGGGGGGCGCCTCAGGCACTGGGCAATAAACCCAGCCCTGCCCCTTTAAATCGAGGGGGCAGGTGTTGCCTGGGGGGATGGCCCCCTGGGATCGACGCTATTAACTTGTAAAGATCCAGGGCCGAAGCCACTGGACCCCTGGCGTTGGCCAGATCTACATACTAATAACATGCAATTGTACTTATATATACAACAAAATAGCGGTTTACAGTGTGAATGGGAAGGCTAATTTGCATATTGATCTTTAAAAAATAATTTTAATAAATATATGCTTAGTATTATTGATTTCTAATTGTTTGGTTTTATCTTATTGAATATGAGCAAAAATCTCTTCAATAAATCTTAAAAGAAATCCCTTAACAAGAAGAAATAACTGTAATATTATTCTTTACTTCCTATTTTAACTAAACAGTTTAATTAGGAAAATTTACCAATGAAAGACGGGAGTAACGAAAAATGATAGAAGAGTTAGTTTCAAAGTTGTTCTATTTTTCAATCATACCCCTTCTGTTCAAAATCTTTTTATCTACATTCTTATTCAGTTTGATTAGCCTTTCTAATTTAATATGATATTTTATTATAAAATTTAACTAAAATACTTGCACCCGGAGGGTGCATATATTTGCTAGTATTCATAATGAATAGAGAATAAATGAGAAAAGTATTGGCATGAAAAGGTGCTCAATGCTAATAGAGCAGAGCAGATTTATAATCAATGGTAATATTATGGATTTACACTCATAACTTGAAGTTTCATGGTAATCCAATCATCAGATGAGTCCAATGGTTGAGATCTTAAAAACCAGTCAACTGCATCCTTGTGCTTTTTCAGATGACTGAACAAGGACATATATATATTAGAAGTGGCTACCCTGCATCACCTGGGTAGTGGGGAGGGGATAAAAAAGCTAGTGTAATAGTTACCAAGTTAGCCTTGCAGATCCAGTATTATGTGTATATCTTAATTTTTAGATATCATTGTAAATATGAATAAAATTTTCATAATTTTAGTGCAAAAAGCAAAAACTGTTGATATTTAATATATATATATATATATATATATAT
>CM042175.1:40558873-40563873 GCA_023376005.1 Doryteuthis pealeii
TTATTATTATTATTATTATTATTATTATTATTTTCTTTCTCCTTCTTCTTCTTCTTCTTCTTCTTATTTTCTTTTTTTTTCTTATTCTTATTCTTTCTTCTTCTTCTTCTTCTTCTTATTATTATTATTATTATATTATTATTATTATTATTATTATTATTATCTTCTTCTTCTTCTGATTTCTTCTTCTACTTATTTTCTTCTTCATTCTTTTTTGAATTTTTGTAATTCTTTTTCTTCTTCATCTTATTTTTTTTTTGTTTGTTTTGGGGTTTTTTTTTTGTTGTTGTTGATAGTTATTCTTATTTATTTATTTGTTTTGTTTTGCTTTTGTTTCTTATTATTGTCTTTTTTAAAAAAACAATTCTCTAAACTGTTTCGATTTTTGTTTTTGTTTCATTTTCTTGTTAGCGTTTTCTTTTCTTTCTTTTTTTTATTTTTTATGCTTTGTGACAAGCATTCATTCCTTCTATCTTTCACTTCATATTTTCCTTCTTTTTTTCTCTCTTTCATTCTTTCTCATTTTATTTTTCATTTTTCTTCCTCTTTTTCTTTGTTTCTATGTTTTTCCTTTTATTTCTTTCTCTCTGCCTTTCTTTCTCGCTTTCTCACTATTCTCTCTCTCTCTCTCTCTCTCTCTCTCTCTCTCTCTCTCTCTCTCTCTCTCTCTCTCTCTCACACACACACTACACATATACACACTATTTCTTTCTTTCCACTTTTTCTTTTTATTCTCTCTCTCTCTCTCTCTCTCTCTCTCTCTCTCTCCTCTCTCTCTCTCTCTCCTCTCTCTCTCTCTTCTTTATATATATATATATATATATATGTATATATATGTATATATAAATCGCTCGTTTCCTTTCTATCACTATTTTTTCTTTCCCTTTCGTCTTTTCCACTTTTTCGTCTCTCTCTCTCTCTCTCTCTCTCTCTCTCTCTCTCTCTCTCTCTCTCTCTCTCTCTCTCTCTCTCTCTCTATCTATCTATCTATCTATCTATCTATCTTTTTGTTTTTGTTTGGATTTTTGTTGTTGTTTTTGTTTTTTGTTGTTTTTTGTGTTTTTTTATTTTATTTATCTATAATTATTATTTTCCTTTTGACAAACAGTCCCAGTTTCTCAACAATCCATGTCGGCAAAAAAAGAAGACGAAGGAAATCGTCTTGGGGTGTGGGGATGTGGTAGAAAAGCGATTGTTGGACGGTTGTAGGTGATGGAGAGAACCGCAAATAACAACAACAACAACATGTGCCAATCAATGTGATTGTTGCCTAAGTGTTCGAAGTAGACGGACGCAAGAGAGATTTTGCTGGTTGTTTGAAAGGGACAGACGCAAGATGCGGTCTTTCCCCCGAGGCCATTTCTCGATGGGTAACTTTGGAATAGAAAATAAAGAGATCTGAAAACAAAAGTACATGAAGTCCAGAGTTCGTTAATTAAAAACTAAGCAACGATATAAGACAATGTCGCGTAGCGGCTGTCATTTGGAATGGAGTGATGACGTGTTTATAAAAATAAATAAATAAATAAATAAAAATTTGAAATCGAAAGTAATTTCTATTAACTTTGAATATCTATTAAAATAAAACAAACTATATATAAATATATGATACTAGGGATGTATCTATCAAAACTTGTTTTAAAAAACAATGAGGACTGTCTAATGCTGCATGCTCAAATTTTGAGTGTATTTATTCTATGTTATGACGATTTCGGGTATAGTGACGTAAGCAGTGACGTAGTTTTTGTTACAGAAAAAAACCGGAAGCGAATCTCCATTATCAATACTAGTACAAAATAAAAACACCCTCCGGGCGATGTAAAAATAGATTTTTGAAACATATTGCCTGAGGTGTGGGAGTAAAAAATTAAATGTCAGCGAGTTTGTACCCTAAGTAAGTAAAATCATCAAATTCATTAAATGATTAAAAAATAAAACAATTTGAAATGTAAACTTTGAATATCTATTAAAATTAAACAAACTATATATATATATATATTTGTTGAGTTTCTTTAAATATAAAAGTTTTTCATAAGCAACTACCCAGGTTTCAGGTTATTTCACCATCGTCAGGTTGTTAAATCTTCTGGTGTTTATTTGAAGACATTTCTTGCTGTTATGTATTTGGACCGCAAATTACGTCGGTTGATTATTGTGGACGCTCTTTATGTATTCGATTATATTTTTTAATTCTTTAATTCCTGTATTTTATTTAAAAAATGCTCATAAAGTTATCTCCCTTTAATTCTTTGAAAATTTGTTTTTAATTGTGTTTATTTTAATCAATTTCATATGTTAAAAGATGTATGTCTTTTCCAATTTTCTGATGTTAAATCCTGTACATTTTTCAATTTAATTTTTTTGGGGGGTGGATGGTGAGTTTCCCTTATCGAAAATCCATTTTTTTTATTGAATAATATATCCGAAATCATATTTTGAAAGTCTGTTTATATTCAAGTTTTCTGATGGTAAAGTCTTGTAAAAATCCGTAACTTCATCTTTCAGGGTGGATGTTGGGTTTCGCTTATCCATGCATTTAGGAAAAATTTTTTCTTATGTGGACATGTTCTAAAAATCTCAAATTTTTTATTTAGACTTTTCTTATCATTGTTGTATAAAATAAATAAATAAAGCTCCTACAAATTTGTGGTTGAGCACTGTGATTTCTTTGTTTCATCAAAAAAATGTTATATATATATATATATATATATCGTGTAGAGGTCACTTAAGAGGAATATAAATACTACTACTTAACAAAGCGAAGAAAATCTTGCTAAGTCCGTTTGGTGTGGAGGTAAGACACTTGCCTGCTAATTTGACAGACAGGTTTCGAATCACACACGGGGCGGTCTTCGTATCTATAGCTCTGCTGATGAGGCCTAATAGGCCGAAATGTACATACAGAGATTGATTTTTCTCGATTTGTTTAGCCTTACATTTAAATAGTTTAATCCCGCCTAATTAATTATTAATGAATTAAATTTAAAAAAATAGGTTCGACTTCATTTAAGCACATATTCTCCCAAATATATATATATATATATATATATATACCTTTTTCCATGCATGCAAATTACTTTATTTCCCTGTGTTTATATATTCTCATCACCTCTCAATTTCTTTGTCGTTCACACTCACCCTTGTTATAAGACAATGTTGCGTAGCGGCTGTCATTTGGAATGGAGTGATGACGTGTTTATAAAAAGAATTGTGGTATACTGTATATTAAAACTGTCCCCGAAATATATAATAATCTATGACACTTTGCAATTAGAATATTCAGGTATGAAATATTTAAGTATTGCTCTTATCATTACCAAATACTTTGTAGGGAGGTGTATTACGAGGAACAAATCTTCGTTGCCAAGGTATCCGGAAAATAAGTCAAAATGCACGAAAAACGGTGCGTGTGTTTGGGACCATTGTATCTAAAAAAAATAAAAAATCCACGTTGCTCAACTTGTGTTTTCTTAGAAACCCAAATTTAGGTTAGATTTTTAGGTTGGTTGGTTGGTTTATTAATTTTAACGGCATATCAACCCGTCCAGGGTTATATCATGCCAAGCGGTTAGGGTGTTATACATATTGTGCATTCACATATATACGTTTAGTAATTGGTTTTAACAATGTGTTAGCATTATTGGGAATTATATTGTATGGCATTGATTTGTTTCATGTCTATATTCTATGGTATAATTTTTATTTCCCTCAAAAAGGATATTTTCAAATAGATCCTTCATATTGTTTGCTTTAAAATAACGGTTTCTGATGGGAGCAAAAAATCTGCATTCCATCAATAAGTGTTTAACTGTCAGGGGTGTTTGACATGTTTCACATTGTGGTTGTTGTTCTTGTTTGAGTATATAAGAGTGCGTTAGTTTTGGATTATGCATTGGTCATACAAAACTAGATTTTTAGGAAAAGGCTGAAACTAACAATTGGACCTATACTCTGCGAGAATGAACTCGAGTTACGCCACCCAACAGTGAATGTACGGATATCCAGTGTTTGGATACTAGGGTGGATCTCACCGAAAACGAAAAGTAAAATGATTATAGTTTAAGACTGAATTGTCAATAAATTGTCTCCTAAAATTGATACAAAATATTAAGGCTTTTTTATTTCTATTTTATACTAAATATTCTTATAGAAGTCAAGATTAAATGATTAACACACATATACACACACAGAAATATACACAGACATACACACACACACATACACACACACACACACACATATATACACACATATATATTTTTCCTCAACTTGGAGGGATTGGAATCTGGCAGTTGGTACTGATGTTGAGAGGGCTGGTAATTCTTTGATGTTTTGAGTCTGGAACCAACTTGGGATGCTGGAGGATATCTTGCCTTGTGTCATTTATAGTTTTTAATAATAACACAATTTTTTTATCATGAGATATTTTTATTTTCCTCAAGTCAAAATGCCTTAGGTGGCAGACTTAGCTCGAGTCTGGCTGTTGGATCTGATGTTCGGTTGGCTGATTATTTAATGTTTTGAGTCTGGAAACAAATATTATATATATATATATATATATATATATATATATATATATATGGTAAAGAAAAGGGATTAAAATCGGTCATTTTGCGGTTATAATCTATTTCTGTCCGTAGGTATCTCTGTATAGATTTATAACCGCAAAATGACCGATTTTTAATATATATATATATAAGTGGCCGGGTTAGCTCAGTCGGTAGAGCGTTCGGCTAGAAACCACAAGGTTCCTAGTTCGATACCGGCCCTCGCCAACTCAGCGTATGAGTAGCACAGGGATTTGTGCGGTAAAGTAAGGAGCTGATGGTAGGTGTGGCGCTTCACCTCTGATGCTAAAATAATCTCCTGGGTCTAGCGCTAGTGAAAAGGGGATAGACTCCCTCGCTGACTGGCTGATACCGACTTTAGGCCGACCCGTCGACTTTACTTTTACTTATATATATATATATATATATATATATATATATATATATTATATA
>CM042175.1:40568873-40574233 GCA_023376005.1 Doryteuthis pealeii
TAAAATAACCCAACAAGGGTTGACATGCCTTAAAATCCAACCAACCAATGAATAGAACTAAATGTCTTCGGCATAAAATAACCCAACAAGGGTTGACATGCCGTAAAATACAACCAACCAATGAATAGAACAAATATCTTCGGCATAAAATAACCCAACAAGGGTTGACATGCCTTAAAATCCAACCAACCAATGAATAGAACTAAATGTCTTCGGCATAAAATAACCCAACAAGGGTTGACATGCCTTAAAATCCAACCAACCAATGAATAGAACTAAATGTCTTCGGCATAAAATAACCCAACAAGAGTTGACATGCCGTAAAATCCAACCAACCAATGAATAGAACTAAATGTCTTCGGCATAGATTAACCCAACAAGGGTTGACATGCCGTAAAATCCAAACAACCAATGAATAGAACTAAATGTCTTCGGCATAGATTAACCCAACAAGGGTTGACATGCCGTAAAATCCAACCAACCAACCAACAATACTTGAGAACAAAATCAAGAAAAATTTTAGTAAAAAAATTATCATGTTAAGATAAGATTAAAAAAACAATGAAGAGAACAAAACGTCTTTGGCATAAAATAACCCAACAAGGGTTGACATGCCATAAAATCCAACGAACCAAACAAAAGTTAGATAGATAGAAGTAAAAAGTAAGTAAAGTCGTCAGGGTGGCCTAATGTCGGTATCAGCCAGACAGAGAGGGAGTCTATCCCTTTAATTAGCGCTAGACCAAGGAGACAGTTTTGCGTCTGAGGTGGAGAACCACACCTACCATCATCTCCTTACTTTACTGCACAGATCCCTGTGCTACTCATGCGCTCAGTTTGCGAACTGCCAGAATCGAACCAGTAACCTTGTGGTTCCTAGGCAGACACTCTACCGACTGAGCTAAGATATTGATATTGTTAACTACCGAAACGATGGTGACGTCATTTCTGTGGCTTGAATCCATTAATGTATTTTCAGATGCTAGTGAACGCCCGGCTAGAAGGAGCCCTAGGCGACTACGTTGTTTTGTTCAATCTATTTTATCAATGTCCATAAATATTTGTTCGCATATTCAGTAAAGCGGTCACAACTATAAAGTACCGCACAATACTTGGGGCCCCTAATCTAAAAAAAAGGGGGGGATGATATTAGTAGACTGCTGGCCCCCCTAGGGGTCTCCGGATACTGAAGACAAAAGGATTGTTATTCAAGCAAAAAATGTGTCAAAAGGACTAATCTGACCAGTCGGTAATTTTTTTCTTCTCTTTTGATTCTGATATAGAAGACAATGGTGCACGATTTTACAATACAAAGAATGGTTTCTTGAAGAGACATGGCTTGCGGGGGGAGGGGTGTAGTCGTGTGGGTGGCATATTACCAACTTTTCAAAATGACAATAGTGAATGAGCTCCTTCTGTACTAGCCAATTAGTCATCTTGGTTACTGAAAAAAGTAATTGCTATTCTGTGATTAAAAACAATTGATAGATAGATAGATAGATAGATAGATAGGCAGACTGGGATAGCTAGCTAGATAGCTTGCTAGCTAGCTAGCTAGCTAGCTAGATAGATAGATAGATAGATAGATAGATAGATAGATGCAGACTGAGATAGATAGATAGATAGATAGATAGATAGATAGATAGATAGGGGGAGAGGGAGAGAGAGAGAGATAAGATAAATACATAGATAGATAAATAGATAGATAGATAGATAAATAGATAGGCAGACCCAGATAGATAGATAGATAGATAGAGAGATAGAGAGAGAGAGAGAGAGAGAGAGAGAGAGAACATTAGATAGATAGATAGATAGATAGATAGATAGATATAAAGTGGCATACTGAGATAGAGAGAAAATGAGATAGATAGATATATAGATAGATAGATAGATAGATAGGCAGACTGAGATAGCTAGCTAGATAGCTAGATAGCTAGCTAGATAGATAGATAGATAGATAGATGCATACTGAGATAGATAGATAGATAGATAGATAGATAGATAGATGCATACTGAAATAGATAGAGAGAGAGAGAGATAAAATGAGATAGATAGATAGATAGATAGATAGATAGATAGTGGCATACCGAGATAGAGGGAGAGAGATAAGATGAGATAGATAGATAGATAGATATAAAGTGCATACTGAGACAGAGAGAGAGAAAATGAGATAGATAGATATATAGATAGGCAGACTGAGATAGCTAGCTAGATAGCTAGCTAGATAGATAGATAGATAAAGGCATACTGAGAGAGAGATGGAGAAAGAGAGAAGATGAGATAGATAGATAGATAGATAGATAGATAGGCAGACTGAGATAGCTAGCTAGCTAGATAGCTAGATATATAGATAAAGGCATACTGAAAGAGAGAGAGAGAGAAGATTAGATAGATAGATAGATAGATAGATAGATAGATAGATATGACCCTCATATTCCACAGCTTTTTCAATTCTCTGGCAAGGTCCAGGTATTTGTCTATCTTTTCGTTCTCCTTATTCTTCATCCTGTGAAGATTTTTCTTCTTTCTTTTTTTTTTTTTCTCTTTATTCTTTTCCTCTACATTCTTCTTCTTTCTCCTTCATTTTCTATATGTTCTTTTTCTTTTTCCATCTTTTTCTTCTTTCCTTCTTTTCTCATTATCATTTTCTTCTTCTTCTTCTTCTTCTTCTTTCTTCTTCTTCTTCTTCTTCTTCTTCTTCTTCTTCTTCTTCTTCTTAATCTTTTTTTCTTATTTTTCTTCTTCTTCTTCTTCTTCTTCTTCTTCTTCTTCTTCTTCTTCTTCTTCTTCTTCTTATTATATTATTATTTATTATTATTATTATTATTATTATTATTATTATTTCTTCTTCTTTCTTCTTTATTCTTCTACTTATTTTTTCTTCTTCTTCTTCTTCATTCTTTCTTTTTCTTCTTCATCTTATTATTATTTACTTCTTTTGAGTTTTCACATCAGTGATAGCTGATGGTCTTTCACTGGAGTCTGAGTGACAGCAAGTCTCCTCATGTCTCCAGGACTCTTCTGAGTATTCTGGCAGATTGCAGCAGTGTAGTGTTCTGAATGGTTTTCAATCCTTCCTCTGATATCCAAACTTTCCAAGCCCTTTTCTAATCCTTTTGGGACTGTTCCAAGTGCACCAAACTACAATCGGTATCACTTTCACTTTCATATTCCATAACTTTTTCAGTTCTCTGGCAAGGTCAGATATTTGTCTATTTTTTTTTTTTTTTAGCTTCACCCTGTGATCTGGCTGGCACTGCAAAATCCACCAGTTGACAAGTTTCTTTCTTTTTTGTTATACAATACTAGGTCTGGCCTTCTTGCTGGATAAGGTGATCCGTTTATTAGTTATTATTATTTTCTTTCTTTCTTTCTTCTTCTTCCTTCTTTTGCTTCTTATTATCTTAATTCTTTCTTCTTCTTCTTTCTTCTTCTTCTTCTCTTCTTCTTCTTCTTTTTCTTCTTCTTCTTAATTCTTATTTCTTCTTCTTCTTCTTCTTCTTCTCTTTCTTCTTCTTCTTCTTATTATTATTATTATTATTATTATTATTATTATTATTATTATTATTATTTTTCTTTTTTCTTCTCTTTCTTTATTCTTCTACTACTTATTTTCTACTTCATTTCTTTTTTCGAATTTTTTGTAATTCTTTCTTTTCTCTTTCTTCATATTATTATTATTATTATTATTAGATTATATTATTATTATTTTCTTTCTTCATCTACTTTCTTTCATTTCTTCCTTTTTTCCCCCTTCCCGTCCACATTTCACATTATTATTTCAATATTTTAAAACAGCATTTTTTCTTTTTTTTTTTCTTTTTTTTTTTTTTACTTTCTTTTCTACTTTCAACCTGTTGTTCGCTTACCGACCGTTAACCAATTAAAATCATTTTTTTTTCTCTTCTCAACAAACCCCCACCCTACCGAGCCAGAATTTCTGTCATAAGGTTCCTAATGCCTAATTAGGACCTCTCTTGTCTAATCAGGGTCAAATAGGTTGGGCCTATCGACTTGAACTCAATAACCGAACCCCCAACCGCTAACCCCAGAACGCGAAAAAAAAACGAGTAAGATCCGTTCGCGAAATACATTAGGAATTGGATTTATAGGTGCTAAAATTATTAGATTTGTCAAATTTGCTCATTAAAGATACATACTTTGAATTTTTTAAACAAGCAAGATCACAACATTGGTAATACTGGAAAAAATACCTGGTTGAGTCAAATTTTTGCAATATTTTCGTTGGCTGGCTTGGTTGGTTGGGTTTTACTGTTGTCAACCCCATTGGATTCATTTACTACGCACGCCGGATGACGTTTTTTTGTTTTATTTCATTTTTTTTCCAGTGGTTGGTTGGTTGGTCGGATTTTATGGCATGTCAACCCTTGTTGGGTCATTTTATGCCGAAGACATTTTGTTTTATATTCATTTGTTCAAAGTGGTTGTTGGTTTGGTTGGATTTTAATGGCGCATGTCAACCTTGGTTGGGGGTCATTTTTGCCCGAAGACATTTTGTTTTATTCATTTTTCCAAGTGGTTGGTGTTGGTTGGATTTTTAATTTTATGGCGCATGTCAACCTTTGTTGGGTCATTTTATTGCCGAAGACATTTTGTTTTATTCATTCTCTTCCAAGTTGGTTGGGGTTGGTTGGTTGGTTGGTTGGTTGTGGATTTTACGGCATGTCAACTCTATTGGGTTATTTTATGCCGAAGACATTTTGTTTTATTCATTCTTCCAAGTGGTTGGTTGGTCCGGGATTTTTTGGCATGTCAAACCCTTGTTGGGTTTATTTTATCCCAAAGATTTTTTGTTTATATTTTCATTCCATTGTGGTTGGGTCAGAGTGGACCTGGGATTAATTGGAGATGAAAGGGGTACTCCGCATTCACTAGATATCCAGTTGCAACTCACCATCAGACAGATATAGTTTAACGTCATAATACCCCCAGGCCATTAAAACCTTTCAGCCACTGCCTTTCTGGTACATATATAAATAAAAAGGGGTTTTGCCATTAGGCCAATAGGATCAAGACAATTACATAGTACTTGACTAGCCGATTAATCGGAGGGGGCCTCTCCGATCGTCCGTCTAGTGTAAGTTAAGGTCTAAAAGTGGAGTGTTGCAATGTCATGGACTGCTCAGCACCAGGATTTTATCCGTTTTTAAAAGGATCACGGGTCGCCACCCACAAGCAAACAGGCTGGCGCATATTTAGGGAATGATCCCTCTGCAGAGGCGCAGTCATATTCAACAGGCGCCATCAGAAACAATTTTTATTTTTTTATAATTAAATAATAATTTCCTATTACATTTTTTTAAATTTGTAAAAACGGGTCCCCGTTGAAGGGGGGACCG
>CM042175.1:40574333-40624333 GCA_023376005.1 Doryteuthis pealeii
TAATCTTTTTCTTTCTTTCAACCTGTTGTTCGCTTCCGACCGTTAACCAATTAAAAATCATTTTTTTTCTCTTCTCAACACCCCCCACCCTACGAGCAGAATTCTGTCATAAGGTTCCCTAATGCCTAATTAGGACCTCTCTTGTCTAATCAGGGTCAAATAGGTTGGCCTATCGACTTGAACTCATAACCGCAACCCCCACCGCTAACCCCAGCAACGCGAAAACAGAGTAATCCGTTCCGAATACCTTAATTGGGATTTATAGGTGCTAAATTCAGAATTTGTCCAATTTGCTCATTAAAGATACATACTTTGAATTTTTTTACAGCAAGATCACCTGGTAATACCTGGAAAAATACCTGGTTGAGTCAAAAGTTTTGCAATATTTTCGTTGGCTGGTTGGTTGGTTGGGTTTTACTGTTGCCAACCCATTGGATTCATTTACGCCGATGACGTTTTTTGTTTTATTCATTTTTCCAAGTGGTTGGTTGGTTGGTCGGATTTTATGGCATGTCAACCCTTGTTGGGTCATTTTATGCCGAAGACATTTTGTTTTATTCATTTTTCCAAGTGGTTGGTTGGTTGGTCGGATTTTATGGCATGTCAACCTTTGTTGGGTCATTTTATGCCGAAGACATTTTGTTTTATTCATTCTTCCAAGTTGGTTGGTTGGTTGGTTGGTTGGTTGGAATTACGGCACGTCAACTCTTATTGGGTTATTTTATGCCGAAGACATTTTGTTTTATTCATTCTTCCAAGTGGTTGGTTGGTCAGATATTTTTTGGCATGTCAACCCTTGTTGGGTTATTTTATCCCAAAGACGTTTTTGTTTTATTCATTCTTGTTGGGTCAGAGTGGACCTGGGATTAATGGAGATGAAGGGGTACTCCGCATTCACTAGAGCTCCAGAATTGCAACTCCACCATCAGATAGAGTTTAACGTCATACCCAGGACATTAAGACCTTCAGCCACTGCTTTCTGGCACATATATAATAAAAAGGGGTTTTGCCATAAGGGCAATAGGATCAAGACAATTATATAGGTACGTGACTAGCCGATTAATCGGAGGTGGCCTCTCCGATCGCCCGTCTAGTGTAAGTAAGGTCCAAAGTGGAGTGTTGCATGTCATGGACTGCTCAGCCACCAGGATTTCGTTTTTAAGGATCACGGGTCGCCACCCACAGCAAACAGGTGGCCATATTTAGGGAGTATCCATCTGCAGAGGCGCAGTCATATTCTACAGCCCATCAGACATTTATTTTTATATAAAAAATATGCATTTTATGCATTTTTATTGTAAAACGGGTCCCCTGGGGAAAAAGAAAAAAATCACGATTTGTTCTATAACAACTATTATCCCTTCCCGTGCACTTTCCAGGTCGATGGGGCTCATGGGAAATTATTTTTACTATAAAATTGGAAATTATTTATCTATAAAAAGGCATTGGAAATTATTTTTACTATAAAAATGCATTGGAAATTATTTTTACTATAAAAATGCATTGGAAATTATTTTTACTATAAAAATGCATTGGAAATTATTTTTACAATAAAAATGCATTGGAAATTATTTTTACTATAAAATGCATTGGAAATTATTTTTTACATAAAAATACATTGGAAATTATTTTTACATAAAAATTACATTGGAAATGATTTTTACTATAAAAATGCATTGGAAATTATTTTTTACTATAAAAATGCATTGGAAATGATTTTTACTATAAAAATGCATTGGAAATTGGGCATTGGAATTATTTTTACTATAAAAATGCATTGGAAATTATTTTTACTATAAAAATGCATTGGAAATTATTTTTACAATAAAAATGCATTGGAAATTATTTTTACTATAAAAATGCATTGGAAATTATTTTTACTATAAAAATGCATTGGAAATGATTTTTTACATAAAAAAATACATTGGAAATGATTTTTACTATTGAAAATGCATTGGAAATTATTTTTTACAATAAAAATACATTGGAAATGATTTTTACAATAAAATGCATTGGAAATGATTTTTACTATAAAAATACATTGAAATGATTTTTTAAATGATTTTTTTACTATAAAATTGGAAATTATTTTATCTATAAAAAAGCATTGGAATGATTTTTACTATAAAATGCATTGGAAATTATTTTTTTACATAAAAATACATTGGAAATGATTTTACTATAAAAATGCATTGGAAATGATTTTAATTATAAAATACATTGGAAATGATTTTTTATAAAAAATCCAATGGAAATGGTTTTTATATAAAATGCATAGGACAATGATTTTTAATATAAAAAATGCATTTTTTGGTTACAATAAGTTTCCTGTCGTGCAGAGTTCGATTTATCGTCATTCTTAATTTGCATAATAAGAGGCGTAAAAAACAATAACTCGCTCACCACCCCACCCACCTATTTTTAACATAAAACATCGAAAAGCAACTATGGGGGACAATAAAGCTTCAATTCCCCTCAATTCAACAAATTTTATTTTTACTTATAAATATTTTTCCTTCTTTTTACGAGCAATTTTAAAGCCAAATTAGTTTCCCTCATTAGTAAAAAAAAAATGCTACCGTTGTTAAGTTAATTAGCAGACTACTCAGAAAGTTTAAATATTTACATTTTTGCACATGTCGTAAATAGTCCTATCATTTAAGATATATCATCCGGGTCATTTAGAAAAATGTAAAAGAAAAAACAAAAGAAAGAAAGAAAAGAAAGAAAGAAAGACAGAAAGGTGGCGAAAGAAAGAAAGAAAGAAAGAAAAGAAAGGTGACAAAGGATGAAAGGAAGGATGATTGAATAAAAAGAAAGAAAGAAAGAAAGAAAGGTGGCAAACGAAAGAAAGAAAGAAAGAAAGAAAGAAAGAAAGAAGAAATAAAGGTGACAAAGGAGGGAAGGAAGAATGACTGGGAAAGAAAGAAAGAAAGAAAGAAAGAAAGAAAGATGACAAAGAGGGGAATGAAGTGTGATTGAGAAAGAAAAGAAAGAAATAGAAAAAAGAAATAAAGGTGACAAAGGAGGGAAGGAAGGCTGACTGGGAAAGAAAGAAAGAAAGAAAGAAAGATGACAAAGGGGGGAATGAAGTGTGATTGAGAAAGAAAGAAAGAAAGAAAGAAAGAAAGAAAGAAAGGTGACAAAAGAAAGAAAGAAAAGAAAGAAAGAAAAAAGAAAGGTGACAAAAGAAAGAAAGAAAAGAAAGAAAGGAAGAAAGAAAGGTGGCAAAAGAAAGAAAGAAAGAAAGAAAGAAAGAAAGGTAGCAAATGAAAGAAAGAATTAGAAAAAAAGAAAGATGACAAAGGAGGGAAGGAAGCAAAATTGAGCAAAAATGAAATAAAGAAAAAAAGAAAGAAAGAGAAAAAGAAAAAAGAAAAAAAGAAAGAAAAAAAGAAAGAAAAAAGTTTTTATTAAAAAAAAGGTTAACCTAAAATAAAACTGAATTGTTTTAAGTTCCGTTTATTATCCACCTCACTAATTCCTTTGGGGAAATACTTTCTATTTTTCCCGCTCAGAATGTCACAATTTCAACGATAAGACTGGACGCCATTTTGAATGTGTCGATCATAAATTTGTCATCATTGAAATTAACTTTTCATTGTATTTCCTCACGCAAAACAAAGCGGTAAGTTCATTAAATACAAATAAAAAAATTAAAAGACAATATTTATCTCAAATTGTAGCATGCAAATTACCATTTCAAGTTTGAGGAGGAGAGTCTTGGTTATTTAGTACCTAGCGTCCAGGGCTGCGAAATCATAGTAAGTGATTTCGAACGATTGTTGCATAGGGACAAATTCGAGTTGTAGTAGTAGTCGTTAGTAGTAGTAGCCGTCGTAAGTTCAGAAACAACATACTGTAGCGAGATGGTGATTTTCCTGAGTTTTGCGAGAACTACTATTAGAAAAGAGAGGAAGAAGAAATAAGAAGGTTTTAAAAAAAGTGATGAGCACAAAAACGGTTGTCGTAAGTTTGACCGGGGCGTAACCCCCCGAATGGAGAATTGAATGTCAACCGGAGGTTTCGTGTGTTGACCGGAACCGGAAGTTACGTGGTGACGTGGAACGACGAAGAAAAATACCGGCCTTTTTTTTTTTTTTTTTTGCTTTCGGGCGCGTAGGGTACGGATCGGACCTCTGATCCAAGTGTGGGATCACAGTAATTTAACAGTGTCCTCTCTCTCTTTCTCTCTGCCTTTCCTCCTCTCCGACACAGCCCATGAGACTAGCCCTGGAAATAAAAGCTAAGCAGCTTGTGACGACATATTTCTCTTCTCGCGTTGTACTTTTTTATCAACAAGATGACCGCCACGTTCCGAACACCTTTTTAGTGTTGTGAATTTGGAGGTACGTTGACAAGACCCGCTATAGAAAATATATCGATATTAGAACGTTACGTATATCCGTTTTGGTACAGTGAATATATCTCTACCGCCACGTTACAATACGTAAGACGTATTGTCAAAAAGATGTTTATTTATTTCTAGGCTCTTGGGTTCTTTTTCAGAGAGGAGGAGAGAGTGAGGGTAAGGTCCCAGATATTTTATCGTAAATACCGTTCAGGCTCGCTGTTCGTTGCTACACTAGATATACCACGACGGACCCCCAACAAACACTTCCGACCCTCCTCGGATCTGACGAAAAAGGGCGAATTTTCTTTACTTCCGTTTGTCGTCCCGGGGGTGGGATGATCATATTCACTTCCGCTCCTCCGCAGAAACTGGGACTTGTGTTTTTATTTTTAACTCTAGTTCCGGAGTCATTGGTCAGTCAATGGCTCCCCGTTGTTCTTATTTCTTTTTCTTCTCTTTCTCCAGAAATCCGATTACCGTTTTCTTTTTCAATTCCCAAATTCCCCGTAGACCATAATAATTACGTTGCATTATTTATTACGTTCCTTTTTGGACTAATACCATTGGGAAAGGTATGAAACCCTAATATCCACAGCTATGGGTTACATAGTAGCACAACTGTCCTTCATCGAAATGACCTGCTAGAGGTTTTAAAAAACGAAAGCCGGGATGGAAACCAGATCGGTTTATCATTAATCAGGCCTCTTAACCACTCGGCCATCAGCACATACAGATAGAGACAAAGCTTTCAGCTGATAAATACATACATATGTATATATGGAAAGGCCACCAGAGAGTTCTCCATCCGTTTTATAGGAGAGTGTTGCTTTTAAACTTAGTAGGTGGTCGAAAATCCCCTCCAAAGTGCTAAACTTACCAGGTGTGGGGAGAAAATTTAGTCATACACAGACGGCGTATTTCGACGTATCACGTATCTTCAGTGTGGCTAGACATTATCAGTCTCTCTCTCTCTCTCTATATATATATATATATATATATATATATATATATATAGTATGAACAAAAAGTAATAAGACAATCAGGAATATTTCTTGTATGTTGTTTATTCTCAGCTAGTTTCGACCTTAGGTCATCGTCAGGAGAAAATTTCTTATTTGAAGAAATGTTTATAGATTTTTTTAAAGGGAGCATATAAGAATTGAAGTATTTTTGAGGGTTTGACATGCTATTAAATCCGGGTAGACGAGTGTGTTAGTAGTAGCATGTCCATTTGTTCAGTGAAGATATATATATATTATATATATATATGTGTGTGTGTGTGTGTGTGTGTGTGTGTGTGTGTGTGTTGAAATGAAAAATAAAGGAAAGAATATGTTGAATGGATAAAATAGGATTTATTTTATTTTATTTTATTGACACGTGTTTCGGCCAGGAGTTTATCTATGTATACATGTATTCTATCTATCATTATTTTGAATACAAAATAAAATCTTATTATAATGGAGATTGTGTGTTTTTCTGTCTGTAACCGAAACTATATTACTACTCAAGTCACAATTCCCTTAATTATTTACGTCAAATTCTCCATGATTTCATTCTTTTAAACCTTCAGTTATTAATAAAAATTGTTTTACATTATTAATACTGTTGACCATATCTACGTACTAATAATATGTAATTGTATTTATATATACAACAAAATAGCGGTTTACAGTTTGAACGAGAAGGCTAATTTGCATATTGATATTTAAAATTTTATTTTAATAAATATGTGCTTGGTATTATTGATTTCTAATTGTTTGGTTTTATCTTAAGAAATATAAACAAAAATCTCGTGGATAAATCTTAAAAGAAATTTATTTACAAGAAGAAATAACTGTAATATTATCCTTTACTTTCTATTTTAACTAAATAGTTAAAATTAGGAAAATTTACCAATGAAAAGAGGGAGTAATGGAAAATGATAGAATAGTTAGTTTCAAAGTTGTTCTATTTTTCGATTATACCCCCTCTGTTGCAGATCTTTTTATCTGCATTTTTAGTCAGTTTCATTAGCCTTTCTAATTTAATATGATATTTTATTATATTAAAACTTAAATACTTGCACCCGGAGGGTGCATATATTTGCTAGTAACAATAACAATAATAGAAAAAACTACAGAAATGTTTTTAGTATAGAAAGAAATAACGGCCTTCGTTAGAGTAAATCCTTATTTTTATTTACTAATTGCAGCACATCCTGCAAAAAAAAAAAACAGAAAGGACTTTTTGATGTCTTCACGAGAAAGTAGTCCCAACGAGCACACCCAATCTTAATGGATCTTATCACTATATTTTCCCGGATTTCATTAAATCTTACATTCAATCTTCGGTAATGAAGGACTATTTGCTCGTAAATTCCTACCATAAAATAAACTGAACCCCCATTTTATGTCCGTGTTTTTGTATTAAAAAATGTTTTATTTTTCTTGCACTCGTTATGTTACAATACAAAATATATTTTATTTATTTATTTTAATATTCACTTCAATGTGCATATTCTAAAAGTTTTTTATTTTGTGAGAATGTTTAGTTTTAAAGTGGGGGCTCGTTTTACAATTTAGGCATAAATTGGATCCTCCTTTTATGACCGTAATTTTGTTTTTTCGTCGACGATGATTAAAATCTGACGTTTTTATTTTAGAGTACCAAAGCCAAAAAGAAAAGAAATAACAACAACAAAAGTAATCTTCAACTTTTTACTCGTAAATTCCTACCATAAAATTAGGCTTGGGCATTTTATGGTAGGAATTTACGAGTAAAAAGTTGAAGTGTAAAAACGAACCCCCACTTTAAAACTAAGCATTCTCACAAAATAAAAGCTTTTAGAATATACACATTGAAGTGAATATTAAAATAAATAAAGGAAATATATTTAGTATTGTAACATAACGGGTGCAAGAAAAATAAAACATTTATTGCAAAAACACGGACATGAAATGGGGGTTCAGTTTATTTTATGGTAGGAATTTACGAGCAAATAGTCCTTCATTACCTAGAGTTTTAAAGAGGTATAAGCAGTAGTTAAGTGCACAGACAAAAATTTCGACAGCTTTTGAAGAAAAGGAAAATAACAACCGTTTGTTACTACAATAAATTTACTGTACAAAATATAGATATATAAGTAAAGTAAAGTCGTCGGGGCGGCCAATCGGCGAGGGAGTCTATCCCCTTTTCAATACCCAATCTTCTATCGAAAATCGAAAATCCACGGAAATAACACTTTCTTCAAGCGATTTCAAAAAAAGTTCTTTTTTCGAATATCTCGGTAATTCTCCGTATTTCAACCGATTTCATTTAAAACAATAAGGATTGTTGAAAACAATGGTAATGAATCCGACAATATGTTGAAAAAAAAAACAAATAAATAAAGGAGAGAAAATGTTGAATGAATAGAAATATTTAAGGAAATGCCACCACGTGTTTTGGTTTGGAGGATGTTCTTGTACACATTGTATTCTATTTATTATCATTTTAAATACCAAATAAAATAATAGTAACAGAAAATATATTAAAAGTTTTTAATTATACAAGAAAAACGTCCATTATCAGGGCATGATGTTTGATATTTGAATACAACTATTTTGGTAATTATGAACTTTTGTTTAATAGATTAGGGTGTCCCAGAAAAAAAAGAACCTACAAATTTTGTAATAAAACATCATCATCATGTCGCGCTGTTTGCACGGATATCCATGACAATCTCTCGCCAACCTTCCCTATCATTCATCGACTCTGGGAGCTCCTCCACGTAGCAGCCAGCATCCTTACATAGTTTGGTCAATGTAGGTTCTGGCTGGGCGGCCCACATTAGCGTGCCCATGTGCTGGCTTCCACAGTAGTACGTCGCTTCTCCAGCAGTGTCCCGCGTGCCTAGTCCGTCTTACACGTATGGTTTGTGAGATGGGGGGCAAGTGGCCATACAGGTGCTCCTTTGTGGGGTGCTCCTTCGACGACTTATTCAGGACCGCTCGCAGCATTCTTGTGCAGCTCCCATCTAGCTTATTCTCAAGGCACTTCGTTAGGGTCCAAGTGGTACAGCCATACAGCAGTACAGACACAACCACAGCCTGGAAGAATCGTCTCTTTAGCTTGTCAGGGAGATCGGATTTCCATATGACTGATAATTTGTTGGTGGCCAACCATGCCTTTCCTATTCGAGTGTTAACATCGCTTTCTGTGGATGAAATATTACTACCTAGGTATGTGATAAATGTAATAAAACAGTTAATTTTACCTAGGGGGTTTAGGGTAAGGGTTAGGGTTTAGTGTTAGGGCTGGGGTTGGGGTTAGGGTTAGGGTTAGGTTTGGGTTAGGTTTAGGGTTTGGGTTAGGGTTTGGGTTTTGGTTCTGTTTCTGAAAAAAACAGAACCCAAATTATCTATTTATTTTACTATTAAACTAACCCTAAACCTAACTCTAACCATAACCCTAAACCCCCTAGTTAAAATTAACAGTTTTATTACAAAATTTGTGGGTTCTGTTTTTTTCTGGGACACCCTAATTTACTAAACAATAGTTCATAATTACCACTGTTTTTAGGTGAGAAAGGCATATCGTTCGCTATATTTCGACAGTATTTTACAGTATTAAAATTCTCTCCGCGTAAAAATATCGATTTCTACGCAACCCCCCCCCCCCTAATTTCACTGTTTTATAAATCTCAATTATATTTCTCTCAAGTGGATTTTGCTGCGAAAGTTTCTTAAAATATTCATAATCTAAAACGCACTTCCTCGTAGCATGAGCCGGTGTGACAAACCTGTTTTAGATTAGTCACTGGTAATCTCGGAGGTTATCGCGTTTTTTTTTTTTTTTTTTGTAAAAGACAACGAGAAAAGAAAATAAAGAAAAAATGGCCGCCATTTTGTAAATTTTACGATAATGATCAGTGAGCGTTTCAAACAAATGCGTGACACTTCTCAGTGCCTTTCGCTTGTACGGAGGCCGATAACTGCCAATAAATCCTATTTCCTGATTTTTCAGGCAAACTAACGATATGGGTTTAGATATAAGTTTTCGTTTGTACGGAGGCCGATAACAACCAAAAAAAATCATTCCCTTATTTTTCTGGCCGTAAATAATGATATGTTTATGATGCAACAATTAAAGTTCCTCTGTATTATGCTACGTAATCTATTAATAATTTTTTAAATTAGTGAAATAGATCACTAGAGAGTAAATGAACTGGTCCAAGACTATCTGGGTGATCTCAATACTTTTATGATACACCTTGTATATATACAGTGTGTGTCAAAAAGCATCGAGATTTTTTGTACTTTTTAACACACCTTGTATTCTGAAAAAAATAACGTTCCATTCATTGTTCATTTCTATTTTGGTAAATATAACTTCAATCTCGATACCTTTATGACACAACATTTTATTTTATTTTGTTCTTAATTTCATTGCAGAAAATTCGTTTGCACCCGAAATTCGTATTGTGGACCAGCTTTTGATCAACGGCACCGAAGAATTCGGGTCCCTCCCAGACATCGTTGAGGTATTGGATGCAGATACTTCGGAGAAAGATCTGATGATCTACTAGGTGAAACTGCCTGAAAATGGTAACATTGTAAGAATTGGCAACGGAAAAGATGTAATCCTTTCTGCAAAAGAATCTTTTACTAAAAAATAGTTTAAAAGCAAGGGGAAATGGAATGATGGACGACTACAGGAAAATATCTAGGAAGTAAAATGTTTATGATGCAACAATTAAAGTTCCTCTGTATTATGCTACGTAATCTATTAATAATGGAGATTCGCTTCCGGTTTTTGTCTGTAACAAAAATTACGTCACTGCCTACGTCACAATTACCAAAGTCACCAATACATAGAATAAAGAACAATTATTATTAATAAAATAGATATAAGCTATTCTTTATAATTCAATGTTTGAATCCTTTCAATTGACATAAGGGCATTGCTAGCCGTATAAAATGATATATGTTTAGGGATATGTTTTCGCTTCTACAGAGGCCGATAACTGCCAAAAATCCCCTTTCCTGATTTTTTTAAATTAGTGAAATAGATCACTAATTATGACTAAGCCTATTCAAGTAGTGACCACACCAAGCAGAGTCTACCAGGTTTGAATTCAGAGTTATCCTGTTACATATTAATTGGATCCCTATTACTTTTTAAGGTAGTATAGAAATCCTTATGGCGATCAGTACAGCTGACCTTGCGTTCTGGGGAGAACCGTGAGAATCGGAATGGCGATGAAGGCCCTTCCGGTTTAAGGTGTAAGCAACTCAGTTAGAGTTGCAGTTAGTCAGTTGGAGAGTTAGGACTTAAGCTAGCAAGATGTGAGTCTCACTGCGTGATTGTCTGGCCTGGGGTTCATGAATAAAGTAACATCATTATAAATCGAAGTCTTGTTGTTATTACTAAAAGCTAACAATGACACAAGGCTTCTGATAAGAAATGTTACCCAACAAAACCAGACACGGAACCCAGATAAGAAAGACCAGACCAAGATAGACGAGACCTTAGAAGATATACAGGCCAGAAGACTAGACGATCAGAAGACGGCTGGAAGAATAGACCAGAGTAAGACGTAAGAAGTATACAACGTATAGATATTTAGTGCCGTCAAAGAAAAGGCACTACGTAACAATCCTTCTCCTAAACTGATTGCCTCACCAAGGTTAAAGATCCTAGTCTGCCCTACTATTTAGGGAGAGTAGTTAGATAAGGGTGAAAGTTATACTTATTGTAGTTGATACCCTTGGATTGGTCTCCAAAAGTTTGCAAAACGCACTGGAGGAATTGAGAATAGAGGTCAACCAGAACATCATTGTTGAGATCGGCTAGAATACTCATAAGAGTCTTGGAGAACTAAGGACGCTTGTTATCACTCAAACTCAAGTGGAACACCACCACTGTGACAAAAAAAAACAGAATCTGTTCTTGAGAATGAAACGCACAAAATTCTATGGGACTTCGAGATAAAGACGGATCTCCCTATCCCAGCCAGGAGACCAGACCTAGTGTTGATTAACAAAAAAAGAAGATAATGTGCCAATTGGTTGACTTCGCGGTTCCAGCAGATCATAGGGTGAAGCTGAAAGAAAACGAAAAGATGGACAAATACTTGGACCTTGCCAGAGAATTTGAAAAGCTGTGGTATATGAGGGTCAAAGTAATACAAATTGTAGTTGGTGCACTTGAAACGGTCCAAAAAAAAACTTGGAAAAAAGACTGGAGGATTTGGAAATTAGAGGAAGAATTGAGACCATCCAGACTACTGCACTGCTGCAATCGGCTAAAATACTTAAAAGGAGACCTGAGGAGACTTGTTCTCACTCAGACTTCATTGATGAGAAAAACTCAAAAGGAATAATAATGATAATAATAATAATAATAATAATAATAATATAATAATAATAATAATAATAATAATAATAATAAAGCGAAAATTGATTGGACAAACTACATCAAAGCGAAAATTGATAAGACCCAACAAATAGTAAATTTAGACTTTGCGGTAATAGAGATGAGACTGTTAACCATATACTCTGCGAATGTAGCAAACTAGCACAACGAGAATACAAAACTAGACTCGACTGGGTTGGGAAGGTGATCCACTGGGAATTATGCAAAAAATTAAATTTTGACCACACAACAAAATGGTATATGCATAAACCAGAATCTGTTCTTGAGAACGAAACGCACAAAATTCTCTGGGACTTTGAGATAAAACGGATCACCTTATCCCAGCAAGAAGGCCAGACTAGTGTTGATAAACAAAAAAGAAAGAACTTGTCAACTGGTGGATTTTGCAGTGCCAGCAGATCACAGGGTGAAGCTAAAGGAAAATGAAAAAATAGACAAATATCTGGACCTTGCCAGAGAACTGAAAAAGTTATGGAATATGAAAGTGAAAGTGATACCAATTGTAGTTGGTGCACTTGGAACAGTCCCAAAAGGATTAGAAAAGGGCTTGGATAGTTTGGATATCAGAGGAAGGATTGAAACCATTCAGAACACTGCACTGCTGCAATCTGCCAGAATACTCAGAAGAGTCCTGGAGACCTGAGGAGACTTGCTGTCACTCAGCTAACACTGATGTGAAAACTCAAAAGGAGTAAATAATAATAATAATTTAATAATAATAACCGGGTGAAAATGAAAGAAAGCGAAAAGATAGACAAATACTTGGACCTTGCCAGAGAACTGAGAAAACTGTGAAACATGAAGATGAAGGTCGCACCAATTGTAATTGGTGCCCTTGGAACAGTCACCAAAGCCCTGGAAAAGAACTTGGGTGAATTAAAAATCAGAAGAAGAATCGAAACCATCCAAACAATTTTGTTAAGATCGGCTTGAATACTCAGGAGAGTCCTGGAGATTTGATGAGAATTACTATGACTCAGACTCCAGTGAAAAACGACCAGTTAAAAGTGGCGTGAAAAACTTGCATGATGTGATAATAATAATAATAATAATAATCTTATTATAATGGAGATTGTGTGTTTTTCTGTCTGTAACCGAAACTATATTCCTACTCAAGTCACAATTCTCTTAGTTATTGACATCACATTCTCCATGATTTGATTTTATCTAAACTCAATTATTAATAAAATTGTCTTACATTATTAATACTGTTAACTCCATACTGATAACATGCAATTATATTTATATATACAACAAAATAGCGGTTTACAGTGTAACGGGAAGGCTAATTTGCATATTAATATTAAAAAATCGAATTTAATAAATATGTGCTTAGTATTATTGATTTCTAACTGTTTGGTTTTATTTTAATGAATATAAGCAAAAATCTCTTCAATGAATCTGAAATGAAATCCATTAACAAGATAAAATAACTGTCATTTTATTTTTTACTTCCTCTTTTAACTAAATACTTAAATTAGAAAAGATAACAATGAAAGACGAGAGTGATGGAAGAGTAAGTTTCAGTTGTTTCATTTTTTATTATACTCCCTCTGTTTCAAATCTTTTATTATACTCCCTCTGTTTCAAATCTTTTTATCTGGATTCTTATTTAGTTTCATTAGCCTTTCTAATTTAATACAATATTTTATTACATTAAAACTTAAATACTTGCACCCGGAGGGTGCATATATTTGCTAGTAATAATAATAATAATAAACAAAAAAGAGAACTTGTCAACTGGTGGACTTTGCGGTTCCAGTGTGAAGAGAAAAGAAAACGAAAAGATGGACAAATACCTGAACCTTGCCAAAGAACTGAAAAAGCTGTGGAATATAAGGGTCAAAGTGATGCCAATTGTAATTGGTGCACTTGGAACGGTCCTGAAAAGCTTGGAAAAAAGATTGGAAAATCTAGAAAACAGAGGAAGAATTGAGACCATGCAGAATACTGCACTGCTGCAATCTGCCAGAATACTCAGAAGAGTTCTGGAGCCCTGAGGAGACTTGCTGTCACTCAGACCCCAGGGAAATACCATCAGCTAATGCTGTTGTGAAAAACTAAAGATAATAAACAAATTATATCAAAGCCAAAATTGATAAGACGCAACAAAACAGTAAATGTAGACTGTGCGGTGACAGAGATGAGACTGTAATTAAGCGAATGTAGCACAACGGGAATACAAAGCTAGGAACGACTGGGTGGGAAGGTGATCCACTGGAAATTATGAAAAAAATTAAATCTTGACCATACAACAAAATGTTATGTGCATAAACCAGAATCTATTCTTGAGAATTAAACGCATAAAATTCTATGGGACTTCGAGATAAAGACGGATCTCCCTATCCCAGCCAGGAGACCAGACTTAGTGTTGATTAACAAAAAGAAAAGAGAATGTGCCAACTGGTGGACCTTGCGGTTCTGGCAGATCACAGGATAAAGCTGAAAGAAAACGAAAAGATGGACCAATACCTGGACCTTGCCAGAGAATTTGAAAAGCTGTGGAATATAAGGGTCAAAGTGATATCAATTGTAGTTGGTGCACTTGGAACGGTCCAAAAAAGATTGGGAAAAAAGACTGGAAAATCTGGAAATCAGAGGAAGAATTGAGACCATCCAGACTACTGCACTGCTACAATCAGCTAGAATACTCAGAAGAGTCCTAGACACATGAGGAGATTTGTTTTCCCGCAGACTCCAGTGATAGACCATCAGTTAACGCTGGTGTGAAAAACTCACGTAATAATAATAATAATAATAATAATAATAATAATAATAATAATAATAATATGAGGAGCGGGAGGTGGAGAAGAAAATTGAGGAGGAGGAGCAGACGAAAGAGGATAAGGAATTGGAAGAAGGATGGGGTGGGTCGAGCGAACAGGATGACTAGTAAAATGGCGGAAATCGGAATGTTCTGAAAAGGAAGAAGGATGTCATATCGATTAAATTTACACTTTATTATTATCATTATCATTATTATCATTATTATCAGTAGTAGTAGTATTGACATTTATTATTATTATATTATTATTATTATTATTATTATTATTATATTATTATTATCATTATTGATATATCTCTTTATTATTATTATTATTGTTATTATTATCATTATTATTATTATATCTCTTTATCATTATTATTATCATTATATCTCTTTATTATTACAATTATTATTATCATTATTATTATTATTATTATTATTATTATTATTATTATTATCATTATTGATATATCTCTATTATTATTATTATTGTTATTATTATTATCATCATTATTATTATTATTATTGATATATCTCTTTATTATTATTGTTGTTGTTATTATTATTATCATTAGTATTATTGTTGATATATCTCTTTATTATTATTATTGTTGTTATTATTATCATTATTATTATTGTTGATATATCTCTTCATTATTATTTTATTGTTATTATTATCATTATTATTATTATATTATTATTATTATTATTATTATTATTATTATTATTATTATTATTATTATTATTATTGTCGCCCGGGGCTTCCAGAAATGGATTATTCTGTCACCAATAGCAACTACGTTTCAACGACGATATAATTTTCCCTGTCGATAGTGAATTAAATAAGACTGTTGAAGTCACAGAGACGAGATGTTTCTTACGGAGTGAAAGTGGCGAGGTGAGTCTATGGTCGATACGTGGGCCGAGGAGGAAGATGGGCACTTTGTACGAATTAAAAATAGAAGAAAAAAAGTGATTTTTTGTAATCGTTTTTCTTTTCTTTTTCTTTTTTTTTTTTTTTTTGAAGACGATTAAGAACGGATATGGGGAATCGGCGAGTGGTTAATAATTGCAATTCATACCCGCGGATAAATACGATCAGTCAGTGATTTAAGGATTTAATGGGGTCCTTCGAGGATCCAACTTTTGATTCAGTAAGAATGGATCTGCGAGAATAATTTGTTTACCCCCCCCACTGCCCAGGCAACGCCGGGTAGCCACTTTTAGTTTTCCAATAAATATAGTAGAATTCTGGTATACAAGAAAATCTTTATTTTTACAAAATTGGTAGTCAAGTAGTTAGTTATAGGGGATACTGTATTTACAAACTTAAATGGCTGTGGTTAGTTGGTTTGTTGGTTGGTTAGGTTTTACGGCATGTTAACCCTTGTTAGGTTATTTCATTCCGAAGACATTTTGTTTTATTCATTCTTGTTGTGAATTCAATTTTTTTTTTCAAACTCAATTTTTTGAACACATTCTTAATACTCAATTTTTTATATCAAACTTATAGATGGAGCCCTATTTAAAAGAATAAAAGTTGTTTTTTTTTAAGACAATTAAAACGGCTATGGGGATCGGCGAGTGGTTATAATTGCAATTCATACCCCGCGGATTAATACGATTTAAATATGATTTGACAGCAACGAATAAAGATGACCATTGTCGGATGTTTTTCGAGATTAAATTAAGAGTACTGAAGTTAAGCAACGATGATCCTATTAAATAACTATATGGGTGACTACCTAAGTAACAGCATGTATTGTAAGCAATCTGATATCTAAATGAATTGATTCGGCATTAAATGACTCGAAAATTAATGGTTAAACTCTGGCTCTCGCTAGTTACCCAACGTTTTCTGACAACGACCATCTCCCCAAATTTTCCAAATCGAATAAAGATGACCATTGTCGGATTTCTTTTTTCTTTTTTTTTTTTTTTTTTTTTTTTGAGCGGAAAGAAACTAAATGAAGAACTAAGGAGAAACACTAACAACCACAAAACACTGAAGTTAAGCAATGATGAGCCTGTTAAATAACTATATGGGTGACCACCTAAGTAACAGTATGTACCGTACGCAATTTGATATCCAAATGATTTGATTCAGCATTAAATGGATCTAAAAGTAATGGTTAAACCCTTTTCTAGCTTTAGCTAGTTACCCAACGTTTTCTGACAGCAACGACTATCTCACCAAATTCATAAATTTACATAAAATATGATTTACATAAAAATGGGTAATGGTCCATTTAAAAAAATAAAAGTTTTTTTTAAAAAGGGTGGCTTCGTGGTAGTCAATCAATTATACGATGATCAAGCTCTCGCTCGGTGCTAAAGTGATTAACCAATCTTGTCAGCGTGGCTTGCAATAATAATAAAAAGTAAAATCGTTGGGGTGGCCTAAAGTCGGTATCAGCCAGACAGCGAGGGATTCTATCCTCTTTTCACTAGCGCTAGACCAAGGAGATTGTTTTTGGCGTCAGAGATGGAGCGCCACACCTACCATCGACCGAAGCCACTGGACACAGGACAAATAATACTAATTATCAAGTCTCATCTAAAAAAAAAAAATACTCCCTATATTGTTTCTCAGAATTTTCTAGATGATGCTTGGTTCTTAGTATTATTTGGAATATACGGACTATTGTCTCATCTTCATTGTTATCTGGCCTTCTTCAGATATTTTTGTTGGACTCGGGAATCTGAAAAGAAAGTTCCCGAGTCCGAGAAAGTTTCCGAGTCCGACAAGAAATACCTGAGGAAGGATGATGGCACATCGGTCGAAACGTTGTACAGATAACAATGAAGATGAGGACAATAGTCCGAATAATGTAGATAATATTAATCATCAAGCCTCATCTCAAAAATTCAGAGAAGAAGGCCGGAGGGCACATCGGCCGAAACGTTGTACAGATAACAATGAAGATGAGGACAATAGTCCGAGTAATCGAAATAATACTAAGAATCAAGCAACCGAGAGTCCTATGTCAAGAAAGTATGAGTCTTTAAAAAAATGAGTTTTTAAAATTGAACACACAAGAATGAATAAAACAAAAACGTCTTCGGCATAAAATAACCCAAAACGGTAGATATGCCGTAAAATCTAACTAACCAACCAGCCAACTAAATTCCAATAAGTAAAGTAGTAAAATCGTCGGGGTGGCCTAAAGTCGGTATCAGCCAATCAGCAAGGGAGTCTATCCCCTTTTAACTAGCGTTAGACCAAGGAGATTGTTTAGGCATCTGACATGGGGTGCCACACCTACCATCAGCTCCTCACTTTACCGCACAGATCTTTGTGCTACTCATACGCTGAGTTGGCGAGGGCCGGTATCGAACTAGGAACCTTGTGGTTTCTAGTCGAACGCTGTACCGACAGAGCTAAAGCTGCCCTAAATTCCAATACTTTATCCTAAATATGTATATTATTATCATTTACTCCTTTTGATTTTTCACATCAGTGATAGCTGATGGTCTTTCACTGGAGTCTGAGTGACAGCAAGTCTCCTCAGGTCTCCAGGACTCTTCAGAGTATTCTGGCAGATTGTAGCAGTGCAGTGTTCTGAATGGTTTCAATCCTTCCTCTGATATCCAAACTTTCCAAGCCCTTTTCTAATCCTTTTGGGACTGTTCCAAGTGCACCAACTACAATTGGTATCACTTTCACTTTCATATTCTATAACTTTTTGAGTTCTCTGGCAAGGTCCAGATATTTGTCTATTTTTTCATTTTCCTTTAACTTCACCCTGTGATCTGCTGGCACTGCAAAATCCACCAGTTGACAAGTTTTTTCTTTTTTGTTAATCAACACTAGGTCTGGTCTTCTTGCTGGGATAAGGTGATCCGTTTTTATCTCAAAGTCCCAGAGAATTTTATGCGTTGTCTTCTCAATAACAGATTCTGGATTATGCATATACCATTTTGTTGTGTGGTCAAAATTTAATTTTTTGCATAATTCCCAGTGGATCACCTTCCCAACCCAGTCGTGTCTAGCTTTGTATTCTCGTTGTGCTAGTTTGCTACATTCGCAGAGTATATGGTTTACAGTCTCATCTCTATTACCGCAAAGTCTACTATCATTATTATTATTATTATTATTATTACTAGCAAAAATTATCCACCCTCCGGGTGCAACTATTTAAGTTTTGATATAATAAAATATCATATTAAATTAGAAAAGCTAATGAAACTGAATAAGTATGCAGATAAAAAGATCTGCAACAGAGTGGGGTATAATCGAAAAAATAACAACTTTGAATAACTATTCCATCATTTTCCATTACTCCCTTTTTCATTGGTAAATTTTCCTAATTTACTATCTAGTTAAAATAGGAAGTAAAGGATAATATTACAGTTATTTCTTCTTGTAAATAAATTTCTTTTAAAGATTTATCCACGAGATTTTGTTTATATTCTTAAGATAAAACCAAACATTTGAAATCAATAATACCAAGCACATATTTATTAAGATAAAATTTTAAATATCAATATGCAAATTAGCCTTCTCGTTCAAACTGTAAACCGCTATTTTGTTGTATATATAAATACAATTGTCTGTTATTAGTAGTAGATATGGTCAACAGTATTAATAATGTAAAACAATTTTTATTAATAACTGAAGGTTTAAAAGAATGAAATCATGGAGAATTTGACGTAAATAATTAAGGGAATTGTGACTTGAGTAGTAATATAGTTTCGGTTACAGACAGAAAAACACACAATCTCCATTATAATAAGATATATGAGTTTCTAGTTCTTTTCCATTTTTTTCCAAAAAATCTCGATAACATCCACGTATGATTTTTTTTCTGTGATTTCTATTAATCATTAATTAAATAATTATTTTGTTGTATAGCCGACTGACTGGCTACTGGACTTCAATAAACAACAGATACGTATATACAATTATAGGACCCGTCTTTATTTTCTTCTGCTTGTGGGTGGTGAGGGCGTGGAGATTCACAATGAAAATGCCCGAGCGGTTGGTGAGTGCGGCGACGAGTGTTCACAATGGATACGCCCGAGGGTTGACAGGAGACGAAGTTATCTTCTCGGCTGCTGCTGGGATCTCTGCCTGTCGACTTGAATCCTCTTGCCTTTATATCGATAAATACGCCTACGCATCTTTATCTTTTGATCTGGTCTTTACATCACTAATAGCCCACGCATTTTTATCTTTTGATCTGATAACGGATATTTGTTATATATTTCTTTATCTTCTCCCTACTTCTTTGACCGGAAAACTTCTCTTCCGTTTCGCCCCTTTTTTTAAAAATATATATTTTTATATTTCTCTTTGTCTTTTTGCTTCCTCTTCCGGGCGACGATAATACAACAATTTTACACATAAATTTTAAACAAAATCGTAGGTTTTTATTTATTTTTTGTAAACGTTTTAATTAAGCTCTTGATACTTAAAAAATGAGAATTTCTTGTTTGTAAATAATTTTCTCGTAAAACTCTATACGGTATATACATAAGAATAAAACAAACTATACATAAATATATGATATCGGACATGTATTTATTAAAACTTGTTTCATAAAACAATAAAAACCGTCTATGGTGGTATACTCAAATTTTGTGATATTGTTATGGTAATTTACCACGCACGCATAAACCTTCCACCCATAAATAGCAGCAGGTTCTGCACTTAAGCGAGGGTCAATATTTCAGCAGACAGTTGATAAGACTGCCTCGCGAGTAACCTTCTCATTTGTATATGTTTGTTCTACTGTTCTTTGTTAATATATTTGTTTAACTCATTTCCTCTCTTGTGTCTTTATTCTGGTCCCTAACCACCACAACACAAGGGTTGATATACCGTAAAATCCAACCATCTAACCATCCAAACCATCTAACCATCCAACCATCCAACTAAATTCCAATACTATATATATATATATATATATATAATATTATAATATATATAGTAAAAATGGAAAGGGAATTGAATCCGACAATATGAGGAAAAAATGAGTAAAGAAAAGAAATGTAGATGGATAAAAGTGAACTTAATCGATATCACTTTAATCGATATCACTTACACATGTGTTTCGGTCAGTTTATCAAAATGTATACGGATTACGCTATTATTATTATTAAAATAATCAGATGAAATTGAAATAATAATAATAATAATAATAATAATAATAATAATAATAGTGAATTTTTTTTTTTAAATAGAAATATAAAAAATAAAAAAATAAAAATTCACTCTGATGAAGGTCGTAAAAAATCTCTCTGTGTACGGAATATTTTTACATTTTTCCTATTATTATTATTATTATCATTATTTCAATTTCATCTGATTATTCTAATAATAATAATAGCGTAAACCGTATACATTTTGATAAACTGACCAAAACACAAGTGTAAGTGATATCGATTAAAGTGATATCGATTAAATTTACTTTTATCCATCTACATTTCTTTTCTTTACTCATTTTTTCCTCATATAATATATATATATATATATATATATATATATATATATATATATATATATATTGTTACGACCTATACAAGACTTTCCAGTTCTTTTCCATTTTTGGCAAAAAAATCTCGATAACATCCACTTATAAATCTTCTTTTTTTTCTATGATTTTGTGTATTTGTACGCCCCCTCCCTGTGCAATCCCTAAGTATGTCATTTAGTGGAATTATTGCTATAACAAATAGCAGTGACGCGGTGGGGGGGGGTCTCCCTGGAAGATGCCGGTTTGGATTTTCACCACTGCTAGGGTCTATCCTCCTGCTGTTAATTCCACTTTCGAGTTTTCCATGGCTTTTGTGATGAAGTTTCGGACTTGGTCGGATATTTTGGTACATTTGTAGACATTCAATTATACAATATTGCAGAACCATATCGTAGGCCTTTCTGTGTAAGTCAATCCACCATCATCATCATCATCATTATTATTATTATTATTATTATTATTATTATTATTATTATTATTATATGCATACAATCAGTCATGTCCTTTAGTTAAAGAAAGAAAACTATATAATATTTTCCCATATATATATATATATATATATATATATATATATATATATATATATTGGTTTGTTGGTTGGTTTTGAAGGCTATCACAATGCAAGTGTAAAGAAAAAGAAGGTAACTGTGGTGTTGTTTGTTAACCTGGGATTTATTCTTAATTCTTAATGTTTCGGGATAAAAATCCTTTCTACAGTAGAAAGGATTTTTATCCCAAAATATTAAGAATTAAGAATAAATCCCAGGTTAACAAACAACACCACAGTTACCTTCTTTTTTCTTTACACTTGCATTGTGATAGCCTTCAAAACCAACCAACAAACCAATATATACACAATGCTTCAAGCAAATTACAAAACACACACACACACACACACATATATATATATATATATATATCTTATTATAATGGAGATTGTGTGTTTTTCTGTCCGTAACCGAAACTATATTCCTACTCAAGTCACAATTCTCTTAGTTATAGACATCACATTCTCCATGATTTTATTTTTGTCTAAACCTCAATTATTAATAAAATTGTCTTACATTATTAATACTGTTAACCATGTCTACATACTGAAAACATGCAATTATATTTATGTATACAACAAAATAGCGGTTTACAGTGTGAACGGGAAGGCTAATTTGCATATTAATATTAAAAAATCGAATTTAATAAATATGTGCTTAGTATTATTGATTTCTAACTGTTTGGTTTTATTTTAATGAATATAAGCAAAAATCTCTTCAATGAATCTTAAATGAAATCCATTAACAAGATAAAATAACTGTCATTTTATTCTTTACTTCCTCTTTTAACTAAATACTTAAATTAGAAAAAATAACAATGAAAGACGAGAGTGATGGAAGAGTAAGTTTTAGTTGTTCTATTTTTTATTATACTCCCTCTGTTTCAAATCTTTTTATCAGTATTCTTATTTAGTTTCATTAGCCTTTCTAATTTAATACAATATTTTATTACATTAAAACTTAAATACGTGCACCCGGAGGGTGCATATATTTGCTAGTATATATAATAAAACAAAGTAAAACTCTTTAAAAAACGAGGCATTTAAAGTTATGTTATGAAATGTGACATTACCACAATGAAAAAGTGAGCAGTAAATATACATTTCCACATTCTCAAATGTATATAATTGCGTATGAATTGATGTGATTCAACTAGTAAATAAATAAATGAAAAAAAGATAAATAGATAAATAAACAATAATAATTGTCACTTCCGTTTTAAAAACAATAAATAAATCGCTGATTCTTCGAGCAGCGAAAAAAACACGTCCATTCTTCTGACTATCCAGCGTTCCATCTATTTAGGGACTGGCAGAAAATATCGGCTGCAACGAGTTTTAAAAGAGAATTAAGAATAATTAAATATATTATTTAAGGTCAAACTTTGTCTAAATCGATAAGTAGTAACATAATAACCATCATTAAAAAAAGAAAAATATAATTACATATGCAGTTTATTTTTAAAAGATTTAAAACTATTTGTTTTGGTCAATTTCGATGCAATCCGCCATTTTGGCTGTTCTTCAATGGTTTTAGGCGCTTGTTTACAATTTTAATGTAACATTTAGGATGGAAAAAAAATTACCAAAAGTCAGGTAATTATCCGATTTTAATGAAATTTTCAGTATTGATTTAACAATTAATGAATTTTATAATGCATCAGTTATTTCATTTCAAAACTTTAATTTAGTATTTTTGCTATGAAAAATTAATATATAAAATTCATTTAAAACATGAAAATCCTGATGTTAAGTTTAAAATGTTATATTTTTAGATTCTAAAAATAAATATCTACTTAATACAAATCTTATTTTAGGTTCCAAAAGTAATAAGTTTTGAAGAAAAACTCTATTGAAAATGTACCCCCTCCCCTTTTTAAGCAGAAAAGAACATCGTTGTATAATTTTTTTCTTTTATAAAATAATAGCCGATTAAATAATTATCGAAATGAGTAAAAAAGAAATCTCAAAAAAATTAATATTTATTATTTTTTTACATTTTATTTTTCGATTTTCGATACTTATTTTCTCATAGAAGCGCAACCGTAAAAAAAAAATTATGTTTCTATTCATAACTTTGGTCTTCTATCTCTTTATTTATACTGTAATTAGAATAACATATGACCAACTCGAAACAATTTTACGCCCCCAGCATAAGGGGGGGGGGTCAAAATTAAGTGACCTGAAAAAAATTACAAAGTTTTGAAATAAAATAAATAATGCATTATAAAGATCATGCATTGATACATAAACACTGAAAATTTCATTAAAATCCGATAATTTCCTGATTTTTGGTAAATTATTTTCTGTAGGGGGGCTAAAGTCATTTAGTCAAAAACGCATTTTAGGCTCCGTTTGCCAGTCCCTGCATATATTGTATTGTATTTATTTATTATTTATTTAAGTTTTTTGCAGCATGCAACCCACGTTTTGTAAATCCATCCGTCTTCATTGATGGAAAAGCATTAAAGATTGTTGACACGTTTAAATATTTTGGATAAACAGTTACGTCTGATGGAAAACTGGACAAAGAAATCCATTCCAGAATAGGTAAAGCAAGCACTGCATTCGGCAACCTGAAACATCGATTATGGAATACCAAAGATGTATCTCTTAAAATAAAATTAACATCTACAGAGCAGTCATACTTTCTACCCTACTGTATGGTGCTGAAACTTGGACACTTCACCGCAAGCACATAAACCAACTTGACGCCTTTCACATGCGTTGTCTTCGAGCCATTTGCGATATAAAATGGGATGATACAGTAAAAAATAGCACAATATTTTTTTTTAAATGTAACATTTCTGGCATCGAAACCTTACTAGCCAAGGTTCAGCTTAGGTGACTTGGTCACGTTGTCAGAATGAATGAGAACAGGCTTCCAAAGAAAATTTTATACGGACAATTACCAAATGCTAAGCGTTCAATTGGACGTCCTCTCCTACGCTTTAAAGACAAATTGAAGTACAATTTGAAACGTCTCAATATTAACCCGAGTGCTTGGGAAAATCTAGCATCAAATCGAAAGGAATGGCGTAAGACATGTTTTGCTAGACTAAAGAGCTTTGAAGAAAATAGATTGAAGCATCGAGATCAGCTCCGCCTAAGTTTAAAACAAAACCGTCTGACCCCCGCCTTAGAACATTTAATTTGTCAGTGTGGCTTCATAGATCGCAGCAAGGCTGGGCTGCTATCACACTCGAGAAACACAACATGTCTTCTTGATAGCATGCACAACATGGAAGGAAACAAAGCACTTACTGCTGACCTTCTTCTATTGTTCACGATAAAAGAGTCCGCCATATATATATATATATATATATATATATATATTAACTAGCAGTGGCTACCCGGCGTCGCCTGGGTAGAGAGGGATTTTTTAAGTTAGTCCCGCAGATCCATTATTACTGAATCGTGAGTTGAATCATTGTGATATGTCCCATTTAAATCCCTATGTAAAAAATAAACCTTGCATTGATCCAGCTACTCTGAAAAGAAATGTTAATGTCTACTTTCTAAAATATTAAATGAAAAAAAATCCATGCTGTTATCATTTAAATTTCATCTTTTTAATTATCTTCACGAATATAAATCAAAATCTCTATTATTTTGGGCTCAAAAACCAAGCCCTGGTGATATTTAATGTGTATATATATTTACTTTGTCGTTAATTGTTTTATTTTTGAAGTTTCCCCCGGACATACACATAAACACCATTGCCCTTTATATATAGAGAGAGAGAGATAGAAGAGGGGCAAGAAACCACAAGGTTCCTAGTTCAATACCGGCCCTCGCCAACAGCGTATGAGTAGCACAGGGATCTGTGCGGTAAAGTCAGGAGCTGATGGTAGGTTTGGCACTCCACCTCAGACGCAAAAAACAATCTCCTTGGTCTAGCGCTATTTAAAAGGGGATAGACTCCCTCGCTGATTGGCTGATACTGACTTTTGGCCACCCCAACGACTTTACTTACTTATGTATTTTAAAAAAAATTACATTTAACGGAAATACCTGAAAGCTTTAAGTCGCTAAGGATAGGGTTAGGGTTAGGTGGTTGTTTTTCACTAGAGTCTTAGTGACATCAGCCACTCGTCACTCTATCTTACTTAAAGCGAAATATCTTATGCCTTTAAAATTTTTAGTTGACTCTCGTGTGTGTGTGTGTGTGTGTGGAGGACTTTACCATTTTGTAGATTAGTACTATTGATCCTCTGTGGGTGCCCCAAACTTGTGGTCTTGTTCTAAAAGCAATATATGCTCAGTAAATAAGTGAGTTTTCCTTTTTTTTTCCCCATTCTTTTGTAATTCTGTAATTTATTCAGTAACTTATGAGACTAGATTACTCCCACCCCCAAGCAATGCTGGGTGGTACTTCAGCTAGTATATAATGATTCTATAGCTTTATGATATCACTTAATAAAAATAATTGCATAATTATATTATATTGATTCTCTTTTGTCATAATCCAATGCTCTTGTATTATAATAAATGAGTCTTATGCTATTTATGATTAAAGATAAAATTGATCAACTAATTGACTCTTCTTTCTGTTCAGGTACCAAAACAAAAGATGAGCTCCTCTCAGAGCAGCACCAACAGCTCTGAAATGAGATCCACTCGCAGTAACAGTGAACCAAGTAAAAGTGATAAAATCAACACAGGGGTCCTTGGAACATTACTGGGGGTCCACAAAAAAATACCAAATGTGTGTGTGTGGGGGGGGGGGCTCATGGTGATTTGTGGCCATACAGCAATTCAATTTCAGAGCAATTGTTAGTATGAGAATTAAATTTTGGGTCCGTTTAGCTCAGTCGTTAGAGCGTTCGGCTAGGAACCACAAGGCTCCTGGTTCGGTACCAGCCCTCGCCAAATCAGCGTATGAGTAGCACAGGGATCTGTGCAGTAAAATGAGGAACTGATGGTAGATGTGGTGCTCTTGTGACTTGGTTCATTGTTTGAAATTAGAAAAAGAAAGAAAGGAAAAAAACAGAAATGTTGTCCAGTGGCTTGGGTCAGAGTAGGGTCAAAACAAATGGTGGTGATCATAAGGCCACACAATGTGGTCGGAATGTCTGTAAGGGAATCGAAAGTAGGTCTCAAGTAGGTCGGAAGACCCCTGGAGTGGTGGAATTGAGGGGTTCCCTACCCCTCAATTTCACCACTAATTCACTTTCTCTTCTATAAACACAAATGTGCGTATTTTGCTTTGAATAAAGTCAGACTGAGGATGTTCTTCGCGTCAGAAGGACGAAATATTTCTCTCCTACTTGGACTTGTTTGAGTCATTATTTTTGTTCACTTTTCCTTTTACCTCACCTCATACTGTCGGATTTTACTCCAATCCTCCTAACTTCATATATATATATATATATATATATATATATATATATATATAGTCATCCACTGACACGTGTTTTGACTTATCATGTCTCTTCAGTGTGGCTAGACATTTGTAAGCCACCTACAGCCGGGATTGAAATCCGATCGGTTCAGTGTCAGTCAGACACCTTAACCGCCAGGCTGTCATCACCTACAGCATGCGAAGGGGATTTTAACTGTTTTAATACACACACCGCTTTTTATGTAAATCCCTATATATAGGAGAGCGTTGCGTTTAGTCGCTTTAGTTTGCGGCCGTCAGTGAAATCCTCCCAAAGTGCTCAACCCTAGGGGGATGGGGAGCATATATATATATATACATATATATATACAGGGTGACCCACCCAAAAAAAACAAGATCTAAATTCTTTTTTTTGGGGGGGTCACCCTGTATATATATATATATATATATATATATATATATATACCACTTCTTCACAGAATAAGGCCATTTCTACAAGTAGTTCGGATGTGAGCACGCCGAGTGTCCCCTGATTCAAGTTTGTTTCTTTCCTGTCACACATGAAGCTCTTTCTAGGTTTCCACTCGCATGCGACCGTATGTTATCGAGAATCCCAGCCCTCGACAGGCAGGCCCTGCCACATAGGTCAAACATGTGGTCAGTCCCAGATGTAAGAGATGTTTCCATGCTGTCCGTCATGTGCTGCTTATGCAGAGGCCGCTTTAGGATGGGGTGCTCGAGCTGCCTTACCTCAATTCCATACAGCTATCATGAAGCTGCTTATACAAAAGAATTTGTACCCGGACCCCACCTCTGTCAATTGGTCCTCCTCGCTGAAGCGAACTTCCGCAAGGCTCAAGATGTCTGCCCCATATCAAGAATTATTTGCCACGGCTCCAGTTCATTGTCCAGGGCCCCGGGAGATGTCCGAAAATTTCAGGTGGCTATTGTTAGCCTAGTTTTGTTGTAATGTTTTCTTGCTTTCATTCTGTTAATGTGAACAGCCACCAGCCGCAGGCTACCGGCCAGCTTGATATTTGCTCCTTCCCAGATATCTGGGTGGGCAGTCCTACCCAGGGGCTACTCAGTCACTCACATCCTCGCCACGCATGTAGAAATATCTGCACATGGTGACATGTTGTGCGCTTGTGCGACACGCTCAACATTCTCTCCTTCCCCGAAGACTGGAATCAGTAACAAGCCGAGGCAAGATGACTGAAAGTATTTGGGGAGTGCAGGTGGATGATCTGTCGAGATCTACGGGTCCACCACACCGTGAAAAAAAATGTTTAGCTTTTTCCTAAGTTTTAACTTAGTTTAAGTCAACAGGTACAATTTTCTAATAGAAAATTGAGAGCTTATGAAATAGATGCAAATATTTTACGACAAAGCAAGTACATCGGCATTTAAGAAAAAAAAAATATAACACTTAGCTTTCGACAAGAGTTGGCCATGGCATGACTTTGTATCATTTTAACTTTTACTGACTTACTTTCAACAACCAATGCCTTAATAGTGAGAGGAGGTGGGGGGGGGGCATATATATATATATATATATATATATATATATCTTCTTATTATAATGGAGATTGTGGGGGTTTTTGTCTGTAACCGAAACTATATTACTACTCAAGTCACAATTCCCTTAGTTATTTACATCATATTCTCCATGATTTTATTTTTATTTAAACCTCAATTATTAATAAAATTGTTTTACATCATTAGGACTGTTGACCATATCTACATACTAATAACATGCAATTGTATTTATATATGCAAAACATAGCGGATTACAGTGTGAATGGGAAGGCTAATTTGCATATTGATATTAAAAATTTGATTTTAATAAATATATTCTTAGTATTATTGATTTCTTATTGTTTGGTTTTATCTTATTGAATATGAGCAAAAATCTCGGGGATAAATCTTAAAAGAAATCCATTAAGAAGAAGAAATAACTGTAATTTTATTCTTTACTTCCTATTTTAACTAAATAGTTAAATTAGGAAGATTTACCAATGAAAGACGGGAGTAATTGAAAATGATGGAAGAGTTAGTTTCAAAGTTGTTCTATTTTTCATTCATACCCCCTCCGTTCCAAATTTTTTTATCTGCATTCTTATTCAGTTTCATTAGCCTTTCTAATTTAATATGATATTTTATTATATTCAAACTTAAATACTTGCACCCGGCGGGTGCATATATTTGCTAGTATATATAACAATCGAAGAACACTTAACAAGATGGTTTTCACTCAACAAATGGATGCTCCACTTTACCAGATCATTTTTCTGTCCTTTTTTTATGGCTTATCAAATACATTGAAACCTTTCGCCAAACCTGTTGGAATTATGTGGATATAGGATGTGCTCTATTTATAGACTAGCTAAGGCCACGTGATTGACTCTTGTAACCAATCACTAGCAATTCTACTGGCCTGATAAAATACTTAACCCCTCCCCCCACTCATTGGTCATAATTAAAACTGCACTCTGTGAGGACGGACACACACAGGATTGCCGGATCTGTGTTACATAATTATTAGATAGATAATATTTATGTGCAATAGTGTAGAAACAAGATGGCGTTTTAAGTGCAGCTGATGGCCTTGAGGAATGAGTGACAGTGTTGACCTCAGTCCTCACCCTACCTTCCGGGTATAGCCGTGAGAACCGGTAGAGAATACCCTATCTTCCGGTTTAGATAGTAAGTAAGTTGCAGTTAGTTAGAAGGTAGCAGCGAACTCGAAGGGGTAAGTCGCGTTATACGCGCGGTCCCTCATCTGCGCAAATTGTCTGGTTGGGAATTTTAAAATAAAGTAAGATCAAAGCAAATCGGAGTCTTGTGTTATTACCTCTAAAAACTATCAATGACACAGGGCTTCTGATAAAGACAAATCCCCAATAGAAGACCAGACACGAAGTCCCCAAGAGAAGTCCAGACCTTAGAAGATTCCAGACAAAGACAAGATGTTATAAGATTCCAAAGACGGCCAGAAGAATAGAGTAAGAAAGAAGTAAGTAAAGAAGTAATGAAGAGGGTATACAGCATCTGTACCAATACTCTCGAAGGACTTATATTTTATACCAGTAACTGAGAAAACTTTAGTAACCAACATGATTCACATTGTCGACGGACTCTTTATCAAGGATTCCACCAGATAAGCGCTTCTGCTATAAGGCCAAAGAATGGCCCATAAAAACGTAACAAAACCTTTTTTCTTCTAACTCTGATTTAAAGTCAAAAAGAAAGTATTTGAGAACAATTGAATAACTATTCCTATCTAATCATATACGAGGATCAGCTGAAAAGTTCATAGTCTGACCAAGATACTCTCATGAAATGGAACCATGTATGTATATCATGCATATAAAAATGTTTCTGTATGTGTAAAGTAAAATCTAATCACCGCTCTGTCGGCTGGGGCGTTAGAATGCATCGATTGCACCTCTGCAGAGGGGTAAAACTCCCCCAATGGGGCCGCCTGTGGTGGCGACCCGTGATGCTTAATGATAGAGCCCTGGTGGATGAGCAGTTCATGACTTGCAATACTCCACTTTGGCCCTATCTTGGGCTAGACGGGCGGTCGGAGAGGCCCCCTCCGATCAATCGGCTGGTCACGTCAAACCCTAGCACCTATATGATTTTCCCAACCCTATTGCCCTTATGGCAAGCCACAACCCCTTTTTATCATATGGGTGCTAGAAGGCGGTGACTGGGGGTCCACATGTCCTGGGAATGACGTTAAACTCTATCTGATAGTGAGGTGGAGCACCCCTTCATCACCATTGCTCCCTGGTCCACTCTGACCCGGAGTGGTAGTACCTGTTAGGGTCTCATATATGGGTTAAATAGAAAAATGTATTTATAAAAAAAATTGTATTATCCATAAAGAATTGATTCATTTCAAAACTTTATCGGCATTAAATGACCCCCTGAGGTTGATATGCCGTAAAACAAAACAAACCAAACCAAAATCTAATCAATGTCTAACCCTTCTTTGGTGCAGGGTAGGGGATGCTCAACCAGGAACGGCTCTTTTATCATGTATCAATTAATAACCCCGGGCGGGTTGATATGCCGTTAAAATCAATCAATCAACCAACTATCATTATTAAACATTATCTAAAAGGACATTTTATGGGTTGCTTGCTTCTGAGTAATTTTCTATCAATGTCTAACCCTTCTTTGATGCAGGGTAGGGGATGCTCAACCAGGAAAGGCTCTTTCATCATATATCGATCCTAAAATCAATAAATTATATTTGCCACTTTAGGCGTTGATTGGATAAGAAAAAGCATATATTGGATTAGTCTTTTTTTATATTCTATTGCTATATTTCTATATTTTTCTTTGTTTTGGATTTTTTTTATTTTTGCTCATTCGATCCTTCCGTAAAAAAGAAAAAACAATTTTAGGAGAGGATGTAAAAATATTTAGTCAGTCTGTATTTGTTTTGCCGAGAGAAAAAAAAAACAGTTTGTGTTTGTCGATGATCGGTAGTAATTTGTTTTATGATCAGCTGTTCTCGGTAATGTGTTAAACCAAAAAAAAAAAAAGAAAGAAGATCTATGGAAGCTCTAAAGCAACAAAAATCAAACCATTTATTATTAGGGAAAAAAAGTAGTCCTGATAGTCAAAACTTTTCCTGATTGGCTGGCAGCTGATAGTCAATCTTCACCTTACTTTACCGGGAGCCATATTTACTTTCGGGATTTTTTTTTTTTTTTTTTTTTTTTTTTTGAGAGCGTCAAAGTTTTGGTCTTTGAGGGTTTTTTTTTTTTTTCAAAGAACACCAAATGAAAAGAGTAAGAGGTGTGAAAATGAGGAAAAGTACAGTAAAGAAAAAGAGATGTGCGGAAATTGAATGAAAGAGAATGAAAGAGAATGAAAGAAAGAAAGAAATTAGAAAGAAAAAAAGAAAGAAGAAAAAAGACTAGATAAAATCAAAGAAAGAAAAAACAGATCTGGCGAAAAACGAAAAGAATGAGAGTAGCAGATGAAGAAGAAAGGGAGAAAGAATTGATGAATGAATGAATTAATGAATGAATGAATGAATGAAAAACACCGAAAAGAAAGAATAGAATAGAACATATAAAGAAATATTAAAGAAAGAAAGAAAGAAAGAAAGAAAGAAAGAAAGAAGAAGAAAGAAAGAGAGAAAGAAAGAGAGAAAGAAAGAAATATTGATAGAAGAAAGAAAGAAATATTGTCAGAAGAAATATTAAAGAAAGAAAGAAAGAAATATTGTCAGAAGAAATATTAAAGAAAGAAAGAAAGAAAGAAAGAAAGAAAGAAAGTATAGAATAAAATAGATAAAGAAATATTGATGAAAGATATAAAGAAAGAAAGAAAGAGAGAGAGAAAGGAAGGAAGAAAAAGAAAGAAAGAAAGAAAGAAAGAAATATTGATAGAAGAAAGGAAGAAATATTGTCAGAAGAAAGAAAGAAAGAAAGAAAGAAAGAAAGAATAGAATAGAATAAAATAGAGAAAGAAAGAAAAAAAGAAAGAAAGAAAGAAAGAATAGAACATATAAAGAAATTTTAACGAAAGAAAGAAAGAAAGAAAGAAATATTGTCAGAAGAAAGAAAGAAAGAAAGAAAGAAAGAAAGAAAGCATAGAATAAAATAGATAGAGAAATATTAAAGAAAGAAAGAAAGAAAGAAAGAAGAAAGAAAGAAAGAAAGAAAGAATAGAACAGATAAAGAAATATTAATGCAATAAAGAAAAAAGAAAGAAAGATGAAGTTAATGAAAGAAAGGAAAACGGTAAAAACGAAAGAAAGCCAACAGAGATATGTTGAATTTACTTACACATAACGCTTAAAAAAGAAGAAAAAGAAATGAGTTCATCTTCAAACTGCAATTAGAAGGAGTAAAACTAAAACGAGGCTCTGCCGCCGCCGCCGCCGCCGCCGCGAATTCGTCATTTACCTCATTTCGTGCTGACAGATCAACATCAAACTCTCGTCTTGATATACGAGAGTTGTATTACGAGCGAGAGTAGAGAAATGTCGGACAGTAATAGGTTGGTGTCAAACAAAAATAGAAAGAGAAAGAGCAAGAGAGAAGGAGAAAGAGAGATAGAAGGGGGGGGGGTCATTAAATAAAGAGAAACGCTAAGAAAAGAAGAAGAAGAAGAAAAGAAGAATATATATATTGATAGGCCGTAGAAATAAACAACATTAAAAGTCTATAAGGCAATTCATCAAAAATGATAAAAGTTCCGACACTTTGGCGAAATTAGACGACATTTGATGACATTATTTGATGACAAGATGGCGTCGCCAATGACAGAAAAACAAATTGAAAACAAAAAAAAAGGCAGACGATAACTGAAATGGTATTTGCATTTGCAAAGAAGACAGGATTGGATTTGGAAATAGATAAAAAGGGGAAAGTCATTTTAGAATTAGTGTTTCTTTTTTTGTTTTTTGTTTTGTTTTGTTTATTTTTTTATGTTTTTGTTTTGTTTTTTTTGTTTTTGTTTTTTGGGGGGTGTTTGTTTTTGTTTGTTTTTTATTTTTTATTTTGGGGGTTTTGGGGCTGGGGGGGGGGGCTGAGGTGGGATTTGCAAAGAAGACAGGATTGGATTTTTTGGAAATATATAAAAATTGGAAGTAATTTTAGAATTAGTAAGTTTTTTTTGTTTATTATTTGCTTTGTATTTGTTTTTTTTGTTTTGTTTTTTTTTTGGGGGGGGTTAGGGGTGAGTTTATTTTTTTGTGGGGGGGTGAGGCGGGGGTTGCAAAGAAGACGGGATTGGATTTGGAAAATAGAAAAAAAAGGGGGAAGTAATTTTAGAATTAGTAAGTTTGTTTTTTTTGGGGGGGTGTTTTTTCAAGGTTTTTTATTTTTATTTTGTGTTATTGTTTTGTTTTTGTTTTTTTAGTGTGTTTTTTCCTACTTTTTTTTTTTTCTTTTTTTTTTTGTTTTTTTTTTTTTTTTTGACAGGGCTCCAGATATTTGCTTCCCGATAAAATGGAAGATGTATGGCTTTATGGTAGACATTTTTGAATACAACGATCGCGTTGGGTTTTTGTGATTTTATTCACCAAGATACAATATTGGTTAAATTATTTTTTCAGAGTTGCGTCCCTATGACTTATGGGGGGCGGGGGTGGGTACCATTGTAGTGTGATGAATTCATTTATTCATCCTAAGGGTAAGAGTTTAAAGGATATTAAAAGAAATACGACTGTGGGGCTCCATACCATATTAAAAGAAAATCTGCTTCGAACAATGGAAGTCTTGCTGGAATAGAAGAAGTGAATGCCCAGGAGACCATTTTGAAGGAAATTAACGTTGTTCGTTTCTATCTTGGTAAACACAGTTTCAGTCTCAATACTTTTTGAACATACTTCCTACGACGATAAACGTTAAGCTACCAGGGGTGGTAGTACCTGTTAGGTACTCCGACCAATCGAGACATGCTGGAATTTAGATTAAAAACTAATGAAATAGATCACTAATTAGGACTGAGCTTATTCTATTAGTGACCACCCCAAGTGGGGCTTAACAGGTTTTAATTCAGAGTTTTCCTTCTCCTAGACTGGTTGACTAACCAACGTTAAAGAGTCTAATCTGTCCTACTATGCACCCCTCGGGCGGGGGAGGTCCACTGGCTTCGGCCCTGGACCGTGGCTACAATTATCAGCGTTTATCCCAGGGGGCTATCCCCCAGGCAACACCTACTCCCTTGATTTAAAGGAGCAGGACTGAGTCTATTGCCCGGTGCCTGAGGCGCCCCCTTGAGGATCAACGTATTCTTTTGCACCCGCCACCCACGGCTCCTGGGTGCTCCCACATTAATAGGGCCTTGTGCCTAACCCGTACTCGTGGAGTACGTGCTAGATATAGTCTGCCCTACTATTTACCCATAGAGAGAATAGTTGGATTCATACCTTTCCCCAGGGTATTGGCGTTAAGTGAACTGTAGCATCGTCCAGGATTTGAACTCTACTAAAGAGATCATTTTGAAGAAAATTAAGTGTGGCTAGACAGTAGAGTACCTGCAGCCGGGAGCGAAACCTGTATATTTTTTATCAGTCTGATTCCTGAATCCCTCGACCATCAGAGAATTTTAGCTGATAAATACATACACAGGTACATATGTTACGGTCTCTTAGGGAGATCATATCTGTAAATAACAGTGTCTTGCTTACGCGAAATACGGTTTATATATATATATATATATATATATATATATATATATATATATATATCAATAAAGGAAGGAAGAACTCAACACCATAATTCCATAATAAATTTATTTCGACCAGATATATATATATATATATATATATATATATATATATATATATATATATATAAGTTAAGGTAACGTGGACGTTAAATTAACAGCGTTTGGTAACTGTCAGTTTTCTCGCCTATGTGATATATATATATATATATATATATATATATATATATATTATATATATATATATATAATACAATCAGAATATATAAAAAATGTGAGTCTATTTTTTATTCTTTTTATTTTTTTTGGGGGGGGGTTGTATCTTTTGTAGAATGCCTCCGGGCACCCTCGCATCCTGCCTCGACAGATGAAAAAAAAAAAAGAATATAAATTGTGCGCATGTGCAGGCGTTTTTCCCTTTCTCTGAAGCAATTCAGTCAGTGCGCATGTGCAACGCTGAATAAAATGACTTTGGGATTTTCGCTGGAAAGAGTTCAGCCACACAGGCGGAGATGGAAAATTGCTTATTAGGGAGGCAGCGATTGGAAAAATTATTTGACGGACAGGGGCCAGGGGCAATAGTCACGTGACACCCAGTTGGTGAAAGAATGGCGGGAATGGCGGCGAGAATGTAGAAACATAGAATACAAAGTTGATCGTGTGTCGTGTGTCTGAGCGCTCGAGTGAGAAAAAAGAGTGGCAAGTTTTCCTAGGGAAAGAAACATACTATCATGGATATTTTTTATAAGCTGACTGACATAAATTGATAGATAGATAGATAGATAGATGTGAATAGGCTGGGATAGATAGATAGATAGATAGATAAATATGAATTAACTGAATTCTTTTCCCTATATTAAAATATATCATATCTATTATATATATTATATCTCGAATGAGAAAAAGAGTTGAGTGGCAAGTTTTCCTAGGGAAAGAAACATACTATTATGGATATTTTTAATAAGCTGACTGACATAAATAGCTAGATAGATAGATAGATAGATAGATAGATGTGAATAGGCTGGGATAGATAGATAGATAGATAGATAGATGTGAATAGGCTGGGATAGATAGATAGATAGATTGATAGATATATAGATAGATAATGAATGTATTGAGATAGATAAATAGATAGATAGATAGATAGATAGATAGATAATGAACAAGTACGGAAATACAGACTGGCTGACAGATAGATAGATAAATAGATAATGAACAAGTATAGATAGATAGATAGATTGATTGATTGATTGATTGATTGATAGATTGATAGATATATAGATAGATAATGAACGTATTGAGATAGATAGATAGATAGATAGATAGATAGATAGATAATGAACGTTTTGAGATAGATAGATAGATAGATAGATAGATAGATAGATAGATAATGAACGTATTGAGATAGATAGATAGATAGATAGATAGATAGATAATGAACAAGTACAGAAAGACAGACTGACTGTCAGATAGATAGATAGATAGATAGATAGATAGATTGATTTATTGATAGATATATAGATGGATAATGAACATATTGAGATAGATAGATAGATAGATAGATTGATAATGAACAAGGAGAGACAGACAGACAGATGGATAGATAGATAGATGGATAGATAGATAGATAGATTGATTGATTGATCGATTGATTGATTGATATATATATTGATATAGATAGATAGATTGATTGATTGATCGATCGATTGATTGATATATATATATATATATATATATATATATATATATATATATATATATATATAATGAACATATTGAGAGAGATTGAGAGAGAAATAGAAGATGTGTTGTATTTTAGATATGTGTTGGAATAAACAGTTGTTTCTGTCACCCAATTTAAACATTAAATTTGATGACAGCAACAACTGTTTATTCCAACACATATCTAAAACAAAACACATCTTCAATTTCAACAACGCATCCATGATTGTATACATCCACAACAAAAGATTAAGCCAAATATTCAAAGGCAACGCCATAAGTAACACACCAAATGTTAATTGTAGATCCGGCTTCTTTAATATTTTCTCACACCTAGGCAAGGCCATCATAAACAGCTATAGACCAAAAAGACAACATCACGATACTTAGCAAAAAAAAAGTAAATAATAAACAAATAAACACACACACCTATAATAAAACCCACTACCATTCCCTACTTTTACATGACCCTGTGATAAGTAACTGAGAGTTACTGTTTTAATATTACCTCCCCTTTGTGTAAATCTTTAGCTTTCTGAACGTATATAAACTCCCAAGAAAACTGCCACTGTATTATAAGTAGAATAAAGCTTTCTCGAGTGTGACCGCGTGTGTTCATTTATTATTACAGACACATTATATCTCTACCTAACCCAGTGCATATGACCCACCGACGACCTCTTTCCACACCAAAACACCCCTGACCTGACTAGCTATATCTAAAAAAAAATCGTTACGACCTTACGTGGCTGAGAAGCCCAGCCTTCGATAGGCAGGCTCTGCCACACACGTCACATATATAGTCCGGTTTAAATATAGGAAATGTGTCCATGACATCCGTCATGTGCCGCTTACGTAGAAACCGCTTCAGGGTGGAGGGTTCGATCGGTCTTACCTCAAACCCCTTACAGCTATCATAAACAAGCCTTCTCCAAGCCACACGATTCGTAGCTATTCTCTCCCATTCATGGACGTTTACATATATACAATATACATACACATATATATAAACATACACATACACACACAATATATATATATATATATATATATATATATAAATGCAACGTTCTCCTATAAAAGGGATGGAGCACTCTATGGCGGCCTTTACATACATACAGATGTGTGTATTAAAACAGTTAAAATCCCCTTTGCATTCTGTGGGTGACGATAGCTAAGCGGTTTAGCTGACCGACTGATGCTGAATCGATCGGATTTCAATCCCAGCTGTAGGTAGCTTACAAATGTCTAGCCACACTGAAGAGACTTGATAAGTCGAAACACGTGTCTGTGGATGACTTTATATATATATATATATATATATTCTAGCCAATACGTTTTATTCCGTGGTAATATAATTAAAAGAATTCCCCCCGTTTTTGTTTTGGGGGGGGGGTCAATAAAGTAAATGATCAAATTTTGTTCTCCAAATGATTTCGATACGAAGGGTGTTCGTGGTTCTTTTTTTCTTTTTTTTGCGGAGGGGTTGGGTCAGCCAAAACGCGTCCGATAGAATTTATTGCCATAATAATATTCATTAACTTTCAATAATAGATAGAACCAAGCCTAAAAAAAAAGGCGGGGGAAAAAGTAAAAGTCTAAAAATGGCGGCCATTATAAAGCCTATTTATACGAAACTACGGCACATCAACGATAAGGCTACACAATGGATTTTCTTCTTTTTTGTTCTTTCTTCTTTTTTTTCCATTCTTGTATCTTGCTGCTAACTTTAGGAGTTCTACAGCTGTGGATAGAGACATTAAATACATGTCATTCGGCCGAATTACTTGTTGATAGTAAAAAAGGGGAGAAACATAATTCAATTAACTTGAGGCGACTTTTTCCCCCGTCGCATCTTCAGGGAAAAAAAAAGGATTAAGTGATTTTTCCACATCCAGATTTTCTCGTTTTACGTTGCTTGAAAAACACATATTTCTTTTATATATATATATTTATTTATTTCTTTTTGTTCTTTTGGGGGTGGCTTTTTTCTTTTTTGTGTTTTATTTTTGTTTATTTGTTGTTTTCTGGAGTTCTTGTATTTTATATATATATACTTATGTATATACTTATACTTATATATATATATATATATATATATATATATATATATATATATATATATATATATATATTTACCAACCCCCAGGCACGAGCAGGATGTGACACAAGGTCAATTTCTTAAGCGGAGTTCAACAGGTTTGAATTCAGAGTTTTCCTTCTCCTAGACCGGTTGCCTAAATAATCTACAAAAAACACAAATTTTGAAAAACACATATTTCTTTTTTTTTTTTTTTTTTTTCTTTATTTCTTTTTGTTCTTTTTGGGGCTGGCTTTTTTCTTTTTTGTGTTTTATTTTTGTTTATTTGTTGTTTTCTGAAGTTCTTGTATTTTTATATATATATATAGATAGATAGATAGATAGATAGATAGATAGCCTGGAATAGTCACCGCTTCAGCTTTCATTGGAATGGTGCGCCAAATTGCAGTAGTATTAGGAGAGTGCTCGATATAAAGAATAGAGCTATTATATAATATAATAAAATAAATATATAAAGGTATTACATATCTATTTATTTGATGGCAATAGAACAGTCACAACCTTAGGTTTCATATATGCAAAAATCCAATACATTCATCAGGTGACGTTGATACGAATACAAGGAAAATCGAAAAAATCGAAAAATTCAAAAGGTTTTTTTATGGGCATAAGATGTTTATGATTGGATGAAGTGATATGCGTGTGCCTTTAGTGTATTTGGGGATGCGTATGTGTGTTTATGGACAGTGCAAAGGTTATGTATACAAATTGGTGGGTTTCACACACATTCACATTGTTCTACGAGTGTGCGACGTCTGAACAATGCCGAAGTGTGAGCGTTTGTATTCGCATGAATATGTGTGCGTGGGTGGGTGTATATTGCTGGGTTGGATGGATGTTGACATGAGGTCTGTATGAAAAATGGATCCTGTCAACGGTTTGGGTGTGGCGCGATTCAATGAAGGATGTTAAATAATTCTAATATTAAGATTTCACATATTTTATATACTGTAAGTGGGTTGGGGTATGGGTTGTGGAAGTTGGTCAGATGTTAAGCTAATCGTGGTTGGTAAAAGGTTCCAAGTATGTACGCACGCTCGTAGTTTCACTTATACATGCGTACACGTGCACACACATACATACATAGATTGATGCACGCGCGCATGTTCATACATCCATTAGTACGTATACACTCATACATAACAGTACTCGTACACTCATACATAATGGTACTTACACATACCTAATACATCCTCATCCCCTGCATATGTACCACATATATGCACACACATACATATGCATATATACATATATATGCACCTATCCATACACATACATCCATACACATACATATATATGCATGAACATACATATACATACATATGCATACATACATACGCGCATACACACACGTACATACATGAACACGTGCACACATAAACATATAAACAGACTGAGATAGGTAGAAAGAAAGAAGTAAAAGACTGAGAGAGATAGATTGATGGATAGATAAAATAGATAAAATGGACAAAGATGGGTAGATAGAATGTTAGATAGATGGATAGATCGGGAAACAGACTGAGATAGATAGATAGATAGATAGATAGATAGAAACGGATAGATAGGTAGATGAGGAAACAGACTGAGATAGATAGATAGATAGATAGATAGATAGAGCGGATAGATAGGTAGATGAGGAAACAGACTGAGATAGATAGATAGATAGATAGATAGATAGATAGATAGATAGATAGATAGAAGCGGATAGATAGGTAGATGAGAAACAGACTGAGATAGATAGATAGATAGATAGAGGAAACAGACTGAGATAGATAGAAACAGACTGAGATAGATAAATATATAGAGGATAGATGAGGAAACAGACTGAGATAGATAGATAGATAGATAGATAGATAGATAGATAGATAGATAGAAGCGGATAGATAGGTAGATGAGGAAACAGACTGAGATAGATAGATAGATAGATAGATAGGAAGCGGATAGATAGGTAGATGAGGAAACAGACTGAGATAGATAGATAGATAGATAGATAGATAGATAGAAGCGGATAGATAGGTAGATGAGGAAACAGACTGAGATAGATAGATAGATAGATAGATAGATAGATAGATAGATGGAAGCGGATAGATAGGTAGATGAGGAAACAGACAGATAGATAGATAGATAGATAGAAGCGGATAGATAGGTAGATGAGGAAACAGACTGAGATAGATAGATAGATAGATAGAGAGATAGAGAGATAGATAGAAGCGGATAAATAGGTAGATGAGGAAACAGATAGATAGATAGATAGCGGATAGATAGGTAGATGAGGAAACAGACTGAGATAGATAGATAGATAGATAGAGAGATAGAGAGATAGATAGAAGCGGATAAATAGGTAGATGAGGAAACAGACTGAGATAGATAGATAGATAGATAGATAGATAGATAGATAGAAGCGGATAGATAGGTAGATGAGGAAACAGACTGAGATAGATAGATAGATAGATAGATAGATAGATAGAAGCGGATAGATAGGTAGATGAGGAAACAGACTGAGATAGATAGATAGATAAATAGATAGATAGATAGATAGAAGCGGATAGATAGGTAGATGAGGAAAGACTGAGATAGAGATAGATAGATAGAGGATAGATAGGTAGATGAGGAGACAGACTGAGATAGATAGATAGATAGATAGATAGCGGATAGATAGCTAGATAGATAAGCGGATAGATAGGTAGAAGAGGAAACAGACTGAGATAGATAGATAGATAGATAGATAGATAGCGGATAATAGGTAGATGAGGAAACAGACTGAGATAGATAGATAGATAGATAGATAGATAGATAGATGGAAGCGGACTAAGATAGATAAATAGATGTAGGATAGATGGATAAACAGATTGAGAAAGATAGGTAGATAGGCACAGACTAAGATGCATATATAGATAGAAACAGACTGAGATAGATAAATATATAGATGTAAGAGTGTAAAAAAATAAGAGATAGGTAGATAGATAGATATATAGATAGATAGAAACAGGTTGAGATAGATAGATAAATAGATAGGTAGCTAGATGGATACATATATGCATAGAGGGTGACACCCACCAATGCACGTGGTCGCATGCACACACATGCACCCGGGTACATATTAACATACATACTCTTGCAGGTATACAAACTCTGAACTAGGAGGCAAGCACACACGTACATACAAGGACTCACATGCTCGTGTGCGCTCGCATGAATCATTACGTGAGGGTAGTGATATGTAATGAAGAGTAAACATTGTAAAAACGAGAAGCATAGTATTGGGATTGATTGGTGCTGGAGTGAAAGGGGGGGAGAGAACGCGCACGTGCATGCATGTATGCATGTGCGTGTGTGTGCGTGTGGTAGAAGTGACGTGGTGTGTGATTATATACACGAGTTACCAATTTAGTTATTGTTGTGGGAGTAATATTGCGGCTGGTGGGGAGTGGGTTATGCAACCGTGGGTTGTAGATATGGTACGAGGGTACAATTATGGAAGTGTGCTGTATAGGGTAGAGGAAAAAATTATACTTACATTTTTGATGGATTTATGCAGGGTTGATATTGGTTAGTGTTAATGTATAGTGGTGATGAGTTCTCGAAATTTCGTAACATCTATACTATATCCGATAAGCTTTTCTTTGTTTTTGTTTTCTTCTTTATTTTTTTTTTTTTTTTTTTCAAATTCCTGTCACAACTTTAATTATATCAATTCACAATTCCCAGTATTTAAGAGTATTAATATAAATTGTTTAAGCAATATGCAATTGAGGGCGGAGTTGAAATGACTGGGAAGAAAAGAATTAATCAAAATTCATGTATTCTTCTTCTTATCAATTCAGACTTGTTTGTGTTAAAACAAATAAAGATTCGGATACTATTCATAGTGGGATGATGATTCGAGGTAAATTCATCGTATTCACCGCCAGTAAATTTATCGCATCATAAATTCATCGTATCAGATTGTAACATAATGGGGGAGGGAGAGCCATGAGTGTAACACTATGTAAATTAGCACAGAAAAGTTTTTAGCAATAATTACGTGTTAGATGAGAATGGAAAAGTTTAAGGATGAATCATCATAATGCCACATAGTATTGTGAAGATGTGGTGTGTTATGTGTGCGTTAGTGTCGTGCTGTTGGTGTGGCATTGGGTGTGGGTGGTGATGATGAGTTAAGTATATGGGTCGAAATTTGATAGCAGGTGTTTATTTTCATGTCTACACTTGGATAGTATTTCAGATTTTTTGTTTAGGAGGTTGCAATGTGGTAGGTGGGTGATAATGGAGAGTTTTTCCTGGAGGCAAAGAAGACATTTCTTTGTAGACTTGTTATAGGTAGGTGCAATTTTTAGGATTTCCCAGGTTATTTGGGGGGAAATGTTCATATCCTTTAGGTGCCAGATGTGGGTGGATAGTGATGTGCTGGATGAGTAGTTTTTGTTTGCGAAGGAGAGTTTGTGGGTATAGAACCTTTGCTTTAGAGTTCCTTCGGTTGCTCCGATGTAATGTTTAGTGGTTGTGTTGCATTTTACAGTTGCCCTATATACTGCATTCTTCTGTAGGAAAAGACCATCGAAGGGGCACGTGCTTCTGTCTCTGCAGTTGCACTGACTGGTGGGTGATGGTGTGTTTTGGTTGATTTCTACTTTTTTGTTGTGGCTTTTTATAATCTGTGATATGTTTTTAGTGTAACTTACTTTTAGATTATTTCTATTGAAGATTTTGGCTAAAGGGTGGTGTGTGGGGAAGTGTTTACGTATGAGGTTAAGGAAGATTTTGCCGATGCTGGAAGTTACGGATTTGTTAAAAGGAGGGTTAAGCCAGATTATGTTTCTGGTTCTATGGTTTGGCTTGCATTTTGTGGGGGTGTACTCAATGGGTTGTCTGTGACCATTTTTTTAGTGCATTTTGTTTTTGTTGAACATGTATATGTTAGAAGAATTTTCTTCTAACATATACATGTATATATATATGTATGTATATATATGAGGATGGGAGGATTGGAGTAAATCCGACAGAATGTAGTAAAGAATAGAGGGAGAAATGTGGAAAAAGGAACAAAACTCAGACAAGTATATGTAGAAGATATATTTCGCCGTGCTTGGCTTCGTCAGTCGTTTAAGCCGAGGTCAATGCACGGCGAAATATATCTCCTACATATACTTGTCTGAGTTTTGTTCCTTTGTCCACATTTCTCCCTCTATTCTTTACTACATATATATAAATATATCCCCTCCCTCTCTCTCTCTCTCTCTCTCTCTCTCTCTCTCTCTCTCTCTCTCTCTCTCTCTCTCTCTCTCTCTCTCTCTCTCTCTCTCTCTCTCTCTCAAAGTAAAGTCGTTGGGGTGGCCTAATCCTTGTATCAGCCAGACAGCGAGGGAGTTTAAACCCTTTTCACTGGCGCTAGACCAAGGAGATTATTTTAGCGTCTGAGGTGGAGCTCCATACCTACCATCGGCTTCTCACTTTACCGCACAGATCCCTATGCTACTCATATGCTGAGTTGGCGAGGACCGGTATCGAACCAGGAACCTTGTGATTCCTAGCCGAACGCTCTACCGACTGAGCTAAATCGGCCCTGTTTAAGAGAGAGGGGGGAGAGAGATAAATCGAAAATGGGAAAAAGAAACAGAATGTGTCGCAATAACAACACATACACACGCACGCACACACACACACACACACACACACTCATATATATATATATATATATAGAGAGAGAGAGAGAGAGAAACCACAAGGTTCCTAGTTCGATACCGGTCCTCGCCAACTCAGCATATGAGTAGCACAGGGATCTGTGCGGTAAAGTAAGGAGCTGATGGTAGGTATGGCGCTCCACCTCAGACGCTAAAACAATCTCCTTGGTCTAGCGCTATTGGAAAGGGGATAGACTCCCTCACTGACTGGCTGATATCGACTTTAGGCCGCCCACACGACTTTACTCTCTCTCTCTCTCTCTCTCTCTCTCTCTCTCTCTCTCTTTATATATATATATATATATATATATATATATATATATATAATATTGACTCATTCACTGACTCTCTCTTAATTTGTTTTTAAAAATCGAGTTTAAAAAGGAAATTGAGTACACATCATGAATGAACCAAACAAAACTTCTTCGGCATAAAATAACCCAACAAGTCTTGACATGCCGTAAAATCCAACCAACTAACAATCCAGGTTCCACTCTGTCCCGGGGTGGTAGTACCTAATAGGGTCCCATCTATGGGTTAGATAGAGAAAATTCAGTTTTAAAAACGTGTTTTAAAAAATTGAGTTTAAATGAATGAATCAAACAATACCGTCTTCAGCATAAAATAACCCAACAAGGGTTGACATGCCGTAAAATCCAACAACGAGTGCTTACTTGATGATGATGATGATGATGATGATGATGATTGGAACTCCATCTATACATATATAAAGGGCAGTTGTGTGTATATGTATATCCGGTGGAAACTTCGAAAATAAAACAATTAAAGACAAAGTAAATATATATACACATTAAATATCACTAGTGCTTGGTTTTTGAGCAAAAATAATAGAGATTTGATTTATATTCGTGAAGATAATTAAAAAAATAAGATTTAAATGATAACAGCATGGATTTTTGTTTTCATTTAATATTTTAGATAGTAGACATTAACATTTCTTTTCAGAGTAACTGGATCAATGCAAGGTCTATTTTTTTACATGGGGATTTAAATGGGGCATCCCATGAGGATTCATCTCGTGATTCAGTAATAATGGATCTGCGGGACTAATTTCAAAAATCCCTATCTACTGCCGCTGCTAGTAAAAAAAATAACTGTTCGTTAATTGAAGTGAAATGGGGAAGGGTTTTTTTTTTTTAAATAAGGGATATAAATTATGAATTATTTTAATAGAAAAAGTAAAGACGAAGTCGAATGCTTAAATGATGTTTATGATGATAATGATGATGATGATGACGAAGTGTAGAATGCCATTAAAAAAAGAACTTTTAATTGAAAGATGGGAAATGGGGAACGGTTAAAAAGAAAAAAAAAGAAGTGATATAAATAACTGAAGGAAATGTCTTCTTCCTGGTCGATTACAGACGAGAAATGAGGAAAGTGATAAATTTGCATCAAAAGAGAATTTAGTCATCCTCCTACGAATTTTTCGGAGTGGCCATTTTGCCACCACCCCAATTGCTAGTCTGAATGTAAATGAAAAACGCCATTTACGACCCCCCTCGCTGATACTGATTGGCAGATCAACCTCAACATCCGGTACAACTGAGAAAGATACACCCAAATTTAGATAAGACTCCTCGTCATAATCGTCTGAGTGATTTCTTTTCTTTATTATTATTATTATTATTATTATTATTATTATTATTATTATTCCTTTTGAGTTTTTCACATCAGTGTTAGCAGATGGTATTTCACTGGAGACTGAGTGACAACAAGTCTCCTCGGGTCTCCAGTATTCTGAGTATTCTAGCCGGTTGCAGCAATGCAGTAGTCTGGATGGTTTCAATTCTTCCTCTGATTTCCAGGTCCTTCAGTCTTTTTTCCAAGTTTATTGGGACCGTTCCAATTGGTATCACTTTCACCCTTATATTCCACAGCTTTTTCAATTCTCTGGCAAGGTCTAGGTATTTGTCCATCTTTTCGTTTTCTTTCAACTTCACATTATTATTATTATTATTATTATTATTATTATTATTATTATTTTACTCCTTTTGAGTTTTCACATCAACATTAGCTGATGGTCTTTCACTGGAGTCTGAGTGACAGCAAGTCTCCTCAGGTCTCCAGGACTCTTCTGAGTATTCTGGCAGATTGCAGCAGTGCAGTGTTCTGAATGGTTTCAATCCTTCCTCTGATATCCAAACATTCCAGACCCTTTTCCAATCCTTTTGGGACCGTTCCAAGCGCACCAACTACAATTGGTATAACTTTCACTTTCATATTCCATAACTTTTTCAGTTCTCTGGCAAGGTCCAGATATTTGTCAATTTTTTCATTTTCCTTTAACTTCACCCTGTGATCTGCTGGCACTGCAAAATCTACCAGTTGACAAGTTCTTTCTTTTTTGTTAATCAACACTAGGTCTGGTCTTCTTGCTGGGATATATTATTATTATTAGTAGTAGTAGTTTTTCACACCAGCGTAAACTGAAAATCATTCACTGGAGTCTACGTGACAACAAGTCCCCTCAAGCCTCCAGGACCCTTCTGAGTATTCTAGCCGATCTCAACAATGCTGTTGTCTGGATATTATTATTATTATTATTATTATTATTATTATTATTATTATTATTATTATTATTATTTAGGTCCGTTAATTTCGATTTAACCGAATCTAGTCATCTTCCTACGATTTTACACTCATGGCTCAACGTGTTGAAATATTTTGGGTATATAAGGCGTGTTGTAATCCACTACTTAAACTTATTGACTCATCGAGGCCACGTGGTTTAAACGCTGGCCAATCAACGGCCCGAAAACGTGAATAGTTAGCTATTTAATTGCTGATATTCACAGCCGTTCATTTGCAAATTATTCGACATTGACGAACGGACCTGCAACATTAAGGGACATCAAGGAACAACCAAAGGATCATACCCAACACTAAAGGACACCAAGGAACAATCAAAGTATCATACCCAACACTAAAGGATACCAAGGAGCAACCAAAGGATCATTCCCAACACTAATTGACACCAAGGAGCAACCAAAGGATCATACCCAACACTAAGGGATACCAAGGAGCAACCAAAGGATCATACCCAACACTAAGGGATACCAAGGAGCAACCAAAGGATCATGCCCAACACTAAAGGACACCAAGGAGCAACCAAAGGATCATGTCCAACACTGATGGACACCAAGGAACAACCAAAGGATCATACCCAACACTAAAGGACACCAAGGAGCAACCAAAGGATCATACCCAACACTAAGGGACACCAAGCAACAACCAAAGGAACATACCTAACACTGATGGACACCAAGAAGCAACCAAAGGTTTCTTCACTAAGGATCGCACTCTGCTTAACACAATGGATTTCCGCCGGAGGGGATGGCCACAAAAATTGTAACACCACGTGACCCCCATTATGTAACAAAGGTACTAAAAAGTTAAGTAAACTTCAACGACGCTTCTAAGATTTCCCTAGCATAGTACAAAAGATGGATTTTTTTTGTATTCATTAATCTTAATAAGTACTGCGGAATTGTCTACGAATAAACCACACCCTCACTATAGAGATAGATAGATAGATAGATAGATAGAGAGGGGGGAAGAAAGAAAGAAAAAGTGGAAGAAAGAAAGGGAAAGAAACAAATAGTGAGAGAAAGCGAACGAGAGAGGGAGAGACATAAATAGATAGATTGATAAATAGACAGAGAGAGAGAGGGGGGGGAGAGAGAAGAAAAAGTGGAAGGAAGAAAGAGAAAGAAAGAAAGAAAGAAAGAATGATAGAGAGAGAACGAGCGATATATATATATATATATATATATATATATATATATATATATATATATGTGGTATGTCTCTCCAAGGCTGGGCTGGCCTGGTGAGTCATCTGAGAAAACACAACGATAGAGTGTCAGATGCTACTGGCACCCAACTATGATGATAAAAACAGGAAAAAAGTCTTACTCGAACACGAGTTAACATCCATTATTATAATTACTAGCAAATATATGCACCCTCCGGGTGCAAGTATTTTAGTTAAATTTTATAATAAAATATCATATTAAATTAGAAAGGCTAATGAAAGGCTAAGAATGTAGATAAAAACATTTTGAACAGAGGGGGTATGATTGAAAAATAGAACAACTTTGAAACTAACTCTTCCATCATTTTCCGTTACTCCCGTCTTTCATTGGTAAATTTTCCTAATTAAACTATTTAGTTAAAATAGGAAGTAAAGAATAATATTACAGTTATTTCTTCTTGTTAAGGGATTTCTTTTAAGATTTATTGAAGAGATTTTTGCTTTTATTCATTAGGATAAAACCAAACAATTAGAAATCAATAATACTAAGCATATATTTATTAAAATCAACTTTTTAAGATCAATATGCAAATTAGCCTTCCCATTCATACTGTAAACTGCTATTTTGTTGTATATATAAATGTAATTGCATGTTATTAATATGTAGATATGGTCAACAGTGGCTTCGGCCTCTGGACCATTGATATAATTAACGGCGTCGATCCCAGGGGGCCATTCCCCCAGGCAACACCTGCCCCCTCGATTTAAAGGGGCAGGGATGGGTTTATTGCCCAGTGCATGAGGCGCCCCCCTTGAGGGGGAATGCCGACGGGATCGACGCAATTTTTCACCCGCCACCCCATGAGCTTCGGCTTGTGGGTGGTCCCACATAAATAGGGCCTTTGTGCCTGACCCGTACAAGTGGGGTACGTGGAAAATATCATGTAGATATGGTCGACAGTGTAAGTAATGTAGAACAATTTTATTAATAATTGAGGTTTAAATAAAAATAAAATCATGGAGAATATGATGTAAATAACTAAAGGAATTGTGACTTGAGTAGTAATATAGTTTCGGTTACAGACAGACAAACCCACAATCTCCATTATAATAAGATACTTATATATGTACTCGTAATTTATCTAGTTTAATTGCGCACCAAAACAAACCTGCATTCACACACATATATATATATGTATATATATTTAAAAAATGTTTTTTTTTAAATTGGGCGTTATTATGAAGCATTAAAAATGTATAAATGAATGAACTCGATATTATGGAGTGGCCAGTGGTTAGAGTCGTGGAAAATGCACTCGTCGATTCGAGTTCAATTCCTAGACGAAGCTGTTGGAATTTCACATAGCGCTAATACCCTTGGGAAAGGTATGAATCCATATATTCTCCCTCCAGCTATGGGTTAAATAGTAGGGCAGACTGGGCTCTTTAACCTTGGGTAGATAACCAGTCTAGGAGAGGGATAACTCTGAATTCAAAATTCCTGAGGTCGGTCGTTGATTGGGTTCGTGGCAACCTTTGATGCACCAATTCTTTCCTATCGACTGTGCCAAAAAGTGTGGATGGTCCAACACAAGCCTTCACCACTATAAACAAATCACTGTGTGGA
>CM042175.1:40629333-40634333 GCA_023376005.1 Doryteuthis pealeii
CATAAATCTCCCATAAGTTAATTAAACCTTACTTAAACCAACAATGTTCTTATTTAAATCTTACTGCAATACAAAAACACTTGTCATAAATCTCCCATAAGTTAATTAAACCTTACTTAAACCCAACAATGTTCTTATTTAAATCTTACTGCAATACAAAAAACACTTGTCATAAATCTCCCATAAGTTAATTAAACCTTACTTAAACCCAACAATGTTCTTATTTAAATCTTACTGCAATACAAAAAACACTTGTCATAAATCTCCCATAAGTTAATTAAACCTTACTTAAACCCAACAATGTTCTTATTTAAATCTTACTGCAATACAAAAACACTTGTCATAAATCTCCCATAAGTTAATTAAACCTTACTTAAACCCAACAATGTTCTTATTTAAATCTTACTGCAATACAAAAAACACTTGTCATAAATCTCCCATAAGTTAATTAAACCTTACTTAAACCCAACAATGTTCTTATTTAAATCTTACTGCAATACAAAAAACACTTGTCATAAATCTCCCATAAGTTAATTAAACTTTACTTAAACCCAACAATGTTCTTATTTAAATCTTACTGCAATACAAAAAACACTTGTCATAAATCTCCCATAAGTTAATTAAACCTTACTTAAACCCAACAATGTTCTTATTTAAATCTTACTGCAATACAAAAAACACTTGTCATAAATCTCCCATAAGTTAATTAAACCTTACTTAAACCCAACAATGTTCTTATTTAAATCTTACTGCAATACAAAAAACACTTGTCATAAATCTCCCATAAGTTAATTAAACTTTACTTAAACCCAACAATGTTCTTATTTAAATCTTACTGCAATACAAAAAACACTTGTCATAAATCTCCCATAAGTTAATTAAACTTTACTTAAACCCAACAATGTTCTTATTTAAATCTTACTGCAATACAAAAAACACTTGTCATAAATCTCCCATAAGTTAATTAAACCTTACTTAAACCCAACAATGTTCTTACTTAAATCTTACTGCAATACAAAAAACTTGTCATAAATCTCCCATAAGTTAATTAAACCTTACTTAAACCAACAATGTTCTTATTTAAATCTTACTGCAATACAAAAAACACTTGTCATAAATCTCCCATAAGTTAATTAAACCTTACTTAAACCCAACAATGTTCTTATTTAAATCTTACTGCAATACAAAAAACACTTGTCATAAATCTCCCATAAGTTAATTAAACCTTACTTAAACCCAACAATGTTCTTATTTAAATCTTACTGCAATACAAAAAACACTTGTCATAAATCTCCCATAAGTTAATTAAACCTTACTTAAACCCAACAATGTTCTTATTTAAATCTTACTGCAATACAAAAAACACTTGTCATAAATCTCCCATAAGTTAATTAAACCTTACTTAAACCCAACAATGTTCTTATTTAAATCTTACTGCAATACAAAAAACACTTGTCATAAATCTCCCATAAGTTAATTAAACTTACTTAAACCCAACAATGTTCTTATTAAATCTTACTGCAATACAAAAAAACTTGTCATAAATCTCCCATAAGTTAATTAAACTTTACTTAAACCAACAATGTTCTTATTTAAATCTTACTGCAATACAAAAAACACTTGTCATAAATCTCCATAAGTTAATTAAACCTTACTTAAACCCAACAATGTTCTTATTTAAATCTTACTGCAATACAAAAAACACTTGTCATAAATCTCCCATAAGTTAATTAAACCTTACTTAAACCCAACAATGTTCTTATTTAAATCTTACTGCAATACAAAAAACACTTGTCATAAATCTCCCATAAGTTAATTAAACCTTACTTAAACCCAACAATGTTCTTATTTAAATCTTACTGCAATACAAAAAACACTTGTCATAAATCTCCCATAAGTTAATTAAACCTTACTTAAACCCAACAATGTTCTTATTTAAATCTTACTGCAATACAAAAAACACTTGTCATAAATCTCCCATAAGTTAATTAAACCTTACTTAAACCCAACAATGTTCTTATTTAAATCTTACTGCAATACAAAAAACACTTGTCATAAATCTCCCATAAGTTAATTAAACCTTACTTAAACCCAACAATGTTCTTATTTAAATCTTACTGCAATACAAAAAACACTTGTCATAAATCTCCCATAAGTTAATTAAACCTTACTTAAACCCAACAATGTTCTTATTTAAATCTTACTGCAATACAAAAAACACTTGTCATAAATCTCCCATAAGTTAATTAAACTTTACTTAAACCCAACAATGTTCTTATTTAAATCTTACTGCAATACAAAAAACACTTGTCATAAATCTCCCATAAGTTAATTAAACCTTACTTAAACCCAACAATGTTCTTATTTAAATCTTACTGCAATACAAAAAACACTTGTCATAAATCTCCCATAAGTTAATTAAACCTTACTTAAACCCAACAATGTCCTTATTTAAATCTTACTGCAATACAAAAAACACTTGTCATAAATCTCCCATAAGTTAATTAAACTTTACTTAAACCCAACAATGTTCTTATTTAAATCTTACTGCAATACAAAAATACACCGTTGAAATTGTTGAAGCTCACCGTTGTATTCTTTGAACTGTTGAACTTTTTTTTTTATCAAGCAATGGCAATACTTGAACCCGAGTTTGCTGCCATCATAAGATGTATAAAAGGTCGTCACTTCTATTTATGAACTTCCCCCAACATAAGCAGACACCTGCAGGAAAAATTGGCCAATGTGAGATTAGGTTAGAAAGCATTGAAGATCGTTTGCAACTGTCAATTGCTAATTGAACTTTCTGCCACCAAAACATGTCTTACGAATTTGGATTATATATTACAAGGATTTCTAGCTCACTAAGATTAACAAATGGGGTTAAATCGAATTAACGGACCTAAATTCCGCCATCATATGTCACCACGCCGAAAGAAAAAAATACCAAAAACCATGGAATAAAACAAATTTAAGAAAATGTTCAGTGTTTATATATTAATAAATGAAAGATATACTGCACCAGTTACTTCATTTAAAAACTTTTACATTTTTCAGATCAGTTAACTTTGAACTACGTACCTTTGAGAATCTGTTTTACGCCTCAAAGATACGTAGTTCAAAGATAACTGACTTGAAATAATGTAGAAGTTAATAAATAAAAAAAAATGATGCATTATGTAAATTATTTATTGGGTGACAAGCGATGGTGAAAGTAAATTCCAATAAGTTCGACTTAACCAACAAATTGATTCTGTAAACAACAGAAAAACTGAACGCTTATGATTGCAACAAGAATGTCAACGTCCAATGAACAGATGGCCGATTGGATAGCAAGCCCACTGGTGCTAATATTTCATTTTATATGGTTTTCTTAAAATGTATTCATGAACGCAGACATACTTAGACCTAGTGTGTCAAAAAAAAAATCTAAGATATACTGGCGCGTCCGAAACGTTCGTTAAAAAATGTTCTTATGCGGACCTCATAAAATGTCTAATAAAGTATTCGATTAAGGTGGCCAAGGGATAAAGCATTAGCATTGAATTCCACTCGGCCATCGGGCTTCCATAGTCAAGCTATTTCCAAGTCATTTTAAAAGCCAAAAATAAAAGCATTGCAAAAAGAACGATTCGAACGCAGTACTACTTTCAGACTTTGGATTAAATCACTATGCTAAACAAGGTTTTTTTTTTTCTTTTTTGTTAAATTTTTTTAATAAATCAATGGAAAACGAAATATTAGCACGAGTGGGGTTCGAACCCACGCGGACATCTGTCCATTGGAACTTAAGTCCAACGCCTTAACCACTCGGCCATCGTGCTTCCATAGTCAAGCTATTTCCAAGTCATTTTAAAAGCCAAAACTAAAAACATTGCCAAAAGAACGATTCGAACGCAGTACTACTTTGACACAAATCATATGCTAAACAAGTTTTTTTTTTTTTTTTTTTTTTTTTGTTAAATCTTTTTAATAAATCAATGGAAAACGAAATATTAGCACGAGTGGGGTTCGAACCCACGCGGACATCTGTCCATTGGAACTTAAGTCCAACGCCTTAACCACTCGGCCATCGTGCTTCCATAGAAGCTATTTCCAAGTCATTTTAAAAGCCAAAACTAAAAACATTGCCAAAAGAACGATTCGAACGCAGTACTACTTTGACTTTGGATTAAATCACTATGCTAAACAGGTTTTTTTTTTTTTTTGTTAAATCTTTTTAATAAATCAATGGAAAACGAAATATTAGCACGAGTGGGGTTCGAACCCACGCGGACATCTGTCCATTGGAACTTAAGTCCAACGCCTTAACCACTCGGCCATCGTGCTTCCATATTCAAGCTATTTCAAGTCATTTTAAAAGCCAAAACTAAAAACATTGCCAAAAGAACGATTCGAACGCAGTACTACTTTGACTTTGGATTAAATCACTATGCTAAACAAGTTTTTTTTTTTTTTTTTGTTAAATCTTTTTAATAAATCAATGGAAAACGAAATATTAGCACGAGTGGGGTTCGAACCCACGCGGACATCTGTCCATTGGAACTTAAGTCCAACGCCTTAACCACTCGGCCATCGTGCTTCCATAGTCAAGCTATTTCCAAGTCATTTTAAAAGCCAAAACTAAAAACATTGCCAAAAGAACGATTCGAACGCAGTACTACTTTCAGACTTTGGATTAAATCACTATGCTAAACAAGTTTTTTTTTCTTTTTTGTTAAATCTTTTTAATAAATCAATGGAAAACGAAATATTAGCACGAGTGGGGTTCGAACCCACGCGGACATCTGTCCATTGGAACTTAAGTCCAACGCCTTAACCACTCGGCCATCGTGCTTCCATAGTCAAGCTATTTCCAAGTCATTTTAAAAGCCAAAACTAAAAACATTGCCAAAAGAACGATTCGAACGCAGTACTACTTTGACACTTTGGATTAAATCACTATGCTAAACAGGTTTTTTTTTTCTTTTTTTGTTAAATCTTTTTAATAAATCAATGGA
>CM042175.1:40639333-40659333 GCA_023376005.1 Doryteuthis pealeii
TTTATTAAAAAGAAAAAAAAACTGTTTAGCATAGTGATTTAATCCAAAGTGTCAAAGTAGTACTGCGTTCGAATCGTTCTTTTGGCAATGTTTTTAGTTTTGGCTTTTAAAATGACGTGGAAATAGCTTGAATGGAAGCACGATGGCCGAGTGGTTAAGGCGTTGGACTTAAGTTCCAATGGACAGATGTCCGCGTGGGTTCGAACCCCACTCGTGCTAATATTTCGTTTTCCATTGATTTATTAAAAAGAAAAAAAAACCTGTTTAGCATAGTGATTTAATCCAAAGTGTCAAAGTAGTACTGCGTTCGAATCGTTCTTTTGGCAATGTTTTTAGTTTTGGCTTTTAAAATGACTTGGAAATAGCTTGACTATGGAAGCACGATGGCCGAGTGGTTAAGGCGTTGGACTTAAGTTCCAATGGACAGATGTCCGCGTGGGTTCGAACCCCACTCGTGCTAATATTTCGTTTTCCATTGATTTATTAAAAAGAAAAAAAAAGGTTTAGCATAGTGATTTAATCCAAAGTGTCAAAGTAGTACTGCGTTCGAATCGTTCTTTTGGCAATGTTTTTAGTTTTGGCTTTTTAAAATGACTTGAAATAGCTTGAATATGGAAGCACGATGGCCGAGTGGTTAAGGCGTTGGACTTAAGTTCCAATGGACAGATGTCCGCGTGGGTTCGAACCCCACTCGTGCTAATATTTCGTTTTCCATTGATTTATTAAAAAGAAAAAAAAAACTTGTTTAGCATAGTGATTTAATCCAAAGTGTCAAAGTAGTACTGCGTTCGAATCGTTCTTTTGGCAATGTTTTTAGTTTTGGCTTTTTAAAATGACGTGGAATAGCTTGACTATGGAAGCACGATGGCCGAGTGGTTAAGGCGTTGGACTTAAGTTCCAATGGACAGATGTCCGCGTGGGTTCGAACCCCACTCGTGCTAATATTTCGTTTTCCATTGATTTATTAAAAAGAAAAAAAAAAAACTTGTTTAGCATAGTGATTTAATCCAAAGTGTCAAAGTAGTACTGCGTTCGAATCGTTCTTTTGGCAATGTTTTTAGTTTTGGCTTTTAAAATGACTTGGAAATAGCTTGAATATGGAAGCACGATGGCCGAGTGGTTAAGGCGTTGGACTTAAGTTCCAATGGACAGATGTCCGCGTGGTTCGAACCCCACTCGTGCTAATATTTCGTTTTCCATTGATTTATTAAAAAGAAAAAAAAAAACTGTTTAGCATAGTGATTTAATCCAAAGTGTCAAAGTAGTACTGCGTTCGAATCGTTCTTTTGGCAATGTTTTTAGTTTTGGCTTTTAAAATGACTTGAAATAGCTTGGCTATGGAAGCACGATGGCCGAGTGGTTAAGGCGTTGGACTTAAGTTCCAATGGACAGATGTCCGCGTGGGTTCGAACCCCACTCGTGCTAATATTTCGTTTTCCATTGATTTATTAAAAAGATTTAACAAAAAAGAAAAAAAAACTTGTTTAGCATAGTGATTTAATCCAAAGTGTCAAAGTAGTACTGCGTTCGAATCGTTCTTTTGGCAATGTTTTTAGTTTTGGCTTTTTAAAATGACTTGGAAATAGCTTGACTATGGAAGCACGATGGCCGAGTGGTTAAGGCGTTGGACTTAAGTTCCAATGGACAGATGTCCGCGTGGGTTCGAACCCCACTCGTGCTAATATTTCGTTTTCCATTGATTTATTAAAAAGATTTAACAAAAAAAAAAAAAACTTGTTTAGCATAGTGATTTAATCCAAAGTGTCAAAGTAGTACTGCGTTCGAATCGTTCTTTTGGCAATGTTTTTAGTTTTGGCTTTTTAAAATGACTTGAAATAGCTTGATATGGAAGCACGATGGCCGAGTGGTTAAGGCGTTGGACTTAAGTTCCAATGGACAGATGTCCGCGTGGGTTCGAACCCCACTCGTGCTAATATTTCGTTTTCCATTGATTTATTAAAAAGATTTAACAAAAAAAAAAAAACTTGTTTAGCATAGTGATTTAATCCAAAGTGTCAAAGTAGTACTGCGTTCGAATCGTTCTTTTGGCAATGTTTTTAGTTTTGGCTTTTTAAAATGACTTGAAATAGCTTGAATATGGAAGCACGATGGCCGAGTGGTTAAGGCGTTGGACTTAAGTTCCAATGGACAGATGTCCGCGTGGGTTCGAACCCCACTCGTGCTAATATTTCGTTTTCCATTGATTTATTAAAAAGATTTAACAAAAAAGAAAAAAAACCTTGTTTAGCATAGTGATTTAATCCAAAGTGTCAAAGTAGTACTGCGTTCGAATCGTTCTTTTGGCAATGTTTTTAGTTTTGGCTTTTAAAATGACGTGAAATAGCTTGACTATGGAAGCACGATGGCCGAGTGGTTAAGGCGTTGGACTTAAGTTCCAATGGACAGATGTCCGCGTGGGTTCGAACCCCACTCGTGCTAATATTTCGTTTTCCATTGATTTATTAAAAGATTTAACAAAAAAGAAAAAAAACTTGTTTAGCATAGTGATTTAATCCAAAGTGAAAGTAGTACTGCGTTCGAATCGTTCTTTTGGCAATGTTTTTAGTTTTGGCTTTTTAAAATGACGTGGAAATAGCTTGACTATGGAAGCACGATGGCCGAGTGGTTAAGGCGTTGGACTTAAGTTCCAATGGACAGATGTCCGCGTGGGTTCGAACCCCACTCGTGCTAATATTTCGTTTTCCATTGATTTATTAAAAAGATTTAACAAAAAGAAAAAAAAACTTGTTTAGCATAGTGATTTAATCCAAAGTGAAAGTAGTACTGCGTTCGAATCGTTCTTTTGGCAATGTTTTTAGTTTTGGCTTTTAAAATGACTTGGAAATAGCTTGACTATGGAAGCACGATGGCCGAGTGGTTAAGGCGTTGGACTTAAGTTCCAATGGACAGATGTCCGCGTGGGTTCGAACCCCACTCGTGCTAATATTTCGTTTTCCATTGATTTATTAAAAAGATTTAACAAAAAAAAAAAAAACCTGGTTTAGCATAGTGATTTAATCCAAAGTCAAAGTAGTACTGCGTTCGAATCGTTCTTTTGGCAATGTTTTTAGTTTTGGCTTTTAAAATGACTTGGAAATAGCTTGACTATGGAAGCACGATGGCCGAGTGGTTAAGGCGTTGGACTTAAGTTCCAATGGACAGATGTCCGCGTGGGTTCGAACCCCACTCGTGCTAATATTTCGTTTTCCATTGATTTATTAAAAAGATTTAACAAAAAAAAAAAAAAACTTGTTTAGCATAGTGATTTAATCCAAAGTGTCAAAGTAGTACTGCGTTCGAATCGTTCTTTTGGCAATGTTTTTAGTTTTGGCTTTTAAAATGACGTGGAATAGCTTGACTATGGAAGCACGATGGCCGAGTGGTTAAGGCGTTGGACTTAAGTTCCAATGGACAGATGTCCGCGTGGGTTCGAACCCCACTCGTGCTAATATTTCGTTTTCCATTGATTTATTAAAAAGATTTAACAAAAAAGAAAAAAAAAACTTGTTTAGCATAGTGATTTAATCCAAAGTGTCAAAGTAGTACTGCGTTCGAATCGTTCTTTTGGCAATGTTTTTAGTTTTGGCTTTTAAAATGACTGGAAATAGCTTGAATATGGAAGCACGATGGCCGAGTGGTTAAGGCGTTGGACTTAAGTTCCAATGGACAGATGTCCGCGTGGGTTCGAACCCCACTCGTGCTAATATTTCGTTTTCCATTGATTTATTAAAAGATTTAACAAAAAAGAAAAAAAAACTGGTTTAGCATAGTGATTTTAACAAGTCTGAAGTGTACTGCGTTGCGAATCGTTCTTTTGGCAATGTTTTTAGTTTTGGCTTTTAAAATGACTGAAAATAGCTTGTATGGAAGCACGATGCGCCGAGTGGTTAAGGCCGTTGGACTTAAGTTCCATGGACAGATGTCCGCGTGTGTTCGAACCCCACTCGTGCTAATATTTCGTTTTCCATTGATTTATTAAAAAGAAAAAAACCTGGTTTAGCATAATGATTTAATCAAAGTGACAAGTAGTACTGCGTTCGAAATCGTTCTTTTGGCAATGTTTTAGTTTTTGGCTTTTTAAAATGACTGAAATAGCTTGCTATGGAAGCAACGATGGCCGAGTGGTTAGGCGTTGGACTTAAGTTCCATGGACAGATGTCCGCGTGGTTTCGACCCCACTCGTGCTAATATTTCGTTTCCATTGATTTATTAAAAGATAAAAAAAACCTGGTTTAGCATAATGATTTAATCCAAAGTGACAAGTAGTACTGCGTTCGAATCGTTCTTTGGCAATGTTTTTAGTTTTGGCTTTTAAAAATGACTTGAAAATAGCTTGGCTAATGGAAGCACGATGGCGCGAGTGGTTAAGGCGTTGGACTTAGTTCCATGGACAGATGTCGCGTCGTGTTGAACCCCACTCGTGCTAATATTCGTTTTCCATTGATTTATTAAAAAAGAAAAACCTGGTTTAGCATATGATTTAATCCAAAGTGACAAAGTAGTACTGCGTTCGAATCGTTCTTTTTGCAATGTTTTTAGTTTTGGCTTTTAAAAATGACTTGAAATAGCTTGGCTATGGAAGCACGATGGCCGAGTGGTTAAGGCGTTGGACTTAAGTTCGCAGTGGACAGATGTCCGCGTGTGTTCGAACCCCACTCGTGCTAAATATTTCGTTTTCCATTGATTTATTAACGAAAAAAAAAAACCTGGTTTAGCATATGATTAAATCCAAAGTGACAAAGTAGTCACTGCGTTCGAATCGTTCTTTGGCAATGTTTTTAGTTTTTGGCTTTTAAAATGACTTGAATAGCTTGGCTATGGAAGCACGATGGCCGAGTGGTTAAGGCGTTGGACTTAATTCCAGTGGACAGATGTCCGCGTGTGTTCGAACCCCACTCGTGCTATATTTTGTTTTCCATTGATTTATTAAAAGAAAAAAAAACCTGGTTTTAGCATAGTGATTTAATCCAAAGTGACAAAGTAGTACTGCGTTCAAATCGTTCTTTTGGCAAAATGTTTTAGTTTTGGCTTTTTAAAATGACTTGAAAATAGCTTGGCTATGGAAGCACGATGGGCGAGTGGTTAAGGCGTTGGACTGTAAGTTCCAGTGGACAGATGTCACCGGTGGTTCGCAGACGTACCTTCGATACTCCATGATTATATGTGCTAATATTCGTTTTCAGAATTGTTTATTAACAAAAAAAAAAAAAACCTTGTTTAGGCATAAGTGATTTATCCAAAGTGACAAAGTAGTACTTGTCGTTCTAATCGTTCTTTTGGCAATGTTTTTAAGTTTTGGGCTTTTAAAATGACTTGAAATAGCTTGGCTATGGAAGCACGATGGCCGAGTGGTTAAGGCGTTGACTTAAGTTCCAGATGGACAGATGTCGTGGGTCGAAACCCACCGTGCTAATATTTTCGTTTTTCCATTGATTTATTAAAAAAAAAAAAAAAAAAAAAAAAAAAAACTGGTTTAGCATAGTGATTTAATCCAAAGTGACAAGTAGTACTGCGTTCGAATCGTTTTTTTGGCAATGTTTTTTAGTTTTGGCTTTTAAAATGACTTGAAAATAGCTTGCATATGGAAGCACGATGGCCGAGTGGTTAAGGCGTTGGACTTAAGCTTCCAAGTGGAAACGAGATGTCCGCCGGTGTGTTTCGAGGGCGCGANCAGAAGAGATTTACTTTGGTTCTTTGTGGTCTTATTAGAAATTTTATTGAACTTTGGTCTTTTTGGTCTCTATCGAATTTTTAATTGAACTTTGGTCTTTGTTGGTCTTTTACGAATTTATTTGAGCTTTGGTCTTTGTTGGTCTCTACGAATTTTATTGAACTTTGGTCTTTGTTGGTCTTACGAAATTTTATTGAACTTTGGTCTTTGTTGTCTCTACGAATTTATTGAACTTTGGTCTTTGTTGATCTCTACAAATTTATTGAAACTTTGGTCTTTGTGGTCTCTACCAATTTTATTGAATTTTTGGTCTTTGTTGGTCTCTACGAATTTTATTGAACTTTGGTCTTTGTTGGTCTTTACGAATTTTTATTGAACTTTGGTCTTTGGTTGGTCTTTACGGAATTTTATTGAACTTTGGTCTTTGTTGGTCTCTACGAATTTTATTGACTTTGGTCTTTGTTGATCTCTACCAATTCTATTGAACTTTGGTCTTTGTTGATCTCTCCAATTTTATTGAATTTTGGTCTTTTGGTCTCTACGAATTTTAATTGAACTTTGGTCTTTGTTGGTCTCTACGAATTTTATGAACTTTGGTCTTTGTTGGTCTCTACCAATTCTATTGAACTTTGGTCTTTGTGGTCTCTACGAAATTTTATTGAACTTTGGTCTTTGTTGGTCTCTACCAATTCTATTGAATTTGGTCTTGTTGGTCTCTACGAATTTTATTGAACTTTGGTTTTTGTTGATCTCTACGAATTCTATTGAACTTTGGTCTTTGTTGGTCTCTACGATTTTACTTATTCTATTTATTTTTATTTTATTTAGGGCGGGTTGTTTTTTCAGCTATCACCGCCTAGCGTTTATAAGGCAGGAGGCCGGGACGGAATTCTGCGAATAGCACCTTCTTTTGTTGTTTTATTATCTTCTTTTTACTTTTCTTTTTTTTCAATAAATATTTCCACCCCTAAATAACACCCTACGAATGAAGTCCCTAGCCCAAGCGGTGCCTGCTGAAGCGCTTAAGGCGTTGTCCCAATATTTACCCCTCTTTTTTTCGATTAGTAAATGTAAATATTTTAACCCTCCCCTATTTGAAATATTTTACGGTGTGGCCTAAATATTTACATTTACTTGTGATAAAAAATATGGCTTACATTACAAGTAATGCCTTCAAACCACTAAAAAAAAAAATAATTTGTCGATAAAACGCCTTCAATCCGCTAAAAAAAAATATCTTTTTTTTTCGATATTTTCATTTTATTTTTTTTTTCGACAATCAATTACAATTAAAAGATCAAAACTTTCTTTCGGTATTTTATTTTATTTAGGGAGAGTTGTTTTTTTTTTTCAGCTATCACCGCCTAGCGTTTTTTTAAGGCAGGACGCCGGGACGGAATTCTGCGAATAGCACCTTCTTGTTGTTTTATTGTCTTCTTTTTTACTTTCTTTTTCCAATAATATTTCCACACTTTAATTTCCAGCGTTAGATCCGCAATTCCCCATTCACTTTTCACTTTTCAAATTTCAAACTTGCAAAAAACATTGTCACCGTGTGCTTAATTACGATACAGATTTTGAACACGGGCCGGTGAAAGGAGAAATGGCATTTGACCTTAGGTACCCGGTCGGGTGAATGCCTGATTAAGCGACATCAGATAGTAATCCAAATTTTTTCTTGACCATTACGATCTGATGTCGCTATCTAGGCATTTACCCCATCGGCTACTCTTGGGCCAATTGTCATTTGACCTTTGACCTTTAAACTTTAAAGTTCAAAGTTTAAAGGTCAAAGGTCAAATGACAAGTGGCCGAAGGATAGCCGATGGGTAAATGCCTAAATAGCGACATCAAATCGTGTTGGTCAAGAAAATGTGGATTACTATCTGATGTCGCTTATCCAGGCATTCACCCGACCGGGTACCCTAAGGTCAAATTCTCCTTTATCCTTTGTCAATCAACTTAGAGATTAAGCACATGGTGACGATGTTTTTTGCAAGTTTGAATTTTAAGAACTCAAAAGTGAATGAGGAATTGTGGATCTAACTTTGACAAAAACGCTGGATATTAAATTGAAGAAATATTTATTGAAAGAAAAAAGTCAAAGAAGTCAAAAGAAAAGGGGGGGGGGGAAAGGCATTTAAAACAGAATTATATGCAAGAAGTATAAGATTTTAAGTAACTACTACTACTACTACTACTGATGACGATGATGAGAAGGAGGAGTGGTATAATAATCCTTAGTAAACAATTTCTTAAAGCAAACATTTTAAATACAGCTTACGGTCAAGTCAAGTTGAAATCACCAGTTCTCGCTAGATCCCCGAAGTTAAGCAACTATGAGCATATTCAATTATTAGATGGATGATCATTTTAAGCAACAGCAGATACTGTAAGTAACCAGGTATATAAATCCATTCGGCATTAAATGGCCCGAAGAGGTTGATATGCCATAAAACATATCAAAATGATTGATTCGGCATTAAATGACCCGAGAGGGTTGATATGCCATAAAACATATCAAAATAAATTGATTTGGCCTTAAATGACCCGTAGAGGGTTGCTATGCCATAAAACATATCAAAATAAATTGATTTGGCCTTAAATGACCCGAAGAGGATTGATATGCCATAAAACATATCAAAATAAATTGATTTGGCATTAAATGACCCGAAGAGGGTTGATATGCCATAAAACATATCAAAATAATTGATTCGGCATTAAATGACCCGAAGAGGGTTGATATGCCATAAAACATATCAAAATAAATTGATTTGGCATTAAATGACCCGAACAGGGTTGATATGCCATAAAACATATCAAAATAAATTGATTCGGCATTAAATGACCCGAAGAGGATTGATATGCCATAAAACATATCAAAATAAATTGATTTGGCATTAAATGACCGAACAGGTTGATATGCCATAAAACATATCAAAATAATTGATTTGTCATTAAATGACCCGAAGAGGGTTGATAAGCCATAAAACATATCAAAATAAATTGATTCGGCATTAAATTACCCGAAGAGGGTTGCTATGCCATAAAACATATCAAAATAAATTGATTTGGCATTAAATGACCCGAAAATGGTTGATATACCATAGAACATATAAAAATAAATTGATTTGGCATTAAATGACCCGAAGAGGGTTGATATGCCATAAAACATATCAAAATAAATTGATTCGGCATTAAATTACCCGAAGAGGGTTGCTATGCATAAAACATATCAAAATAAATTGATTTGGCATTAAATGACCCGAAAATGGTTGATATACCATAGAACATATCAAAATAAATTGATTTGGCATTAAATGACCCGAACAGGGTTGATATGCCATAAAACATATCAAAATAAATTGATTTGGCATTAAATGACCCGAAGAGGGTTGATATACCATAGAACATATAAAAATAAATTGATTCGGCATTAAATGACCCGAAGAGGGTTGATATGCCATAAAACATATTAAAATAAATTGATTCGGCATTAAATGACCCGTATAGGGTTGATATGCCGTAAAACCAAACCAACCAACCAACCAACCAATAAATATTTTGCATCATAATTAATTGTGTAATAGGAGGCACGTGACCGTACCGCTGTTTTTTTTTTTGTTTTTTTTTTTGTGTGTGGTGCTACTTTCAAAAAAAAGAAAGAAGGGGAAAATAGGGAGAGGGTGAGTGTACGGGAGCGATAACGGTAATCTATTTCTATCAAACATGATGAAAAAAGGGAAATAAATAAAAAAAAAAGAATGAAAGTTAAATCAAGATTATTATACTTTTTACATATTGAATTATTTCGTAATAGCTCTTGAATAAACATATCAAACGTAATAATTAGATTATCATACTGTGGTATATTCACAGGTCCTGCTTGTCTTAAAGATTAATTTATTGTCAACGAGTTTTCCTCAACACAATGATGCAGTCAAAAAGAAACAAAATGGATGCTCGGACTCACCACACACAGAATAGGACTGAATACAGGCACTTCAAATGTACAAATGTTTCGGTTAAATCGAACTTAACGGACCTAAATTCCAGTATCGTATGCCTCCCCTCCCCCCACAAATACCAAAAATCAGGGAATTAACCAAATCGAATGGAATTTTCAATGTTGAAATATTAATGAATAAAAGATATCATGCACCAGTTATCTTATTTAAAAACTTTTGCATTTTTTTTCCAGGTCAGTTGCCTTTGAACCACGTATCTTTGAGGCATAACACAGATTCACAAAGATACGTGGCCTAAAGTTAACTGACCTGAAATATGTTACAAGCTTTTGAAAAGATTTGTAAAAATATTGTACTTCAATTTTTCTGAAATTTTGTCCATGTTTAGACTATGTTAAAGTTGGACAATCTCCAAAATTTGAGTTTTCAATTCAAAAAATTGGCGGAGAGATGTCAATATTTAGTTGACCAAATTTGGGTGGGACTCCAGTTTTAGTTTTGACTTTAAAATTAAAATAATCAAGAGATTAGTAACCAAATTAGATGTATTCAATTCATAGTTTATGAAATATTATGAAAATAATTATAAGCTCGTTTTATTATTTTGTCCACTCTTCATTTTCATTAGACTAATGTTTTAATTCATTAAAAGTAGATAATTTCTGGGCGGGAATGTCTTTGTGAAAATCACACAAAATGATGAATATACACTCAGCTCACTCAGATATTCCAAATGATTGACAGTGTTATTCTGATGTGACTTTTTTTGTCTTGGTAATCTGTTCAATAAATATTGTAGTGTAAAACAATGTATAACACTATACATTATGTGCTGTAGATTCATTAAAATAAAGCAAACTGCATAAAGATTAAGCATTATATAATCACTTTATGTATTCTGGTAAAATTTCTAAATTAATATCATTTTTATTTTTAAAAATCTTAATTTAATTCCCTTGGCAAATAAGTCTTCATTTACTAATGTATATTATTTTAGTTTTGACTTTAAAATTATTAATGTCCAATAGTGTTTTACAAATTAGTACTTAAAAAAAAGGTTAAATCATAGATATGAAAATGATTAAAAGGCTTTATTATTATATCCACTTAATTCTCATTAGATTACTGTTATATTTGTTAAATCTGAATAGTTTCTGGGCCAAAATCTTCACACAATATGATGAATACACTCAGCTCACTCAGATATTCCAATTGTGCGCGGTTTCCCACTATAATGATCCTATAATTAAAACCGAAACGCTTTAGCGTCGGCTATAGCGTAAGTCAATCTTTGACTTGATTTTGTTGTTTTTTCTTAACTATATATATTGATTTGGCATTAAATGACACGAAGAGGGTTGATATATATATATATATATATATATATATATATATATATATATATATATATATATAAAATTTTTACTTGAAGGCACTTACAACGCATCTATCGCATAAAATTCGATACTTTTTCTTATAGAAAATGAACTTGACAAGTGTAATCCCAGCAAAGGATCGCTCGGTGTGTAGAATATCGTACAGACTGTTTCGACTTTATTAAGTCTCTTTATGCGATACATGCGTTGTAAGTGCCTTCAAGTAAAAATTTAATATATACTTTATTCAGCAACGCTTCTAAATACACAAACATCCAAAAATCTTATTCACTTCGCCGAAGGGCATACGTCTGTTTGTTGTTATTATTCTCTCAAAAACGCCCCCCTTACCTATTATGGTAGAGGCATGTAGTATCATTTGACAAGCTTAATTTCACTGGGATTGTTAGCTGTGTACTGTGGCCGAGGAGATATAGTGTTTCACTAGTCTGCTGTATACAGGGTGACTCAGAAAAAACAGAGCCAAAATTATTTATTTATTTTCCATTAAACTAAACCTAAACCCCAACTCCAAATACTGAACCCTAAACCCTAGTTGTTTTTGTTTTTCATGCCGCTTTCGCTACGGACTTCAATCGTAGCTGGTGTTTTTTTTTTTTTTTTTTTTTTTTTTTTTTAACCGTCACCGGCCAGCATGTTTTGAGGCAAGAGGCCATGACGGAACTCCACAAAGATTACAATTATTTGTATTATTCAGACTGTAATATCGGAGTGGTATATATTTGATTGATACTATTTTCTGCATAAATAAAAAGATTTGGCATTAAAGAGTTTATTTTTTTAAGCAATACGTAATTAAAAACAACCATAATCCCCTAAAACCGTAACCAAATTCGCAAAATGTTAATTCATAGACTGCACTTAAACTATCATTTGGTACCAGCAAAAAACTTTCCGTTTTAATTTTACCGACCTAAATCAGAAGTCAGTCTAGTTTGTTTTAGTTTTAACTAAAACAAACTTTTAAGCCCGAAGAAAACTTTCACTTAAACAGTGGGGGTAGTCAATGTTTGCTCATTTGAATTCCATAATATTTAAATATATAACTATTTTTTTTTACCCAACATGAAATATTTTTTAAAGTAAGTTTAATACTCTATGAATTAATAATTAAAGTAATTTAAAAAATCTATTTTAAAGCATGATTTCAATTTCGTAAAATTTACGCTCAACTAAAATTGAAATCATGTCGTAAAAAGATACTTTTGTTTTGTTTTATTAAAACAAACCAAAATTTCTATGTGGTCTGGGGAAAGGGAGGGGCGAATCTACCTAGAGTTAGGAGGTGCTGGGGAGGGTGTTTGCCTGCTGGTTTTAACAGGCAGTGGGCCCTCCAACTCCGGTTAATTCGACTACTCACATTAACTCGCCCACTCACGGTAACTCTATATAGATTTTTTTTAAAATCATTAGGAGTTTCTTTAATGTTTTTTCTTTCGAATGGAAAAAATGTTTTCAAAAAAATATTAATTTTTCTGCAAGTTTCATTGTGTGGGGGTAAATTTCACAGGGTCAAATTGGTGGTACCTAATATATATATATATATATACATATATATATATATATATATATATATATATATATATATATATATATATTTAGTAAATGAAGAAAAACTCTAAACTTGCTTCATTACAATAAATTATTTCAACCGTATTAATACGGCATCCCGCCTAATTCATTATTAATTAATTAATTTTCAAAATTAGGTACGACTCCAATTAAGCACACACACACACGCACATATATATATATATATATATATATATATTATATATATATATATATATATATACCTTTTCTACACATTTTCAAAACTCATTGTCCTGAAGAAGGTTTCCTTTATAAACCGAAATGTTCGAACATCAACACTACGACTAATACATTTCTATCCATTGTAACATCCCGTCTTTGTTCTACATTTTCTCCATATATATATATATATATATATATATATATATATATATATATATATATATATATACCAACCTCTCCACACAAGCAGGATGCGACACAAGGTCAATTTCTTAAGCGGAGTTTAACAGGTTTTAATTCAGAGTTTTCCTTCTCCTAGACTGGTTACCTAGCCATGTTTTAAAAAATTGCAAAATAAATGCAAGACAAAATTATTTTAGTAACAGAGTGGTGAATACATGGAATAAACTACGATCATCAATAGCGAATGGCCCATCTCTGAACTCCTTTTAAGGTATGGTTGGATAATCTGTGGACAGATTATAAATATTCTGAGGAAATTAGATGAATGTTTATAAGGATATAGCAAATATAATATGAGGAGATGAAGAGAAATAACAAGACACAATTGTTTCAAAGTATAGATGAAGACTTTATTCATTAGACCGTTAACTCAGGACGCTAGAGTCCAGACGCTCAGAACTTTTTATTTATTTATTTAATTTTGATTTAATTTAATTTTATTTAAATCCCCACAATACACCCCCACCCAAGTAGCGGAGCTATGGTAAGGATGCATTAGTGAGTTTTTTTTTTTGGGGGGGGGTTGTTTGTTTTTTGTAAGGTGTGTATAAGGCAAAGATAGCTTTATTACTCAGGCTTGAACGAGGTTATAGTGGCCTGTAGCGAGGGAATTTCTCTCTGGCTAAAAAGGACCATTTATACCTCTGAAGGGTTGTGTATGTAAGAAGGCAGAGGTGGTGTTGCGGGGCCGATAAGGATGTCGACCCCACAGACGTTTGACTAAGTGAAACGGCTGGAGTCAATGAAAGAGTACAAAGGCAGAGGACGTGGATGGCAGAAAGTAACCTGGTGGTCAATTTATTTCGAGAATTGACAGAAACATAAATCGGCAAGTTGAGGATTCGATGCTCGGGGTTAATCCCTCAACGTTGGGTCAATCTTTCGTTGATCTGGGTGGATAGGTCGTCGGTTGTCGGATAGGCAGCTGGAATCTGGAATCGGGATAGCAGTGCGTCTACGGGCGAGGTCGACGTCGTGGTCGGTCGGTGACGGTTTCGGTTGACGTCGTGGTTGGTCGGTAACGGTCTCGGCCTGCGGTTGGATCGGCTGCGAGCCCCGGTCGTAGTCCCGTCGAGGACTGTTCGGGTATGAGCGTAAACGTAACAGCGACGGAGCGTTCGCTTAGCACGTGTGTTGCTTGGGTCTGATTGACCGCGGTTATGCAGGGTTTCAGACCAGCTTGTACGTGTGCGCAAATGCCTCGAGTAGCTAAGCGTTTGCTCGGCGGAAGATCGAGTCGGATCTACCAAGCTAGTACTTAGCGTACTGTCGGCGAGGGACGCCTATCCGGTCGTAAGACCCAGATCTAGGGATTTCGCCCTAGGATCGCATTCGTGGTTAAGGAAAGACTGAGGTGAAAAGGGCCGACTGGTTAGCTCTGAAAAGAGCTGGGTTTGTTTAGCCTTGAAAAAGGCTGGGTTGCTGGAAATGGGACTGGAACAAGGTTCGTGTCATCACAGCAAAGGAAGAGGCTTGTCGTGTAGAGGCAGTCAGGGATTAGGAACGGCTATTCGTTTGGAAAGGAATCAAGATCAACTTGCCGGCTGGCTGGAACTGTTGTTGTCATCGCAAAACGACTTTCTTAAATACACGAAATTTACCGGAAGCATGAAATGACGTCAGGTAAAAGTTCGTCAGTGATGATGAAATAATGGAGAAGGAGGTAGCTTGATTTCATCAGCTGGGTACGATCGTGCGTGTTCTCATGTACGTTTGGTCAAAGGGGAGGAGCTTAAAACGGCGAAACTGGATTCATCTGGAAAGGGTTTGCGTACGTGCGAAAATACGCATAAACTTTCGGAACATGGAAGGGGTAATCTGCGTGCATTCTTTTACGCACGTACGCTGTGCTTGCGTCAGCACGCGTACGTTCAGAGAAAGGGGTCAAGGCTTTTTTGCCCCGACAGTGGCTTTATTAATCAGAATTTATTTTAATGAGGTCATAGTGGACCTTAGCGAGGGAATTCCTCCCTGGCTAGAAAGGACCAGCTCTACCTCTGTAGGGTTGTGTATGTGGAAAGTCAATTTTGTATGTATGGGGAAAGTCAAAAGTGTGTGTTATTTTTAATTTTTTTTTATTTGTCATTTTGGTTTCGTAGAAGGACTCGTTCGTTCGTTAGTTGCTTTGGTTTGTTTTTTTGTTTTTTGTTTTGTTTTTATGGTGTCGGGTAATTTCTTTCGTTGAATTATTTCTTTGGTTTCTTTGGTGAAAACGAACCCTTTACAGAAACAAGAAGGTTATTGTCCAACTCTTTTGTCCTTGACAATTAATGTTTTTTTTTTTATGTATGTTGTCACGACGGAGAATTATGGCTGAATTTTTTTATCGTTTACACGCGTTTCGAGTGGGAACGAATTCAAAAACGAAACTTGGGTTTTTTTTCTTTCTTTTTTTAATATAATATCCTGTCATTTTTTTTTTGTGCAAACTTTAGTATGGACGCAAAAGAGACACGATTACTTGACCTTTATAATTTTTAATTTTTTTGGAATTAAATCCCCTGCTTGGTTGGCTTTAGGTCCGTGTATGGTTTAGTAGTATGAAGGTGTCTTTTTAGACAGCAACAGTTCATTTTCTCCCATATCGGAACTATGTCCAATTGTAGGAGGTTCATTTTTTATGTCGGGTAAGGTGAATGTGTATAACAGTGTTCAGAATTTCGCTAGTAGTAGTTGAAGTGAGTGAGTAGAAGATTAAATAGTAAGTAACATGAGTTCATTCAAATTTTTTTTAATTTTTAATTTTTCTATCTTTTAAAAAAAATTATTTTTGGTGAATGTGGAAAAAAAATACAAAAATATTATTTACTCACAATTTCCTTTATATATATATATATATATATATATATATAATATATATATATGAATGTGGAAAAATACGTTTTGTTTTTTTTTTTTTTTTAAAGGTTAACCTCCGCAACGGGAGTAGTCAAGAGAAGAAGAAAAAACAATAAAAGAAGGAACAAAAGTTTGGCCTGCGAGAAGACGGTGGACTCGCTTCTTTTTGCCCCCCTCCCTCAGCAGGAACTTGTTGACTCAAATATCTATCCCCCCCCTCTATTTTTTTACTTCTATACTTCATATACCGAAATTATACAAAGAAACCGAACCAATACTGAATTATTTCAAAACTAAAAGTTCAGAATGACTAAACCAACTAATCAAAAGGAAATAACTCTAATTGAATATTTTAACTTCATGCAGAGTTATCTCCCTTGAATAAATTCCGCCATCTTAATATATATTAATTCGCTGTATTTGAGGCGGGATCTGCTTGCTAATCAAGACAATAAGACGATGGCTTCAATTCTCATTGGGCACACCTCTATAAAAAAAGATTTTATATATTATGTGATATACGGATATATGATAAATAACGTATAATTTCTATTATATTCTATGTAATATACATAATATATATATATATATATTTACCAACCCCTCCGCACGAGCAGGATGCGACACAAGGTCAATTTCTTAAGCAGAGTTTAACAGGTTTGAATTCAGTTTTCCTTCTCCTAGAAAGGTTGCCTAACCATGGTTAAAGAGCACAGACTGCCCTACTATTTACCCATAGCTGGAGGGAGAGTAGGATTCATACCTTTCCCAAAGGTATTAGCGCTAAGTGAAATGCACTTACCACGTCCAGGATTTGAACCCAGGGCGACGAGTCCATTTCCCATGACTTTAACCATTACACCACGCATAATATACATATATGTGTGTAGAAAATATGGCTTGTGACGTCGAGTTTGTCACCTTACAAAAATCGGAATGGAGTTTAATTTTCAGGGTAGGTCCGTCTTGAAAGTGAGAGAGAGAGAATATATTTTTTTTAAAAATCACATTATATCAGTTTTTGAACATTTATTTGTATTTTATTGAAAGAATAAATATTTCACTCCATAGCAAAATATAACTCAGTACTTGGTGAAGAAACCCTTGTTGGCAAGCACGGTAGCCAGTTGTTTCCTAGAGTTGGTTACCAAGTTGTTTTTATAGATCTCAAGGGGGATCTTTACAGATCATGTCCAATTCGGCATTAAATAACCCACAAGGGTTGATGTCTTGAAAACAAAAACGAAAAACAACTTAAATAAATATTCACATCTAACCAGCTTCCCGATTTGGGAAGTTAAGACAGTCGAGGACTCATAAAAGAAAAATATCGACGCAAAAACAAATTTGAATTTTTTAAAAATATTTATTACTGAAAACATTCAGAAACTTCGAACTCGGAAACTCTCTTGTCGAACTTGGGAGCCTTCATGTCATAATCGGTAGCCTTCACATAACTTCGAACCGAACCCTTTATCCAATCCATGGGAGTAGACTGTTCTCATTCTGTTAACCATGTCCGGGTACACGTGTTAAATTGTGTTGATTATTATGTTCAAGGGCGATAGTAACATAAAATAATTAGCGGTTAAAATTTTGATGACAGACCGCTGTTCAAGCCTGAAGCACTCTGTTCACATAGTCTCAAAACAATAGTTTTTTTTAAAATATTTTGTTTGCGATATTTATATATATTTACCAACCCCTCCGCACGAGCAGGATGTGACACAAGGTCAATTTCTTAAGCAGAGTTCAACAGGTTTGAATTCAGTTTTCCTTCTCCTAGACCGGTTGCCTAGCCAAGGTTAAAGAGCCCAGTCTGCCCATTCATACTATTTATCCATAGCTGGAGGGAGAGTAGGATTCATACCTTTCCCAAGGGTATTAGCGCTAAGTGAAATGCAATTACCACATCCAGGATTTGAACTCGGGGCGACGAGTCCATTTCCCATGACTTTAACCATTACACCACGCGCTTCCCACATTTGCGATATCTATATGTTGACTAGCAGAGCTACTCGGTGTTGCCCAGGATTTACAAGTTAAAAATATAAATTTCTTATCTATATTTATATATAGATTAATTAACATGCTTTTTCTATATATTTGTTTTATTATTTTTTTAAATTATCTTTTATTCTTTTTTTTTTTTAGTTTTTATGTTGTTTAATTTTATTATTATTGTTTGTATTAGTTTTATTGTTTTTATTGTTTTATCCTTTATTTATTTGTTTTATTTAAAATCATTTTTAGAATTATTTCTTTTACATTTTATTGATTTATAACCTTTTTATATCTTTATTTAACCTTTTTTATGGAAAATAAGGGGTAAAAGATTTTTACCCCCCTCAGGATGAAAATAGGTTGTGAATTTTATTGAATTTTGGTCTTTGTTGGTCTCTACGAATTTTATTGAACTTTGGTCTTTGTTGGTCTCAGCCAATTCTATTGAACTTTGGTCTTTGTTGGTCTCTACGAATTTTATTGAACTTTGGTCTTTGTTGGTCTCTACGAATTTTACTTAATAAAAGAACCCGCCCTGTCGGCTGGGGCGTTACAATGCATCGACTGCACCTCTGCAGAGGAGTAAGACTCCCCCTATGGGGCCACTGTTGGCCGTGGGTGGCGACCCGTGATGCTTAAGGATAGAGCCTAGGTGGATGAGCAGTTCATGACATGCAATACACCAATTTGGCCCTATCTTGGGCTAGACGGGCGGTCGGAGAGGCCCCCTCCGATCAATCGGCTGGTCACGTCAAGCCCTAGCACCTATATGATTTTCCCAACCCTATTGCATTTATGGCAAGCCCCAACCCCTTTTTATCATATGGGTGCTAGAAGGCGGTGGCTGCAGGTCTACATGTCCTGGGAATGACGTTAAACTCTATCTGATGGTGAGGTTCCAGTTCTGGAGGTTTGAGGAATGTGGAGCACCCCTTCATCACCATTGATCCCTGGTCCACTCTAACCCGGAGTGGTAGTACCTGTTAGGGTCCCATCTATGGGTTAAATAGAAAAATGTATTTATAAAAAAAAATGTATCATCCATTAAGAATTGATTTATTTCAAAACTTTATCGGCATTAAATGACCCACTGAGGTTGATATGCCGTAAAACAAAACAAAACAAACAAACAAACAAACAATTTATAAAAGAACATTTGCTCGGCAATTGTAAAAAAAGCAAACAAAAAAAAACAAAACATTCAGACAGACAGACAGACAGACAGACAAAGAGATTATATTTAGGATGACAGGAGGAGCTCTCAAAGTGGATTGCTTAACGAGAAGAGAGACCCTTTGGTTTGAATTAAAAGTTTTTCTTCTCATATCAGGTTAAGAAATATTTCCTACATGCTTTATTCACTTTGGCAGATTGTTTTGGTTAGAGAGAAAAAAACCCCAAAAAAACTTTGGTTTTAAAAAGCGCCAATGTTGCAGAACAACTTTTTGCCAATTTGTGGTCGTTGTAAAAAGAAAGAAATCTTTCGTACAATCTTGAAAAAACACGACAGCCAAACAAAAACGACAAGTTTCAACAGACTGACACCAAAAAGACTTTACAATAAAAAATTTAAAAAATTTTAAAAAATTTAAAAATTTAAAAAATTTAAAAAATTTAAAAAATTTTAAAAAATTCAAAAAAATAAAAAAATTATAAAAAAATTAAAAAAATTGAAAAAATTATTTAAAAAAATTGAAAAAATTGAAAAAATTGAATTAAAAGTTTTTTCTCCTTATGAGATACTGCTTTCAAGATTTGTTCAAGACGGTTCCTAACATCCATGTGTAATTCCCATATAGATTTTTCTCTAAATGCTTCGATAAAGTTCAGGTGGTGCAGCCATATAGTAGCACTAATATGGTTGCTAGTATAGATATAAAAAGTAAAGTCGACGGGGCGGCCTAAAGTCGGTATCAGCCAGTCAGCAAGGGAGTCTATCCCCTTTTCAATAGCCTAGACCAAGGAGATAGTTTTAGCATCTGAGGTGGAGCGCCACACCTACCATCAGCTCCTCACTTTACAGCACATATCCCTGTGCTACTCATACGCTGAGTTGGCGAGGACCGGTATCGAACTAGGAACCTTGTGGTTTCTAGCCGAACGCTCTACCGACTGAGCTAAGTT
>CM042175.1:40664333-40673266 GCA_023376005.1 Doryteuthis pealeii
CATCGCCTTTCAATTGATCCTACCACATTTGAATCCTTCTTGACAGGAAAACTTTAAAACTGTATCGTATGTGTTACCATCTCCCGACATATAACCATTAAGTGGGTTATTTAGTATTGGACATTTTATTGCTGAAAGAAAACAAAGAGATTTATATTTAAATTTTACATGATTTTCAAATTTCCAACAATTTTAGAGTGGTATATACAGGCTGTCTAAAAAAACAAACTGTACTGTAAGCTAAACTATCTGTATTTGAAATTTTTACTTGAAGTTATAATTGTTTACTATTATTATCCTCCTCCCGCTTCCCATCCTCTACCCCCTCATCAACATCATCATCATCAATAGTAGTAATAGTAGTAGTAGCAGTAGTAGTAGTAGTAGTAGAAGTAGTAGTAGTTACTTGAAATCTTATAACTACTTGCAAATAATTCTGTTTATATGCTGTTTTCTTTTGGGTGCTATTCGCAGAATTCCGTCCCGGACACCTGCCTTAAAAAACGCTTGGCAATGATAGCTGAAAAACAACACCCCTACGAATGAAGTCCCTAGCTGAAGCAGTGCCTGCTGAAGCGCTTAAGACGTTGTCCCGATATTTTGCCCTCTCCAGTCTTTTTTCGATTAGTAAATGTAAATATTTTAACCATTCCCCTATTTGAAATATTTTAAGGTGTGGCCTAAATATTTACATTTACTTATCGATAAAAAATATGGATTACTTGTAATGCCTTCAAACCACTAAAAAAAAAAAATAATTTGTTGATAAAAACGCCTTCAATCCGCTAAAAAAAAAATACCTTTTTTTTTTTTTCGATATTTTCATTTTTTTTTTTCGACAATCAATTACAATTAAAAGATCAAAACTTTTTTTTCGGTATTTTTTTTTTTTTTAGGGAGAGTTGTTTTTTTTTTCAGCTATCACCGCCTAGCGTTTTTTTTTTAAGGCAGGACGCCGGGACGGAATTCTGCGAATAGCACCTTCTTTTGTTGTTTTATTGTCTTCTTTTTACTTTTCTTTTTTCCAATAAATATTTCCACACTTTAATTTCCAGCGTTAGATCCGCAATTCCCCATTCACTTTTCACTTTTCAAATTCAAACTTGCAAAAAACATTGTCACCGTGTGCTTAATTTATATCTACACGATACAGATTTTGAACACGGGCGGTGAAAGGAGAAATGGGCATTTGACCTTAGGGTACCCGGTCGGGTGAATGCCTGATTAAGCGACATCAGATAGTAATCCAAATTTTTTATTGACCACTACGATTTGATGTCGCTATTTAGGCATTTACCCCATCGGCTACTCTTGGGCCAATTGTCATTTGACCTTTGACCTTTAAACTTTAAAGTTCAAAGTTTAAAGGTCAAAGGTCAAATGACAAGTGGCCGAAGGATAGCCGATGGGGTAAATGCCTAAATAGCGACATCAGGTCGTAGTGGTCAAGAAAAAATTTGGATTACTATCTGATGTCGCTTATCCAGGCATTCCCCGACCGGGTACCCTAAGGTCAAATTCTCCTTTATCCTTTGTCAATCAACTTTAACGTATAGAGATTAAGCACATGGTGACGATGTTTTTTGCAAGTTTGAAGTTTAAGAACCCAAAAGTGAATGGGGAATTAATTGTGGATCTAACTTTGACAAAAACGCTGGATATTAAATTGAAGAAATATTTATTGAAAGAAAAAAGACAAAAGAAGTCAAAAGAAAAAGGAGAAAAAAAAGAAAGAAAAAAACAGAATTTAAACAGAATTATTTGAAAGCAGTTATAAGATTTCAAGTAACTACTACTACTATTACTACTACTACTACTACTGATGACGATGATGAGGAGGGGGAGGAGTGGTATAATAATCCTTAGTAAACAATTATAACTTCAAGTAAGTAAGTAAAGTAGTCGGGGCTGCCTAATGTCGGTATCAGCCAATCAGCGAGGGAGTCTATCCCCTTTTCACTATCGCTACACCAAGGAGATTATATTAGCATCTGAGAGAAACCACCACACCTACCATCAACTCCTTACTTTACCACACAGGTGCCTGTGCTACTCATACGCTGAGTTGGCGAGGGCCGGTATCGAACTAGGAACCTTGTGGTTTCTAGTCGAACGCTCTACCGACTAAGCTAACCATTTTAAATACAGATAGTTTAGCTTACGGTCAAGTCAAATCACTAGATCCCCGAAGTTAAGCAACTATGAGCATATTCAATTATTAGATGGGTGACCATTTTAAGCAACAGCAGATACTATAAGTAACCACGTATCAAAATAAATTGATTCGGCATTAAATGACCCGAAGAGGGTTGATATGCCATAAAAAATGATTGATTTGGTATTAAATGACCCGAAGAGGGTTGATATGCCATAAAACATATGAAAATGATTGATTTGGCATTAAATGACCTGAAGAGGGTTGATATGCCATAAAACATATCAAAATAAATTGATTCGGCATTAAATGACCCGAAGAGGGTTGATATGCCATAAAACATAGCAAAATAAATTGATTCGGCATTAAATGACCCGAAGAGGGTTGATATGCCATAAAACATATCAAAATGACTTGATTCGGCATTAAATGACCCGAAGAGGGTTGATATGCCATAAAACATATCAAATAAATTGATTTGGCATTAAATGACCCGAAGAGGGTTGATATGCCATAAAACATATCAAAATGACTTGATTCGGCATTAAATGACCCGAAGAGGGTTGATATGCCATAAAACATATCAAAATAAATTGATTCGGCATTAAATGACCCGAAGAGGGTTGATATGCCATAAAACATATCAAAATAAATTGATTCGGCATTAAATGACCCGAAGAGGGTTGATATGCCATAAAACATATCAAAATGATTGATTCGGCATTAAATGACCCGAAGAGGGTTGATATGCCATAAAACATAGCAAAATAAATTGATTCGGCATTAAATGACCCGAAGAGGGTTGATATGCCATAAAACATATCAAAATGAAATTGATTCGGCATTAAATGACCCGAAGAGGGTTGATATGCCATAAAACATATCAAAATGACTTGATTCGGCATTAAATGACCCGAAGAGGGTTGATATGCCATAAAACATATCAAAATAAATTGATTCGGCATTAAATGACACGAAAGGGGTTGATATGCCGTAAAACAAAACCAACCAGCCAACAAATAGTTTGCATCATAATTAAATGTGTAATAGAAAATGATAATAATAATACAATCGAAAAATGAATTATCATCAGTATTTGATAATAATAATAATAATAATAATAATAATAATAATAATAATAATAATAATAATAATAATAATAATGATAAAGTTTAATATTTTAAAATAAAATAAAAATGAAACAATAAATAAAATAAAAATTAAATTGAACCTAATACAAAAGTTAATAGATAACATTATAAAATATATAAATGAATATAACAAAATTAAATAAATAAAATAAAAAAAAACCCAAAAAAACATTAATTAAATATATAAAATAAAATTAGATAAATAATAATATATATATAAAGGGAAAAAATTCTAAATAAATTTACAAATAAATATAACGAATAAAACCGCAGAGGAATCACGCCAATCCACACTCTTACTTCTCACTACATATGGTGACATGCCAATCTACTCCCAAAATAGTGTATAACATTGGATATCGTTAGGTTCTTAGTAAATTTTACAAATAAGTTCTTGGAGAAGATGTGAATTATGTAAGTAAAGATAGGGGTATTCCTGTAACACCTCACATATGTTTCATTCTTCGGTCTTTACTTAGTATAACGGATGTGTTATGTCAGAGAGTATGTGTGTTTTGTATTATTTAAATTATTTTAATTTTTTTTTATTGCTCATTAATGGCCGCCATTACTAAATATAATCTGTTGATCTTTTGTGTTGTTAATATGTTTCTTAAAAAATGTGAGAAATAATTAATAGTCAATCATCCCGCTATTCATTCATTATTCCTCATCGTGAAGAAGAAAGAAATGTTCAATACTAGTTGAATCTCTATAAAGTTAAATGATAATATATTACTCATAATACAGAGTAATTTCTCCGTTCACAAGATATAGAATAAAGTATCTAATGCATGTCATAAAGTGAGGAGAGTATTATAAATAATTATTTTTTATTTTCCGAGCTTTGTTTTTGAGATTGATCTTTTTACCTATTTGCCCATTCTGTTACGTATTATCGTGATAGTCTACGTGGGATGATATTGTATATTTCTTGGTCTAGTACTTTACATATATAATGTACTGTCATTGGAGCGTAGTAGCTTATGCCTAGCACAAATTCTAATTGGACCTCATATTTAGAATATCAATCCTCTCCAAAATAGTTTATCAGGTGTTATACTTAGTTAAATTATATAATTGAGAATTAATATATCATCATACATTCAACTATATAGTCTTTATGTATTAATGATATGTAGTTGATTTAAAATTTTATTATATAATTTTTTATTTTTATGATGTTGAAAGATTATCTTATTGCAAATATACCTTGTTTAATTCAATGATTATGTAGAAAATATGTTATTGACCATATAATGTAAACCTTATCATTTATTTAAATATATTTATTTTATGTATTTATTAAATTGGGAAATAATTAAATAGTTAATTATACCTGAAAAAATAATATTAAAGAAAATCTAGATACCCATAATTCCCAACCTAGATATTTTTACTCTGGATACTTAATTGATAATATACAGTGAGTGAAATATATCCTATAGGTAAAAGTTTAAGGTCGGCTTATAACTTATATAAAGTCAAACCCTTATTATTGTCCTCCATTATATGTGTTGAAATTTGATTATGGTTTTTCTATCAGTAAATATACTATAGCATAATCACATATTATATCCTAAGTATATAGTTTTATAATAATTGAATTCAGTCAATTGGATCTCTGTGGCAGAAATTTTTCCCACAATTAATCTGAGATCACAATATTAATATATATTGTTTGTTTGAGGTATTCATTTGCTGTAAAACATTATTGATTAAAAATTGTCTCCAAGGAGTTACATTATCACTCATTATGATAGGACAATTAATTTTATAAATTACAAACACAGGATGCTATTATTTTATCTGCCTTGTGTCGTTACTTGTTAAATCTTACGTTTTACTCATTATATAGATTCTATAGTCGGATGTCTTATGTAGTCATAGGCTATTTAAAATAACTGTACTATATTTTTATTAAATATCTTACTTGGAATTTAAGTAATTCTATGATCAAATTAACTGAGTATGATATTCCACTTTATATAAGCAAAATATACAATAAATATTGTATTTTGGACAAATGAGAAGTTAACTAACACTCGCTCATTACCTACAACACTCTTGTCTTTACTGACAGCTACTTTTTTCTTTTTCCTTCTTCATCTCTCTCTAATTCATGCACAACCTCACGATTCTATATATGATATATTACTCAAATTCAAATCTTATGTATTGTAATGAAATATATATGGAGTATGTGAAGTGTGTGCTATATAGGGTTGTTGTGATTGTTGTGTGGATGTTTGTGTGTGAATGTTTTTGTGTGTTTATATCTATGTTATATTTTGGTAGTGTTAAACATTTTTATAACAAAAGTGTAGATTTCTGGGAATTATTCGCTAAGACTCCTTATATTAAACTACGTATCTCTGTACTCGAACTAGTTGCTATATCAATTATAGAGTGGTTGATTTATTGGTTATTTAAATGGTAATATACGATTATTTCATTTGTAAATTAACTATGTATTTTCAGCAGAGTTTAATTAAAGAACATAAGGGTAAAACAAGAGAAAGAAGAACAAGCAGCAATCCTATACGGTTACTACACTCTACGAAGATTAAGATATTTCAGAAAAGCTATCAATGAGGATCAGCAACGATCGTTCAGTAACAACAGTGGTTCTGTAATCCTATCGTTCAGGTTCATCAGGGCCCAATATCACAGGTAATGATTAATACACGTAGTATTGCCAGTGAATAATACGTGAGCAGGTACGCCAATATAACCTGTGCAACTCAGCTCCTTGGAGTATGCACTCGACTGTCGTGCTACGTACATACTGTACTGGGTGGACAGTAGTTCATTAGGCTGTTCGAAGCTTTTCTATATGTATACACTCTGAGTCTCGGCATGGCTTTGACTTCTTCATGTTTCTTCTGATCTGAGTGTTTTAACTGAGGCTTGATTACAGAATCGGCTTTGATATGCTAATAAGCATTCATCATATACTCAACTAATGGACATTATAGGGTAATAGTCTACGGCTGTTGCATACAATGACTGCATAAGCTAAAAATGGGAAGCTTGTATTAACTTATTATGCTAAATGTGTGGAACTACTCTTCCTAAACTCTAAGAACTTCGGATACGTGGGGATTTTAACGCAGCAATTGCACAGAATTCACTCTAAATGGTTATAGTGCTATGGATCATAGTTACTAACACGGTGCATCTAAATAACCTGGATTTTAACAACACGTAGATCATGTTTACGAGACCGGCGTTTGAATACGAAATGTATGGATCCTAAGTGAGCATATTTTCGCCTCGCATGTAGGGTTAGCTATACCTCCTCTCTACTGCTCCTGGCTTGCTGGTTGGCAACTTGTTATGGTTTTTGCTCTGTGAATAGCGTACGACGACTTTCTCTCACCAAGTATCCGGGTGCTAGATTCGTCGAGTAAAGTCTCACTCATCTATTGACACAATTGGCGCGTCTCATCTGTAGCGTAGATCTATTTTAAGGGTCAATCGAAAATGATGTTTTATGCTGCTCACTGTACTCATAGTCTACGCAAATTAATTAGCTGGTACGGTTGTCTGGTTGGTTGTTCATGCTTGTGACTTAGGCCTTGGGGACTTGAATAAAGTGTTGTGAATCTCTGTTGACTTTTGCTCCGGCGTTCAAGCGTCAGTGCTGCTCAATAGTTATAAATTGTAGCTGCTGCGTGTCCAGCTTTTACTTTAAAGAACATAGATCAAAATTTGACAAATCAATTGAGAATGTATCCAGCTTGCCTTAGTCCCTACTTCATTCATTAGATATCGGCTGCGTGGCTGTCCCTCGTTTATCATTGGAAGTGCTAGTACGTACAGTTTCTATGTATTTAGACGACAGTGATCTAGACTCATCACTGCTGCTGATGCTGGCAGTGTTTATAGTATGCAATGTACATGTAATGATTGACAGTTGATGTATTGGCCATTTTTCTTTAACTCCTGTCTCATCTTCTTGTTTTCTGATGTGATTTAGCTTTATACATGTTTTTCTGCGCTTGCTCTCCACTTTTCTGTTTTGGTTGCGTTGGGGCCTGTTGGAACGCTTGTAGTGCGTATTTGCTCACCTCGCTTGCTCATATAGCTGTTGTAGTGTATGGCTACGTGTATCAAGTGGTGTTATGTCCTCCTCCGCGCTATTTTGCCCACTATCGGGGTTTGTCTGTCTACCTCAGTTAGCTTGCTTGGTATAGTGGCCACTTGATCTACATGGTTAGTATATGGCCAGTCTGACTATTTTTCTATTAATGCTAATAACCTCTTCTCCTAGTCTGTTTCTCGTTTGCGACTTACATGATCTACTTCGTTGTCAACTCGTACATGTTCTTAGGCGTTATACGTTTATACTATACTAACCTTGTTATTTTGTTGTGCAACTGCAATTCTTCCTTCGTTGACATGTTTTCCGATGATTTTCTAATTTGACCACATTATTATGTGCCATGCTGCTACTACCGCTGATTATTGTAATGTCCGGCTGACAATTATTAAACATCTAGCTTTTGCTCGTACGTGATTTTACTATATAAATAATGTATTTAATGTTAAAATGCCTGAGATAATTTTATAATTTGTTCTTTCGGGCGATTATCTTCCACAATTGTAGAAGGCCGAGGTCTTCAAATATTTTTTGTCGACTAATCTTTTCTAATAATGGATGAGCTAGCATCGTCTTGCGGTTACGTTTTTCCTTTTGCTTAGAGTATGTATGTTGGTATTTCTTAACTGTTTTACTTTTCATATGATACTATGCTGGAAGCTTTATCTGGCCTTACTACTGCTTTGTCCCTGCGACATTTGGCGTACTTCGCCTGCTATCTCGTGAACCTTATGCTATAATGTGGAATTTGTTTTCCATCTAGGAATTTCATTTTTTGAATGGACAGATTTAGTAACCTAAAAATAATAGATTTACTCAATCAGATGTGTGCGGTGGATTTAGATTCAATCTCTCCTATTCATTCTTAAATGCAGCCCTGATATTTAATTTTAATATATATTGATGTGATTGTTTATATACAATTTATAAATATATCATCTCTTATGTTCTCATCAATACGTTTACTTATTGAGGATAATAATATGTTCTCAATTTGTATTTATGCGGAAATAATCTATTTATTAAGTAAATATTAAATTTGTTTAGTCTGAGTTATCTTTATTCCTCCGCTTTGTGATGTTGTCTTGAAGTATTTATATTCACCTGAAACATGTATATATATAAGTTAATCTAAATAACTCTTGATTGTGAGCCTCTGGACATCTGATTTACACTGGACTTAATCGCAATTAACGATATTATCGTTCTATATACGTGATCATGCTAGATTTTTTTTATTATTATAATGCGTCTTAAGAAACGTTACATTAATGTAATTCTAAATACGAATCACTCATTCACTAGTTTAGCGAGTACTAAATATTGCTTTTCTAAATATCTCCTTCATGTATAATACAACTCCTATTTTATCAACTCATGTTTTATATTATTAAATTATCTTTTGCATACAGTCTTTGATATTTGTTTTTTTTGTGATGTTTTATATTATTTTTTTTCTTTATTTTTTTTTTTTTATTCATTTCTAGTCCTCTTTTTTTTATTTTTTAGCTTGTTCTGTTAT
>CM042175.1:40673366-40693366 GCA_023376005.1 Doryteuthis pealeii
CTTGTCCTTCACTTTCTCTCTCACTTCCCTGGTTATTCCAATTTCATTTTAGTCCGGTCATTGGACCGGTAACTTTAAGCTAGTATAGTATATATATTTTATATATATTATATATATATATTAATTATATATTATATAAATACATATATATAATATATTATATATATATATATTAATATATATATATATATATAATATATATATATATAATATATATATATATATAATAATATATATATATATATATATATATATATATATATATATATATATATATATATATATATATATATATATATATATATATATATATATATATATATATATATATATATATATATATATATATATATATATATATATATATATATATATATATAGGGCCGGGTTAGCTCAGTCGGTAGAGCGTTCGGCTAGAAACCACAAGTTTCCTAGTTCGATACCGGTCCTCGCCAACTCAGCGTATGAGTAGCACAGGGATCTGTGCGGTAAAGTGAGGAGCTGATGGTAGGTGTGGCGCTCCACCTCAGATGCTAAAACAGTCTCCTTGGTCTAGCGCTATTGAAAAGGGGATAGACTCCCTCGCTGATATGCTGATACCGACTTTAGGCCGCCCCGATGACTTTTTTACATATATATATATATATATACACACACATATATATATATATATATGTGTGTGTGTGTGTGTGTAAACATTTCGGTCTCTTTAAACCTTCATCATAATGTCACAATATTAGCTCATATTCACAACAAAAGACAACGACTGATTTTTGAAGCCTGTGCAATTTCGCTTTTGCCCTCCCTTAACAATCGACATAGATTTTTTAATATATCCCCGTTTCTAGCTAAAATAGTCTTAAATAACTGCAAAATACCAGGTTTCATTTAATTATTTAGTTATCATTCCAACTTTCTTCCCTTTGTTCTCACAAAATAAGTCCATTAATACTTTTTCTTGTCTTTTGTTGAATGCATTTCTTCGAGTTGCGTCACGCGTCATGACATCTTCACGTGCGTGGATCGTGACTTGTCTTTCAAAAAATATAACGCTGAACAAATACAGTTACACAACAAAAAAGATTTTATAAACATTTTCATCTCCTGTCATCTATAAAACAGCCATCAATTTCTTCACCCCAAGATACATCCTGATGAAGGTTTAAAGAAACTGAAATGTTTAAACATCGATATATAAATTCATCCTATTTTCGGAACACTTGTTTTTTACAAAATTCTTAATATTGTCGGATTTATTTTCCATATTTACTCCCATATATATATATATATATATATCTTATTATAATGGAGATTGTGTGTTTTTCTGTCTGTAACCGAAACTATATTCCTGCTCAAGTCTCAATTCCCTTAATTAACATCACATTCTCCATGATTTTATTTTTATCTAAACCTCAATTATTAATAAAATTGTCTTACATTATTAATACTGTTAACTATGTCTACATACTGACAACATGCAATTATATTTATATATACAACAAAATTGCAGTTTACAGTGTGAACGGGAAGGCTAATTTGCATATTAATATTAAAAAATCGAATTTAATAAATATGTGCTTAGTATTATTGATTTCTAACTGTTTGGTTTTATTTTAATGAATATAAACAAAAATCTCTTCAATGAATCTTAAATGAAATCCATTAACAAGATAAAATAACAGTCATTTTATTCTTTACTTCCTCTTTTAACTAAATACTTAAATTAGAAAAAATAACAAGAAAGACGAGAGTGATGGAAGAGTAAGTTTCAGTTGTTCCATTTTTTATTATCCTCCCTCTGTTTCAAATCTTTTTATCTGTATTCTTATTTAGTTTCATTAGCCTTTCTAATTTAATACAATATTTTATTACATTAAAACTTAAATACTTGCACCGTAGGGTGCATATATTTCCTAGTATATATATATTATATATATATATATATATATATATATATATATATATATATATATATAAGGAAATAACCGATTTGGTAAAACCAAACAAAATGCAATTAAAAATTGAGGAAATAAAAGGAACAACTTCTTTCAATTGATATTTCGCATCGGTGTGTTAACGACGATTCGTCAGAAGTTTATTTGAGGCAAGAACTACTTTGTGTGTATATATTGAAAAGGTGGAGGGAGAGGAAGAAGAGGGGGAGGGGTCAGATCCATCGGAAAATGTTAGGAAAAAAGCGATTATAAGTGGCTATATTTAGAACATTAAATTAATTAATTCATTAATTAATTTATTGATTAATTCATTACGATTAACCCTGATGATCCATTTTTGGCGAAACTTTCGTAAGTTATCTACCTATACCTTTCTCCAAAACTAAATATAAATATCTTATTATAATGGAGATTATGTGTTTTTTTGTCTGTAACCGAAACTATATCACTACTCAAGGCACTATCCATTTAGTTATTATACATCACATTCTCCATGAATCATTTTTATTTAAGCCTCAATTATTAATAAAATTGTTTTTCATTATTAATACTGCTGGTCATATCTACGTAATAATAACATGCAATTGTATTTATATGTACAACAAAAAGTGGTTTACTGTGTGAACGGGAAGGCTAATTTGCATATTGATATTTAAAATTTGATTTTAATAAATATGTGCTTGGTATTGTTGATTTCTAATTATTTGATTTTATCTTAATGAATATGAGTAAAAATCTCAGAGATAAATCTTAAAAGAAATTAATTAACAAAAAGAAATAACTGTAATTTTATTCTTTACTTTCTTATTTAACTAAATAGTTAAATTAGAAAAGTTTAGCAAGGAAAGACAGTGGGTGGAAGAGGAAGCTACAGCTGTTTTATTTTCCGATTATACCGCTCTCTGTTTCAAACCATTTTATCTGCATTCTTATTTAGTTTATTCAGACTTTCTAATATAATATGATATCTTATTATGTTCATACTTGCACCCGGAGGGTGCATATATTTGCTAGTAAATATAATATAAATATAAATAAAGGATGAAATCTTGTGAAAACAAGATAGCAGACACTTGAACAGTGAAAGGGTTAAAAAGGGTTTTTTTTCCTTATCAAATACAAATAATTTTTAAACAAATCTATTTGACCCATAGATTGGACCCTAACTAGTAATACTATTCTATGTCAGAGTGGACATGTGAGTAATGGCAATGAAGGGGCAACTTCACATTCTCCAGAGCTCCAGAACTAGAGCCTCACCACCAGATGCAGTTCAGTGTCATACCCCCAAGACCACCCTTTTTGGGATGTCCTGGGTATGACACTAAATTGCATCTAGTAGTGAGGTTCCAATTCTAGAGCTCTGGGTAGTGTGGAGTACCTCTTCATTGCCATTACTCCAGTGGTAGTACCTATTATGGTTCTACGAAACCCGCTCTACTAATGTATTGAGCATTTTTATATTCTTTATGATTTACATTTTTACATGTCATCTTGGTCGATTTGGATAATCTCATTTATAACCAGAGGGTGTTGCAAGATGACAACGGTCGGAAGATTAAAGAGCACGCGTATATATATATATATATATATATATATATATATATATATATTAAAGAAATGGATACAATAGAAACCTACTCGAGTTTCACCATAAGGATCTTCAGGGTTAAATCCACTGAATTAATCGAAGTACCGATTAATTGCAGCCGATTACACGTGTGTTCATTGAATAAGATATTTCGTTATATATATATATATATATATATATATATATGTGTGTGTGTGTGTGTGTGTGTCTTTCGGCAATACTAGCATGAACATGTCTGCACCGATTATCACGTCAACGCATATATTTCTAAACATTCTTTCACAATCGTTTATTCATTTCTTTTTAATTATTTCAATGAATTTTTGATCGAACAAAAAGAAAGCGAACTTTGAATTCAATGACATCTTTTCATTCTATAAAACTATCGCCTTTCAAATCGACCTGGACATTTAATGTTCATTGTTTATTCAGTTTTATTGTTTAGTCAAAATTGAAAACATTCTCTGTTACATATACATACATCTCTTGAAATAGATCATTTCTTTTTTGGTTGGATCGTAAAGGTAGAAAGACGTGACAAGAGAGACTTATCAAAAAAGAGAAAACTAGAAGAAGTCAGCAGATATTCTGTAGAAAAATGGCGTCTTACCAGATGAAAACCCAACGAACAAAAATATACATCCCCTCACCGTATTCCAAAGAATACAAACAATTCTTTTTTCGCGAAGGATACAAACATTTAGCTTTCCTCACAGAATACTCCATGTGTAACTCTCCAGACATGGAAATTCTAAACGACGAAAATGATTTATTAATCGACAGAAAATGTCTAAGAATCGAAGACGAAATGCCAAGTTTGTGTAGTGGACGCCATCTACGCTTCAAGCGTAACAAGAAGGAGAGGAACTTAAGAATAACAAATGTGATTAAATTATCGACAACTAAAAAGACAACACCTGATTCACACAGAAATGAAAATAAAGAACAAGAGGGCGAAGGTTATATAAATCATATGCCAGACGAAATCATTATGATGCTTCTAAAATACGTTCATGGTATGGATAAAGTAAATCTCGGCTCAACTTGCAAACGAATGCGATATCTTTTATTACATAGTGGATTACTATGGGAGAGTCGTGTTATCTCATGGGATATCGACTTGGATCAGTGTGCCACACTAGCCCCCCAGATTGGAAAGCTTATTATTGTTTTGAACACCCAGAGAAACATGGACGATTTTTGTTTTTATCTATTTAGCAAAAAAGGATCTCACACGAACATTATTCATATTATTTATCCGAAAATGACTCAAGAACACCAGCGCTTAGACTGTTGGCTAAGAAACGAATATCTTTTGCAATATTATGAAATATACTTTGACTCGGTGCGTTTAGACATATTGGAAAATTTCAATAAGGTTTTTATCTGGGCTCAAAATGAACGTTTTTATACTGAGTTTTTGTAGATGTTTTTTTTTTTATTGTTTTTTAATGTTCTTGATAATTTTGTAATGAATAATTTGACCTTTTTGGGGATTTCACAAATGAATCTTTAATTATTTATGAAAAAAAAATAAACGAAACAAAGAATCTGATATTGTTACCACCAAATTGGACTCTAATCATCGATTGTAAATAACGTTCAACATGTTAACATTGTTTTAGTGCACGCTTCAGAGTTCGAATTAAGACGTTAGAATATCTATCTATCTATCTATCTATCTATCTCAGTCTGTTTATATACATTTGTCTATCTATCAATCCGTCTGTTAATACATATTTGTTTATCTATCTCAATCCTTTGATATAAATCTATCTCAGTCTGTTTTTTCTCTGTCTCTCTCTTTCTCTCTATATACATATAACCTATTTCTATCTCTCTCTCTCTCTCTCTATATATATATATATATATATATATATAAACTATAAATATTTTTTCTCATTTACGTAACTTGAAATTTAAAATGGAAGACGTTCTACCAACTTCATCGAAACATCGATTTTTTCACATATGTTCCGTCATTGGAATTCTCTTTCTAAAAATATAAAATTTATTTTCAGTCACCAGAAATTACGAATGAATTTATTGTTCACTATGTTTGGAGGGGGGTGTCAGTGCGTGAAACAAAAACTAACAAAAATATACTTAGCCTTTTTTTTAGAGTAAGCATTTATTTAAAATAAAAACTTTTCTTTTATTGTGACGGAGAACGAGTACCGTACTCATTTAGAAAAGGGGCAAGATATTGTCTTGCCTGCCGGGATCGAACCCACGTCCTCCCGCATGCAAAAACAAATGCGATTTAGGCACTGGATGGACGCGAGTTGCAATTCAGGTGCCCAGATGTTGGTACCTACACGCGTCCATCCGAATGCACATGAATTGTGCGTTGCACGGACGCGAGGTTTGACTGATGTGCCCGGATGTTGGGGGACTGTGCCCATCAAAACCAAGGGAGTGGAGCGCTGCGCAGTTAGCAGAAGCAGTTGGCCGACGCGAGACGGCAGTCAGTGACGAAGCGCTTTGTGAACGACCCAACAAAGAAATTGATTTTAATCCAACAAAGAAACAAAACTAAATGGGAGTTGCGATATTTCAGCTGCTAAAATATTTTGACGACGACGGCTTTTCAGCTGCTGGTCGAAGACGAAGACGAAGACTGCGTTGACCAAAAGAAAGTCTGGCCTGCGAAAAGACGGTGCACTCGCTTCTTTTTTTTGTCCACCCTCAGCAGAAATTTGTTGACTCAAATATCTACCCCCCCTCTATTTTCCCCCTTCTATACTTCATATACCGAAATTATACAAAGAAATCGAACCAATACTGAATTATTTCAAAACTAAAAGTTCAGAATGACTAAACCAACTAATCAAAAGGAAATAACTCTAATTGAATATTTTAACTTCATGTAGATTTATCTCCCTTGAATAAATTCCGCCATCTTAATATATATTAATTCGCTGTATTTGAGGCGGGATCTGCTTGCTAATCAAGAAATTAAGACGATGGCTTCAATTCTCATCGGGCACACCTCTATAAAAAAAGATTTTATATATTATGTGATATACGGATATATGATAAATAACGTATAATTTCTATTATATTCTATGTAATATACATAATATACATATATATATTTACCAACCCCTCCGCACGAGCAGGATGCGACACAAGGTCAATTTCTTAAGCAGAGTTTAACAGGTTTGAATTCAGTTTTCCTTCTCCTAGAAAGGTTGCCTAACCATGGTTAAAGAGCCCAGACTGCCTACTATTTACCATAGCTGGAGGGAGAGTAGGATTCATACCTTTCCCAAAGGTATTAGCGCTAAGTGAAATGCACTTACCACGTCCAGGATTTGAACCCGGGGCGACGAGTCCATTTCCCATGACTTTAACCATTACACCACGCATAATATACATATATGTGTGTAGAAAATATGGCTTGTGACGTCGAGTTTGTCACCTTACAAAAATCGGAATGGAGTTTAATTTTCAGGGTAGGTCCGTCTTGAAAGTGAGAGAGAGAATATAATTTTTTTAAAAATCACATTATATCAGTTTTTGAACATTTATTTGTATTTTATTGAAAGAATAAATATTTCACTCCATAGCAAAATATAACTCAGTACTTGGTAAAGAAACCCTTGTTGGCAAGCACGGTAGCCAGTTGTTTCCTAGAGTTGGTTACCAAGTTGTTTTTATAGATCTCAAGGGGGATCTTTACAGATCATGTCCAATTTGGCATTAAATAACCCACAAGGGTTGATGTCTTGAAAACAAAAACGAAAAACAACTTAAATAAATATTCACATCTAACCAGCTTCCCGATTTGGGAAGTTAAGACAGTCGAGGACTCATAAAAGAAAAATATCGACGCAAAAACAAATTTGAATTTTTAAAAAATATTTATTACTGAAAACATTCAGAAACTTCGAACTCGGAAACTCTCTTGTCGAACTCTGGAGCCTTCATGTCATAATCGGTAGCCTTCACATAACTTCGAACCGAACCCTTTATTCAATCCATGGGAGTAGACTGTTCTCATTCTGTTAACCATGTCCGGGTACACGTGTTAAATTGTGTTGATTATTATGTTCAAGGGCGATAGTAACATAGAATAATTAGCGGTTAAAATTTTGATGACAGACCGCTGTTCAAGCCTGAAGCACTCTGTTCACATAGTCTCAAAACAATAGTTTTTTTAAAAAATATTTTGTTTGCGATATTTATATATATTTACCAACCCCTCCGCACGAGCAGGATGTGACACAAGGTCAATTTCTTAAGCAGAGTTCAACAGGTTTGAATTCAGTTTTCCTTCTCCTAGACCGGTTGCCTAGCCAAGGTTAAAGAGCCCAGTCTGCCCATTCATACTGTTTATCCATAGCTGGAGGGAGAGTAGGATTCATACCTTTCCCAAGGGTATTAGCGCTAAGTGAAATGCAATTACCACATCCAGGATTTGAACTCGGGGCGACGAGTCCATTTCCCATGACTTTAACCATTACACCACGCGCTTCCCACATTTGCGATATCTATATGTTGACTAGCAGAGCTACTCGGTGTTGCCCAGGATTTACAAGTTAAAATATAAATTTCTTATCTATATTTATATATAGATTAATTAACATGCTTTTTCTATATATTTGTTTATTATTTTTTTAAATTATCTTTTATTCTTTTTTTGTTTTAGTTTTTATGTTGTTTAATTTTATTATTATTGTTTGTATTAGTTTTATTGTTTTTATTGTTTTATCCTTTATTTATTTGTTTTATTTTAAATCATTTTTAGAATTATTTCTTTTACATTTTATTGATTTATAACCTTTTTATATCTTTATTTAGCTTTTTTTAAAATGGAAAATGAGGGGTAAAAGTTTTTTTTAAGCTCCCTCAGGATGAAAATAGGTTGTGAATTTTATTGAACTTTGGTCTTTGTGGTCTCTACGGGTCTTTGTTGGTCTACGAATTTTATTGACTTTGGTTTTGTTGGTCTCTACGAATTTATTGAACTTTGGTCTTTGTTGGTCTGAATTATATTGAACTTTGGTCTTGTTGGTCTTACGAATTTTATTGAACTTTGGTCTTGGTCTCTACGAATTTTATTGAACTTTGGTCTTTGTCGGTCTCTTTGAATTTATTGAACTTTGGTCTTTGTTAGTCTCTACGAATTTTATTGAACTTTGGTCTTTGTTGGTCTCTACGAATTTTATTAACTTTGGTCTTTGTTGGTCTCTACGAATTTTATTGAACTTTGGTCTTTGTTGGTCTTTACGAATTTTATTGAACTTTGGTCTTTGTTGGTCTCTACGAATTTTATTGAACTTTGGTCTTTGGTCTTACGAATTTTATTGACTTTGGTCTTTGTTGGTCTTACGAATTTATTGAACTTTGTTTTATTGAACTTTGTCTTTGTTGGTCTTACGAATTTACTTTGGTCTTGTTGGTCTCTACGAATTATATTGAACTTTGGTCTTTGTTGGTCTCTACGATTATATTGAACTTTGTCTTTGTTGGTCTTTACGAATTTATTGAACTTTGGTCTTTGTTGGTCTTACTTTACGAATTTTATTGAACTTTGGTCTTTGTCTCTCTACGAATTTTATTGAACTTTGGTCTTTGTTGGTCTCTTCGAATTTTACGAATTTTATTGAACTTTGGTCTTTGTTGTCTCTACGATTTTATTGAAACTTTGGTCTTTGTTGGTCTCTACGAATTTTGAACTTTGGTCTTTGTTGGTCTCTACGAATTTTATTGAACTTTGGTCTTTGGTCTTAGGTTTGTCTCTACGAATTTTATTGAACTTGACGAATTTTATTTTGGTCTTTACGAATTTTATTGAACTTTGGTCTTTGTTGTCTTTACGAATTTATTGAACTTTGGTCTTTGTTGTCTTTACGAATTTTATTGAACTTTGGTCTTTGTTGGTCTCTACGAATTTTATTGAACTTTGGTCTTGTTGGTCTCTACGAATTTTATTGAACTTTGGTCTTTGTTGGTCTTTACGAATTTTATTGAACTTTGTTGTCTTTGTTGGTCTTTACGAATTTTATTGACTTTGGTCTTTGTTGGTCTCGAATTTTATTGAACTTTGGTCTTGTTGGTCTTTACGAATTTTATTGAAATTTGGTCTTTGTTGGTCTCTACAATTCTATTGAACTTTGGTCTTTGTTGGTCTTTACGATTTTATTGAACTTTGGTCTTTGTTAGTCTTTACGAATTTATTGAACTTTGGTCTTTGTTGAACTTTGTCTTTGTTGGTCTTTACGAATTTTATTGAACTTTGGTCTTTGTTGGTCTCTACGAATTTTATTGAACTTTGGTTTTGTTGGTCTTTACGAATTTTATTGAACTTTGGTCTTTGTTGGTCTTTACGAATTTTATTGAACTTTGGTCTTTGTTGGTCTTTACGAATTTTATTGAACTTTGGTCTTTGTTGGTCTCTACGAATTTTATTGAACTTTGGTCTTTGTTGGTCTTTACGAATTTTATTGAACTTTGGTCTTTGTTGGTCTCTACGAATTTTTTGAACTTTGGTCTTTGTTGTCTTTACGAATTTTATTGAACTTGTCTTTGTTGGTCTCTACGAATTTTATTGAACTTTGGTCTTTGTTGGTCTCTACGAATTTTATTGAACTTTGGTCTTTGTTGGTCTTTACGAATTTTATTGAACTTGGTCTTACGAATTTGAACTTTGGTCTTTGTTGGTCTTTACGAATTTTATTGAACTTTGGTCTTTGTTGGTCTTACGAATTTTATTGAACTTTTGGTCTTTGTTGGTCTTTACGAATTTTATTGAACTTTGGTCTTTGTTCTCTACGAATTTTATTGAACTTTGGTCTTTGTTGGTCTTACGAATTTTATTGAACTTTGGTCTTTGTTGGTCTTACGAATTTTATTGAACTTTGTCTTTGTTGGTCTCTACGAATTTTATTGAACTTTGGTCTTTGTTGGTCTTCTACGAATTTTATTGAACTTTGGTCTTTGTTGGTCTCTACGAATTTTATTGAACTTTGGTCTTTGTTGTCTCTACGAATTTTATTGAACTTTGGTCTTTGTTGGTCTCTACCCTTTTATTGAACTTTGGTCTTTTGTTGGTCTCTACGAATTTTATTGAACTTTGGTCTTTGTTGGTCTTTACGAATTTTATTGAACTTTGGTCTTTGTTGGTCTCTACGAATTTTATTGAACTTTGGTCTTTGTTGGTCTCTACGAATTTTATTGAACTTTGGTCTTTGTCTTTGTTGGTCTCTACGAATTTATTGAACTTTTGGTCTTTGTTGGTCTCTACGAATTTTTATTGAACTTTGGTCTTTGTTGTCTCTACAATTTTATTGAACTTTGGTCTTTGTTGGTCTCTACGAATTTTATTTGAACTTTGGTCTTGTTGTCTGAACTTTGGTCTTTCTTTGTCTTTGTTGGTCTCTTTTATTGAACTTTTGGTCTTTGTTGGTCTTTACGAATTTTATTGAACTTTGGTCTTTGTTGGTCTCTACGAATTTTATTGAACTTTGAACTTTGGTCTTTGTTGTCTTTACGAATTTTATTGAGCTTTGGTCTTTGTTGGTCTCTACGAATTTTATTGAACTTTGGTCTTTGTTGGTCTCTACGAATTTTATTGAACTTTGGTCTTTGTTGGTCTCTACGAATTTTATTGAACTTTGGTCTTTTGTTGATCTCTACCAATTCTATTGAACTTTGGTCTTTGTTGGTCTCTACCAATTTTATTGAATTTTGGTCTTTGTTGGTCTCTACGAATTTTATTGAACTTGGTCTTTGTTGGTCTTTACGAATTTATTGAACTTTGGTCTTTGTTGGTCTTTACGAATTTTATTGAACTTTGGTCTTTGTTGGTCTCTACGAATTTTATTGAACTTTGGTCTTTGTTGATCTCTACCAATTCTATTGAACTTTGGTCTTTGTTGATCTCTACCAATTTTATTGAATTTTGGTCTTTGTTGGTCTCTACGAATTTTATTGACTTTGGTCTTGTTGGTCTCTTTTTATTGTTTGTCTTTGTTGTCTCTACAATTCTATTGAATTGGTCTTTGTTGGTCTCTACGAATTTTATTGAACTTTGGTCTTTGTTGGTCTCTACCAATTCTATTGAACTTTGGTCTTTGTTGGTCTCTACGAATTTTATTGAACTTTGGTTTTTGTTGATCTCTACGAATTCTATTGAACTTTGGTCTTTGTTGGTCTCTACGAATTTTACTTATTCTATTTATTTTTATTTTATTTAGGGCGGGTTGTTTTTTCAGCTATCACCGCCTAGCGTTTTATAAGGCAGGAGGCCGGGACGGAATTCTGCGAATAGCACCTTCTTTTGTTGTTTTATTATCTTCTTTTTACTTTTCTTTTTTCCAATAAATATTTCCACCCCTAAATAACACCCCTACGAATGAAGTCCCTAGCCCAAGCGGTGCCTGCTGAAGCGCTTAAGGCGTTGTCCCAATATTTTACCCCTCTTTTTTTCGATTAGTAAATGTAAATATTTTAACCCTCCCCCTATTTGAAATATTTTACGGTGTGGCCTAAATATTTACATTTACTTGTTGATAAAAAATATGGCTTACATTACAAGTAATGCCTTCAAACCACTAAAAAAAAAAATAATTTGTCGATAAAAACGCCTTCAATCCGCTAAAAAAAATATCTTTTTTTTTCGATATTTTCATTTTATTTTTTTTTTCGACAATCAATTACAATTAAAAGATCAAAACTTTCTTTCGGTATTTTTATTTTATTTAGGAAGAGTTGTTTTTTTTTTTTCAGCTATCACCGCCTAGCGTTTTTTTAAGGCAGGACGCCGGGACGGAATTCTGCGAATAGCACCTTCTTTTGTTGTTTTATTGTCTTCTTTTTACTTTCTTTTTTCCAATAAATATTTCCACACTTTAATTTCCAGCGTTAGATCCGCAATTCCCCATTCACTTTTCACTTTTCAAATTCAAACTTGCAAAAAACATTGTCACCGTGTGCTTAATATTATCTACACGATACAGATTTTGAACACGGGCCGGTGAAAGGAGAAATGGGCATTTGACCTTAGGGTACCCGGTCGGGTGAATGCCTGATTAAGCGACATCAGATAGTAATCCAAATTTTTTCTTGACCATTACGATCTGATGTCGCTATCTAGGCATTTACCCCATCGGCTACTCTTGGGCCAATTGTCATTTGACCTTTGACCTTTAAACTTTAAAGTTCAAAGTTTAAAGGTCAAAGGTCAAATGACAAGTGGCCGAAGGATAGCCGATGGGGTAAATGCCTAAATAGCGACATCAAATCGTGTTGGTCAAGAAAAAATGTGGATTACTATCTGATGTCGCTTATCCAGGCATTCACCCGACCGGGTACCCTAAGGTCAAATTCTCCTTTATCCTTTGTCAATCAACTTAGAGATTAAGCACATGGTGACGATGTTTTTTGCAAGTTTGAATTTTAAGAACTCAAAAGTGAATGAGGAATTGTGGATCTAACTTTGACAAAAACGCTGGATATTAAATTGAAGAAATATTTATTGAAAGAAAAAAGTCAAAAGAAGTCAAAAGAAAAGGGGGGGGGAAAGGCATTTAAACAGAATTATATGCAAGAAGTTATAAGATTTTAAGTAACTACTACTACTACTACTACTGATGACGATGATGAGAAGGAGGAGTGGTATAATAATCCTTAGTAAACAATTATATCTTAAAGCAAACATTTTAAATACAGCTTACGGTCAAGTCAAGTTGAAATCACCAGTTCTCGCTAGATCCCCGAAGTTAAGCAACTAGAGCATATTCAATTATTAGATGGATGATCATTTTAAGCAACAGCAGATACTGTAAGTAACCAGGTATATAAATCCATTCGGCATTAAATGGCCCGAAGAGGGTTGATATGCCATAAAACATATCAAAATGATTGATTCGGCATTAAATGACCCGTAGAGGGTTGATATGCCATAAAACATATCAAAATAAATTGATTTGGCCTTAAATGACCCGTAGAGGGTTGCTATGCCATAAAACATATCAAAATAAATTGATTTGGCCTTAAATGACCCGAAGAGGATTGATATGCCATAAAACATATCAAAATAAATTGATTTGGCATTAAATGACCCGAAGAGGGTTGATATGCCATAAAACATATCAAAATAAATTGATTCGGCATTAAATGACCCGAAGAGGGTTGATATGCCATAAAACATATCAAAATAATTGATTTGGCATTAAATGACCGAAGAGGGTTGATAAGCCATAAAAATATCAAAATAAATTGATTCGGCATTAAATTACCCGAAAGGGTTGCTATGCCATAAAACATATCAAAATAAATTGATTTGGCATTAAATGACCCGAAAATGGTTGATATACCATAAACATATAAAAATAATTGATTTGGCATTAAATGACCCGAAGAGGGTTGATATGCCATAAACATATCAAAATAAATTGATTCGGCATTAAATTACCCGAAGAGGGTTGCTATGCCATAAAACATATCAAAATAAATTGATTTGGCATTAAATGACCCGAAAATGGTTGATATACCATAGAACATATAAAAATAAATTGATTTGGCATTAAATGACCCGAAGAGGGTTGATATGCCATAAAACATATCAAAATAAATTGATTCGGCATTAAATTACCCGAAGAGGGTTGCTATGCCATAAAACATATCAAAATAAATTGATTTGGCATTAAATGACCCGAAAATGGTTGATATACCATAGAACATATCAAAATAAATTGATTTGGCATTAAATGACCCGAACAGGGTTGATATGCCATAAAACATATCAAAATAAATTGATTTGGCATTAAATGACCCGAAGAGGGTTGATATACCATAGAACATATAAAAATAAATTGATTCGGCATTAAATGACCCGAAGAGGGTTGATATGCCATAAAACATTATTAAAATAAATTGATTCGGCATTAAATGACCCGTATAGGGTTGATATGCCGTAAAACCAAACCAACCAACCAACCAACCAATAAATATTTTGCATCATAATTAATTGTGTAATAGGAGGCACGTGACCGTACCGCTGTTTTTTTTTTTTTTTTTGTTTTTTTTTGTGTGTGGTGCTACTTTCAAAAAAAAAGAAAAGGGGAAAATAGGAGAGGGTGAGTGTACGGGAGCGATAACGGTAATCTATTTCTATCAAACATGATGAAAAAAGGGAAATAAATAAAAAAAAAAGAATGAAAGTAAATCAAGATTATTATACTTTTTACATATTGAATTATTTCGTAATAGCTCTTGAATAAACATATCAAACGTAATAATTAGATTATCATACTGTGGTATATTCACAGGTCCTGCTTGTCTTAAAGATTAATTTATTGTCAACGAGTTTTCCTCAACACAATGATGCAGTCAAAAAGAAACAAAATGGATGCTCGGACTCACCACACACAGAATAGGACTGAATACAGGCACTTCAAATGTACAAATGTTTCGGTTAAATCGAACTTAACGGACCTAAATTCCAGTATCGTATGCCTCCCCGCCCCCACCCACCCAAAAAAATACCAAAAATCAGGGAATTAACCAAATCGAATGGAATTTTCAGTGTTGAAATATTAATGAATAAAAGATATCATGCACCAGTTATCTTATTTAAAAACTTTTGCATTTTTTTTTCAGGTCAGTTAACTTTGAACCACGTATCTTTGAGACATAACACAGATTCACAAAGATACGTGGCCTAAAGTTAACTGACCTGAAATATGTTACAAGCTTTTGAAAAAATTTGTAAAAATTTTGTACTTCAATTTTTCTGAAATTTTGTCCATGTTTAGACTATGTTAAAGTTGGACAATCTCCAAAATTTGAGTTTTCAATTCAAAAAATTGGCGGAGAGATGTCAATATTTAGTTGACCAAATTTGGGTGGGACTCCAGTTTTAGTTTTGACTTTAAAATTAAAATAATCAAGAGATTAGTAACCAAATTAGATGTATTCAATTCATAGTTTATGAAATATTATGAAAATAATTATAAGCTCGTTTTATTATTTTGTCCACTCTTCATTTTCATTAGACTAATGTTTTAATTTATTAAAAGTCGATCATTTCTGGGCGAGAATGTCTTTGTGAAAATCACACAAAATGATGAATATACACTCAGCTCACTCAGATATTCCAAATGATTGACAGTGTTATTCTGATGTGACTTTTTTTGTCTTGGTAATCTGTTCAATAAATATTGTAGTGTAAAACAATGTATAACACTATACATTATGTGCTGTAGATTCATTAAAATAAAGCAAACTGCATAAAGATTAAGCATTATATAATCACTTTATGTATTCTGGTAAAATTTCTTACGAATTTCTACACACATTAAGCATTATATAATCACTTTATATATTCTGGTAAAATTTCTAAATGAATATCATTTTTATTTTTAAAAATCTTAATTTAATTCCCTTGGCAAATAAGTCTTCATTTACTAATGTATATTATTTTAGTTTTGACTTTAAAATTATTAATGTCCAATAGTGTTTCACAAATTAGTACTTTAAAAAAAAGTTTAAATCATAGATATGAAAATGATTAAAAGGCTTTATTATTATATCCACTTAATTCTCATTAGATTACTGTTATATTTGTTAAATCTGAATAGTTTCTGGGCCAAAATCTTCACACAATATGATGAATACACTCAGCTCACTCAGATATTCCAATTGTGCGCGGTTTCCCACTATAATGATCCTATAATTAAAACCGAAACGCTTTAGCGTCGGCTATAGCGTAAGTCAATCTTTGACTTGATTTTGTTGTTTTTTCTTAACTATATATATTGATTTGGCATTAAATGACACGAAGAGGGTTGATATATATATATATATATATATATTATATATATATATATATATATATATATATATATATATATATATTTACTTGAAGGCACTTACAACGCATGTATCGCATAAAATTCGATACTTTTTCTTATAGAAAATGAACTTGACAAGTGTAATCCCAGCAAAGGATCGCTCGGTGTGTAGAATATCGTACAGACTGTTTCGACTTTATTAAGTCTCTTTATGCGATATATGCGTTGTAAGTGCCTTCAAGTAAAAATTTAATATATACTTTATTCAGCAACGCTTCTAAATAAACAAACATCCAAAAATCTTATTCACTTCGCCGAAGGGCATAGGGTCTGTTTGTTGTTATTATTCTCTCAAAAACGCCCCCCTTACCTATTATGGTAGAGGCGTGTAGTATTATTTGACAAGCTTAATTTCACTGGGATTGTTAGCTGTGTACTGTGGCCGAGGCGATATAGTGTTTCACTAGTCTGCTGTATACAGGGTGACTCAGAAAAAACAGAGCCAAAATTATTTATTTATTTTCCATTAAACTAAATCTAAACCCCAACTCCAAATCCTAAACCCTAAACCCTAGTTGTTTTTGTTTTTCATGCCGCTTTCGCTACGGACTTCAATCGTAGATGGTGTTGTTTTGAGGCAAGAGGCCATGACGGAACTCCGCAAAGATTACAATTATTTGTATTATTCAGACTGTAATATCGGAGTGGTATATATTTGATTGATACTATTTTCTGCATAAATAAAAAGACTAAAGACAGAGGTTTTTTTTAAGCCATACGTAATTAAAAACAACCTTAATCCGCTAAAACCGTAACCCAATTCGCAAAATGTTAATTCATAGACTGTAGTTAAACTGTCATTGGGTACCAGCAAAATATTTTCCGTTTTAATTTTCCAACCTAAGTCAGAAGTCAGTCCTACATTCTATGAATTAACATTTTGCGAATTGGGTTACGGTTTTAGGGGATTAAGGTTGTTTTTAATTACGTATTGCTTAAAAAAATAAACAACAAAAAACCCAAATTACTATACATTTAATTAACCATTGAAATTAATTATTGAATCTATTATTGAGACAGTTGTTTTTGTTAATATAGCAATGTATAATTTCAATTAAGCTTAGTTTAAAAAATATTTTTCAACATTAAATATATAGTAATTTGTGTTTTTTGTTGTTTATTTTTTTAAGCAATACGTAATTAAAAACAACCTTAATCCCCTAAAACCGTAACCAAATTCGCAAAATGTTAATTCATAGACTGCAGTTAAACTATCATTTGGTACCAGCAAAAAACTTTCCGTTTTAATTTTACCGACCTAAATCAGAAGTCAGTCTAGTTTGTTTTAGTTTTAACTAAAACAAACTTTTAAGCCCGAAGAAAACGTTCACTTAAACAGTGGGGGTAGTCAATGTTTGCTCATTTGAATTCCATAATATTTAAATATATAACTATTTTTTTTTACCCAACATGAAATATTTTTTAAAGTAAGTTTAATACTCTATGAATTAATAATTAAAGTAATTTTAAAAATCTATTTTAAAGCATGATTTCAATTTCGTAAAATTTGCGCTCAACTAAAATTGAAATCATGCCGTAAAAAGATACTTTTGTTTTGTTTTATTAAAACAAACCAAAATTTCTATGTGGTCTGGGGAAAGGGAGGGGCGAATCTACCTAGAGTTAGGAGGTGCTGGGGAGGGTGATTGCCTGCTGGTTTTAACAGGCAGTAGGCCCTCCAACTCCGGTTAATTCGACTACTCACATTAACTCGCCCACTCACGGTAACTCTATATAGATTTTTTTTTAAATCATCAGGAGTTTCTTTAATGTTTTTTCTTTCGAATGGAAAAAATTTTTTCAAAAAAATATTAATTTTTCTGCAAGTTTCATTGTGTGGGGGTAAATTTCACAGGGTCAAATTGGTGGTACCTAATATATATATATATATATATATATATATATATATATATATATATATATATAGTAAATGAAGAAAAACTCTAAACTTGCTTCATTACAATAATTTATTTCAACCGTATTAATACGGCATCTTCAGATATATATATATATATATATATATATATATATATATATATATATATATACCTTTTCTACACATTTTCAAAACTCATTGTCCTGAAGAAGGCTTCATTTATAAACCTAAATGTTCGAACATCAACACTACGACTAATAAATGTCTATCCATTGTAACATCCCGTCTTTGTTCTACATTTTCTCCATATATATATATATATATATATATATATATATATATATACCAACCTCTCCACACAAGCAGGATGCGACACAAGGTCAATTTCTTAAACGGAGTTCAACAGGTTTTAATTCAGAGTTTTCCTTCTAGACTGTTTACCTAGCCATGTTTTAAAAAATTGCAAAATAAATGCAAGACAAAATTATTTTAGTAACAGAGTGGTGAATACATGGAATAAACTACGATCATCAATAGCGAATGATCCATCTCTGAACTCCTTTAAGGCAAGGTTGGATAATCTGTGGACAGATTATAAATATTCTGAGGAAATTAGATGAATGTTTATAAGGATATAGCAAATATAATATGAGGAGATGAAGAGAAATAACAAGACACAATTGTTTCAAAGTATAGATGAAGACTTTATTCATTAGACCGTTAACTCAGGACGCTAGAGTCCAGACGCTCAGAACTTTTTATTTATTTATTTAATTTTGATTTAATTTAATTTTATTTAAATCCCAACAATACACCCCAACCCAAGTAGCGGAGCTATGGTAAGGATGCATTAGTGAGTTTTTGGGGGGTTTTGTTTGTTTTTTATAAGGTGGGTGTAAAGCAAAGATAGCTTTATTACTCAGGCTTGAACGAGGTTATAGTGGCCTGTAGCGAGGGAATTTCTCTCTGGCTAAAAAGGACCATTTATACCTCTGAAGGGTTGTGTATGTAAGAAGGCAGAGGTGGTGTTGCGGGGCCGATAAGGATGTCGACCCCACAGACGTTTGAATAAGTGAAACGACTGGAGACAATGAAAGAGACAAAGGCAGAGGACGTGGATGGCAGAAAGTAACCTGGTGGTCAATTTATTTCGAGAATTGACAGAAACGTAAATCGGCTAGTTGAGGATTCGATGCTCGGGGTTGGCCCCTCAACGTTCGGTCAATCTTTCGTTGATCTGGGTGAATAGGTCGTCGGTTGTCGGATAGGCAGCTGGAATCCGGAATCGGGATAGCAGTGCGTCTACGGGCGAGGTCGACGTCGTGGTCGGTCGGTGACGGTTTCGGTTGACGTCGTGGTTGGTCGGTAACGGTCTCGGCCTGTGGTTGGATCGACTGCGAGCCCCGGTCGTAGTCCCGTCGAGGACTGTTCGGGCATGAGCGTAAACGTAACAGCGACAGACCGTTCGCTTAGCACATGTGTTGCTTGGGTCTGATTGACCGCGGTTATGCGGGGTTTCAGACCAGCTTGTACGTGTGCGCAAATGCCTCGAGTAGCTAAGCGTTTGCTCGGCGGAAGATCGAATCGGATCTACCAAGCTAGTACTTAGCGTACTGTCGGCGAGGGACGCCTATCCGGTCGTAAGACCCAGATCTAGGGATTTCGCCCTAGGATCGCATTCGTGGTTAAGGAAAGACTGAGGTGAAAAGGGCCGA
>CM042175.1:40698366-40708366 GCA_023376005.1 Doryteuthis pealeii
ATCTTGTGGCAGGAAGACGCTTTTAGCCTGGATAAGCCGCGAACTGTCAAGGGAGATAATCGATCTCACTCAGCTCTCAGACGGCGCCGCGTATTGCCTCTTAGTCAACATCCTCAGTCCAGAATCGATCCCGCTGAAGCGGATCACGTTCAAGATCGATCCCTTCACGCACCAAGAGAACTACAACCTCCTGCAAGCCTGTTTTAGACACCACAGAGTGCGGAAAACAATTCCCGTCCAAAAACTTATCGAACAGAATACAAAGGAGATCTTGCTCTTCACCAACTGGCTGAAGGCCTTTTACGAATTCAACATGGCGTCCACCACCACAAAATCATTATAGAATCACAGTTATAGACGCATGCGCGCACGCATACACATAAACTTATTTAACGATTCCGTTATAATGGCACTGAAATTTGGTCGTGAGCCTTATAAAGGCTATCCCATTGTACTCTTCTTGGTTTGTCTTCAATTATTCAAATTTCTGAATACAGTCGTTTGTCGTATAATGTGCGAGATACGTTCTTTATAAGAAAACGGATGTTGTAGGATTATAAGGCTTTTTCTAAAGCCTAAAAACAATTATATACGGCACTATGGAACTTTTTCGATCGTTTCATTTTAGTTTTGTTTTATTTTGTTTTTGTTGGTGTTTTTTTTTGTTTTTTTGGGGGGGTAGGTATTTTGTTGCTGTTGTTTTTGTTTTTTGTGTTTTTTTTGTTTTGTTTTGTTTTTGTTTTTTGTTTTTCTCGTTCTTTTGGTTGTTTTGTTTTCTGAGCGGAAAATTTTATACCTTGAAAAAATAAGAAAAGTACTTTTGTATTTAATTTTGCATTAGCGCTAATACCCCTGAGAAAGGTATGAATCCAACTACTCTCCCTCCAGCTAAGGGTAAATTGAAAGGCGGATTGGGCTCTTTAGCCATGGCTAGGTAACCAATCTGGGAGAAGGAAAACTGAATTCTAGCCCTGTGTCCAGTAGCTTCGACTTCTGGACCGGTAAGATATAAATTACATCGCGTAATCTTGGGGTGCCTTCTCCCAGGCAGAAGCTGTCCCTTTATCTAAAAGAAGCCTGAGGCGCCCCAAAATGGGATTGTCGTAGGGATCACGCGCTTTTTGCACAGGCCATTGTATGAGCTTCGGTTTGTGCGTTGCTCCCTACGTTAAAAAAAAGTCTTTGTGCCAATCCGGTCTGGTGGGAGGTCTGGAAAATACTTACCTTAAAGATAAAACCATTAAGCGATAAATGGGATTTAAAAAATGCTTTATTGTGCTAAACCAACCTCTGGAACCATATGATTGTTTGAAAAAGACCTCGTTGCTAAATATCCCAATAAGGATTGACATGCCGTAAAACCACACAGCCCAATTAACACAATAATAACAGAATTTTACTTGGTTGGGCTATTTTGTACAAACGACCAACATTTTATAAAAATGGCGGTAATTTTCTTTTTATTAAAATGGCGGTAAAATATTTTTTACCGCTTTTTTACCGCTGTTTTAATTTTTTAAAGCCTATTTTAACCGCCATTTAAACTTTAAAAAAAAAATATTTTACCGCTATTTTACCTTTTTTTTTAAATATTTTACCGCAATCTTAATTTTTGAAAAAAAAATTTACCACCATTTTAGGTGGTAAAATATTTTTTTCAAAATTTAAGATCGCGGTAAAATATTTTTTTAAAAAGGTAAAAAAGCGGTAAAATATTTTTTTATTGTTAAAATGGCGGTAAAAGCGAACATTTAAAAGTATATCGTCAGGACAATTCTTGAACTTTCTCGACCGTTTCATTTTCGTTTTTTTTTTTTTAGCGGTGTTCAGTAATTTGTCATACCTTAAAAAATAAGACGATCAAGCGATACACTTATTTAATAAGCTTAGCTTAGATGTGGCACAAGGCCAAATTATACGGCGCCCAGTGTGAATCGAACTCACTGACAATGGTCTGAGAACCTAGCTTGCTAACCATTGCATCGCATCAAGCGATATATGGTTTTGAAAAAATGTTTTATTGTGCGTGAACTACATCATTAAGAATTTGTTTAAAATTATTACTTTCTTTGTTGTTCTCTTGCCACAAAAAATCAAACGATAAAAATCTAGCAGATCTGGTTGAATGCTACACTGCGTTTTATTTTGTCTTGTCTTGTAGCATATCCCCACCCCCACCCCCCCAAAAAACTCACTGTTCTTTGGTCAATAAACACCAATTATACTTTCACCTTACAAAAAGGATTTCATTAATCTCTACAGTTATACCAGGCCCCACAAATTACAGAGTTTCTTCTTTTTTTAAGTGTCAGCACAAACTTTCCTTAATTGTTTTTTCCAGTACACAGCATCTTTGAAAATTGAAAGGGAAACGGTCGAGAAAGTTTAACAGTGCTAAATACAGAGTTCAGTAAATTGTTAACCCTTAAAATAAATATGCCATTAAACAATAGAAGGGTTTGATAAATGCTTTATTGTGTGTTAACTATATTATTAAGAACTAGCAAATATATGCACCCTCCGGGTGCAAGTATTTAAGTTTTAATGTAATAAAATATTGTATTAAATTAGAAAGGCTAATGAAATTAAATAAGAATACAGATAAAAAGATTTGAAACAGAGGGAGTATAATAAAAGATTTGAAACAGAGGGAGTATAATAAAAAATGGAACAACTGAAACTTACTCTTCCATCACTCTCGTCTTTCATTGTTATTTTTTCTAATTTAAGTATTTACTTAAAAGAGGAAGTAAATAATAAAATGACAGTTATTTTACCTTGTTAATGGATTTCATTTAAGATTCATTGAAGAGATTTTTGCTTATATTCATTAAAATAAAACCAAACAGTTAGAAATCAATAATACTAAGCACATATTTATTAAATTCGATTTTTTAATATTAATATGCAAATTAGTCTTCCCGTTTACACTGTAAACCGCTATTTTGTTGTATATATAAATATAATTGCATGTTGTTAGTATGTAGATAAGGTTAACAGTATTAATAATGTATGACAATTTTATTAATAACTGAGGTTAAATAAAAATAAAATCATGGAGAATGTGATGTCTATAACTAAGAGAATTGTGACTTGAGTAGGAATATAGTTTCGGTTACAGACAGAAAAACACACAATCTCCATTATAATAAGATTTGATTGAAAGTCTTACTTTCTTTGTTATTCTGTCGCCACAATAATTCACAAGATAAAAATCTAGCATATCTGGTTGAATGCTACACTGCGTTTTATTTTGTCTTGTCTTGCAGTATATCCCCACCCCCACCCAAAAAAACTCAGTTCTTTGGTCAATCAACACCAATTATGCTTTCACGATACAAAAAGGCTTTCATTAATCTCTACAGTCATACCAGGACCACCAATTTATTGAATTCACAAAGATATGAATCTTAGCATATCTGCTTGAATGCCACGCTGCTTATTATTTTGTCCAATCTCGTGATATATATCCCTCTGTAGGGTTCAAAGTTATAACAAAGTCATAACTAGTTTAAACCTAACAAACTCCGACACATTTGTGGGACAAAACATTTTATATAGATAACAGCATATGGAAACTATATATAAAATACAAGATAGTGTACATAAACATACATACATAAAAGGGCTGGAGCGTCCGTACATAGAGATCACTTACTAAGAGGGGGGCGTAGCCCCACCGAGAAAGGGGTAGACAGTAGTCTAACCCATGTGCTCTTTCCGGGGATGTAGCTAAAAGAGGTAGAGAAGTTTAAATCAGGCGCTTAAATACTATAGCCCCTGGTGACCTGCACGTAAACCCAGTGAGAAGATAACTCTTCCAGGCAAAGGGAAGATAATCCCCACACCTCTAAAAACTCACTGTTCTTTGGTCAATCAACACCAATTAGGCTTTCACGATACAAAAAGGCTTTCATTAATCTCTACAGTCATACCAGGACCACCAATTACAGTGTTTTTTTCAAACAAAACCAACCAAACTACACTCACCTTACATAATTTGTCACATCCTGCCTGTAACAGAAGGAAGGGGTTGGGTAAATACATTTGTCTCTAAAAGAAACAGTACTTACCCATCAGCGGCCAATTGTCGATATTTGCCAAGCAATGAGCGAATTTACTCCCTTTTTACTGTGTATGATACTAATCTGAATCTCGTTCTCACGATCAGACCAACCAGAGAATTGCTAAAAAAAAAAGTTGGCCAAAAGTTTAGTCTTCTCGATCGTATTAGGTTTTTTTTTTTCATGAATCTTCTATTGTTGCATAGCGCCTTCTTGACCGGCACTAAATAGATATATGTTATATACTTCTCTTACTTCTTACTCTGTCGTCTATTCTTCTGGCCGGCTTTGCTTCTTCTATCGTCTATCTTCTATCTTGGTCTGGTATATCTTCTAAGGTCTCGTCTGGTCTTCTATTGAGGATTCCCGGTCTGGTTTCTGTTTGGGTTTCTCGTTATCAGAAGCCCTGTGCTATTGTTAGTTTTTGGTAATAAACACAAGACTTCGATTTACTTTTGATGTTACTTTATTCATAAACCCCCAGACCAGACAAAGCGCACGGATCCTTACATCTTGCTAGCTCGGCTTCTAAGTTCTAACTGACTAACTGAGTTGCTTACTCCTTAAACCGGAAGGGCCTTCTATTGCCTTCCGGTTCTCACGTTCCATCCCCAGAACGCAAGGTGAGATCGAGGTCAAGCGCCGTCACTCACTCTCAAGGCCATCAGCTGTACTGATCGCCATAATGATTTCTACACTACCTTAAAAATGTATTAGGGATCCAATTATTATGTAACACTATCAAATTACCAGTTAACTTTTCAATTTTACACTTACCTAATTGGCCTCCTGTTCCTAATATAAAAGAGATACTGCTGAAAATTTGACTTGCAGGGGATACAATTGGTGTATTTTAAATCCCACTGAAAAATCAATGAATTTGGGTCAAGTTGTCTAGAGAAAAATGGATTTGTGCTTTTTTATTTTTGCAAAACTGGAATCTGTCCAAACATTTCCCGTCGAGACAGAGGGGAATAAGAGTTGAGTGGGGTATCAGGTGGGGAAGGTTGGAAAGCAGATAGGTTGTCAATATTTCTTTTATGGATTTATAAATATCATTCCACCCTTTTCCTATGTTGCCCTCACGAACAATAGGTACATGTGTATTATCGTTAGTATCTGGTTATTTTTAATCTCTTTGTATAAAAAGAAAAATTATCTTTTGAAAAACAAGGCTTTCATTAATCTCTAATGTATTCTAAACCCCATCTAATTGGAAGGCATCTGGGCACTTTTGAACTTTCTTCACTGTTTCACTTTCTGTTGTGATGTTAATCCAACAGTAAAAAAGAAGTCAAGTCGAGATAGGGTAAAATAAGACAAGTGTATTTACAATAATGGTACAGGAACGGCTAGCTTGCCGTTAAACGGTAACAGTACAACCTTTTCACTCGGTGTCTCACTATTTATAGTGAGAACCGGTGTATATTCTCCACTGTAGGAACGGCCGGTACAACACTTTCATTATTTTTTTTGTAGTGGTGTTCAGTAAATTGTTAACCCTTAAAATAAATAAGACCATTAAACAATAGAAGGGTTTGATAACTGCTTTATTGTGAGTTAATTATATCATTAAGAATTTGATTGAAAGTCTTACTTTCTTTGTTATTCTGTCGCCACAATAATTCCCAAGATAAAAATCTAGCATATCTGGTTGAATGCTACACTGCGTTTTATTTTGTCTTGTCTTGCAACATATCCCCCACCCCCCCAAAAAAAACTCACTTGCCCCTGGTGACCTGCACGTAAACCCAGTGGGAAGATAACTCTTCCAGGCAAAGGGAAGATAATCCCCACACCTCTAAAAACTCACTGTTCTTTGGTCAATCAACACCAATTATAGTTTCACGATACAAAAAGGCTTTCATTAATCTCTACAGTCATACCAGGACAACCAATTTATTGAATTCACAAAGATATGAATCTTAGCATATCTGCTTGAATGTCACGCTGCTTATTATTTTGTCCAATCTCGTGATATATATCCCTCTGTAGGGTTCAAAGTTATAACAAAGTCATAACTAGTTTAAACCTAACAAACTCCGACACATTTGTGGGACAAAACATTTTATATAGATAACAGCATATGGAAACTATATATAAAATACAAGATAGTGTACATAAACATACATACATAAAAGGACTGGAGCGTCCGTACATAGAGATCATTTACAAGGAGGGGGCGAAGCCCCACCGAGAAAGGGGTAGACAGTAGTCTAACCCATGTGCTCTTTCCGGAGATGTAGCTAAAAGAGGTAAAGAAGTTTAAATCAGGCGCTTATATACTATAGACCCTGGTGACCTCTACGTAAACCCAGTGGGAAGATAACTCTTCCAGGCAAAGGGAAGATAATCCCCACACCTCTAAAAACTCGCTGTTTTTTGGTCAATCAACACCAATTAGGCTTTCACGATACAAAAAGGCTTTCATTAATCTCTACAGTCATACCAGGACAACCAATTTATTGAATTCACAAAGATATGAATCTTAGCATATCTGCTTGAATGTCACGCTGCTTATTATTTTGTCTAGTCTCGTGGTATATATCCCAGGGTTTAAAAATTTGGGACTGGGGGGATGCCAACTATGTTCCTGGTTTCAGAGACATCATGTCTACATCTCCATTAATCCTAGTATTATCTGCGTTATTCGGACTATTGTCCCCATCTTTATTGTTATTTGTACAACGTTTCGGCCGATATGCCCTCCGGCCTTCATCGGGCATTTCTTGTCGGACTCGGAAACCTTCTTTTCGAACTCGGGAACTTTCTTGTCGTAGTCGGGAACCTTTTTGTCGTAGTGGCGAGCCATCACGGAACTTTGAACCTAACCCTTTATTCAGTCCACGGGGGTATCCTGTTCTCATTCCGCTAACCATAGCTGCGGTAGGATTTGTGTTAATCATTTTTCTATGTTACTGCCGCTGCTCAGGATTGAACCCGGAATCCAGAGATAATCCTATTTAAAAAAAAAATCAAAATAATCAAAGGGAAACGGTCGGCAAAGTTCAGGAGTGTCTTATATACTAGGGTGAGTCAAAAGTTTTCCAATATTTTTGTAGTTTGCGAAACGGATATCACGTGATTGAAACAGTTCAAACCAAGACGAGGTAACTGCTGTGGTTGGTTTGTTGGTTGGTTGGTTCTTTATTAACCCTTTTCGGATGATTATCTTCCCGACCCTGGTAAAAAAAACAACATTCGAACCTGTCGAGTCGCACCTCATGTAACTAAAATATTGCAAAACTATTGGCTTACCCAAGTACTATAGAAAGTTAACAGTATACGCCGGTACTACTCTCATCTTTGGGGTTCTAGGGAGTGTGGAGTACCCCTTGGCCAGTTGTAAAAGAACTTAAAGTAAATAAGTTAGTAAGTCCCGAGTTATAGAATCCTTTGGTAAGTGAATAAGTCCTGCGATTTAGAATCCTTTAGGTCCGTCGTCCAAGAATCAGCCAGTATAAATAACAACAGCAGCAGCAGAGCACTGCCAGTGATTGGACAACAGGCTGGTCACATGTTAGTCGGCGAGTCTATAAGAAACCTAAAATTAATAGATTCCTTCATACAAAATGGCAGCAACACTGGAATAACTGTATCCACAATAAACTCTTCCTAATCAAACCGACTTTGGGAGGCTGCAGACCAACTTTAAGGAAGTCTAGAAAGGAACAAGTCATTATGTCCCGATTATGCATTGGTCATACAAAACTAACTCACTCTTATATACTCAAACAAGAACAACAACCACAATGTGAAACATGTCAAACACCCCTGACAATCAAACACTTATTGATGGAATGCAGATTTTTTGCTCACATCAGAAAACATTATTTTAAAGCAAACAATATGAAGGATCTATTTGAAAAATGTTAACATAGAGGATATTTTCTCCTTTTTGAGGGAAATAAAATTATACCATAGAATATAGACATGAAACAAATCAATGGCATACAGTATGATTCCCAATAATGCTAACACATTGTTAAAACCAATTACTAAATGTATATATATGAATACACAATATGTATAACAACCCAACCGCTAGGCATGATATAACCCTGGACGGGTTGATATGCCGTTAAAATTAATAAATCAACCAACCATATAAGTACAAGTAGGCATTTACCACACGCCTTATATACAACAAATACCAACAACCATTACTCCCAGGTCCACTCTGACCCGGAGGTGTAGTATCTGTTTGGGTCCCATCTATGAGTTAAATAGGAAAAATGAATGTAAAATAATTTTTTTAAAGTAAAAATTGAGTTTAAAAATAAAAATTGATTATCCACCAAGAATGAATAGTACAAAACGTATTTGGCATAGAATAACCCTACAAGGGTTGACGTGTCATAAAATCCAACGTTCCGATCAATCGGCTCCGATTTCATATCTCTGTTAGGATAATCATGTGTTGTTCATATAAGTGCATCTCAAAACTTTTTTGAAAACTTTTTTACACACACACACACACACACACACATACATATATATATATATATATATATATATATATATATATATATATATATATCTTAGAAGGGAAGGAAAAACTCAACACTGTCATTCCATAATAAATTTATTTCGACCAAAATTGGGGCCTTTATAAATCTAAGTTGATTTAATATTGCTCCCCAAAATCCAGTCTCATCAGATGGAAGATCAGGTTATATGAATTGCCTGATTATTTCAAATAACCTGATCTTCCATCTGATGAGACTGGATTTTGGGTAGCTATATTAAATCAACTTAGATTTATAAAAGCCCCAATTTTGGTCGAAATAAATTTATTATGGAATAACGGTGTTGAGTTTTTCCTTCCTTTCAAAGATAAATATTGCTCTGTATATAATCTAAAAAGTTTATTATACATTGAGCTCTTTTTAGTGATTTAAAGATTCACTGTATTTATACATACTGGATCATACAATAATAATACAGTATATCTTAGAAATCACATATAGAATCATCCCTTACTACCAAGTTTTGGATACGTCTCATCTCTTTCTCTCTCTCTCTCTCTCTCTCTCTCTCTCTATATATATATATATATATATATATATATATATATATATATATATATGGTTGGCACTATTATACTTGTGCTATTATACTGTCGACTGGGGCGTTAGAATGCACCGACTGCACCTCTGCATAGGGGTAAGACTCTCCCAATGGGGCCACCTGTTTGCCGTGGGTGGCGACCTGTGATGCTTAAGGACGGAGTCTTGGTGGATGAGCAGTCCATGATATGCAACACTCCACTTAGACCCTTACTTAGGCTAGACGGGTGGTCGGAGAGGCCCCCTCCGATCAATCGGCTAGCCACGTCAAGCCCTAGCACCTATATGATTGCCTCAACCCTATTGCCCTTATGGGAAGCTCCAATCCCTTTTTATCATATGGGTGCGAGAAGGCGGTGGCTGCGGGTCTACATGTCCTGGGAATGACGTTAAACTCTATCTGATGGTGAGGTTCCAGTTATGGAGGTTTGGGGAATGTGGAGCACCCCATCATCACCATTGCTCCCTGGTCCACTCTGACCCGGAGTGGTAGTACTTGTTAGGGTCCCATCTATGGGTTAAATAGAAAACATGAGTTTATAAACAAAATTGTATTATCCATTAAAAATGAAATTATTTCAAAACTTTGTCGACATTAAATATTTTTGAATACCAAATTACCAAAAGAAGTATTCGGCATAAAATAACCCAAGAGGTTGACATGCCGTAAAACCCAACCAACCAAACCTATACTTGAAAATGCGGTAGTAATCCAACCTATAGTGTTATTAGAAGAGTGCTCAATATCTGTGATAGTGTGTTGATAGATAAATAAATGAACAAATAAAAGACTTACCTTTTATTCATTTTCATAGGAACAATCTCTACAACCGAGCGGTTTCTTGCTAGTGCATTCGTCAGGTAAAA
>CM042175.1:40715866-40740866 GCA_023376005.1 Doryteuthis pealeii
CGCAGCACGGGCATCCATGACAATCCTTCGCCAACCCTCCCTATCATTCATTACACCTGGAAGCTCCTCTGCGGAGCAGCCAGCATCTTCACATAACTGGTCAATGTATGTCCTTGCTGGGCGCCCCACACTTGCATGTCCATGTGTTGGCTTCCACAGGAGAACGTCGCTTATGAGTTCATCCCTGCTTCTCCAGCAGTGTCCTGCATGCCTTGTCCGTCTCACTCGGATAGTCTGTGAGATGGGGGGCAGGTGACCGTACAGCTGTTTCCTTGTGGGGTGCTGTTTCCACGACTTATTCAAGACTGCTCGCAGCATTCTTGTGCAGCTTCCATCTAGCTTATTCTCAAGACGCTTAGTCAGGGTCCAGGTGGTGCAGCCATACAGCAGCACCGACACAACCACAGCCTGGAAGAACTGTCGCTTCAGCTTGCCAGGGAGATCGGACCTCCATAGTTAAAGTTTTAATGTAATAAAATATCATATTAAATTAGAAATACTAACTAAATAAGAATGAAAAAAAAAGATTTGAAACAGAGGGGGCTATAATCGAAAAATAGAACAACTGAAGGTTACTCTTCCATTTTTCATTACTAAATTTTTCTAATTTAACTATTTAGTTAAAATAGGAAGTAAAAAATAAAATTACAGTTATTTCTTCTTGTAAATCATTTTATTTTAAGATTTATCACCGAGATTTTTGCTCATATTCATTAAGATAAAAACCAAACAATTAGAAATCAATAATACTAAGCATATATTTATTAAAATCAAATTTTAAATATTAATATGCAAATTAACCTTCTCGTTCACACTGTAAACCGCTATTTTGTTGTATATATAAATACAATTGCATGTTATTAGTACGTAGATATGGTCAACTATTAATAATGTAAAACAATTTTATTAATAATTGAAGGTTTAAAAGAATGAAATCATGGAGAATTTGATGTAACTAATTAAGGGAATTGCGACTTGAGTAGTGGTGTAGTTTCGGTTACAGACAGGAAAACACACTATCTCCATTATAATAAGATGTAGTTATCATAATATATTCATCTGTGAATAAATATCAGAAAACTCGGTTGTTTTTGTTTTTTTAAGTTTCTTTTATTTTTGTAGAAGTGGTTGAATTTTCGGGATTATAATGATCTCCCTTCTTCAAGACTCTGAGGACAGTAGTGCTTCTAGTATTTTCTATCCTTACTCAATACTTTTTCAGACTCATTCTGTTCTCATAGTTTAATTTGTCTGACTACTATTCCCCTAAGAAACCAGGCGTTGAAAAGTGTTCTTTTTTCTCATTTGACTTCCTCTCGCCATGGTGACAGCCTTATAATGTATACATTTGTAAAAGGAAAAAAAAATGTTTTGAGAAGTAAATTTTTCTGTTGTGCAATTCAAATTATTTTGATTTACCATCTGATGAGACGGAATTTTGGGGAGCTTAATTAAATCTACTTAGATTTATAAAGGCCCCAATTTTGGTCGAAATAAATTTATTATGGGATAACGGTGTTGAGTTTTTCCTTCCTTTCAAAGATAAATATTGCTCTGTATATAATCAAAAAAGTTTATTATACATTGAGCTCTTTTTAGTGATTTAAAGATTCACTGTCTTTATACATACTGGATCATACGGTGTGTCTTTGAAATCACATATAGAATCATCCCTTACTAACAAGTTTTGGATACCTCTCATCTATATATATATATATATATATATATATATATATATATATATATATATATATATATATATATATATATATATATATATATACATATATATATATATATATATATATATATATGTGTGTGTGTGTGTGTGTGTGTGTGTGTGTGTAGTATATTAGGAAAAATGAAAACACACAGGTTTAAATGGGTTAAGTGATGCTCTTTTTGATGATGAGGAGATGTCGGATGTTGATTGGTTGGTTGGTGATTAATGAGTTTGTACTGTGCGTGTGATAGGGGTCATGGGGTTGGTGGTATGGGGGTATCTTGGAAATATGTGTAAGGTTTTAGTGTGCCGGATCTCAAATATATATACTTACTAGAAGCATACGGAGACTCCCAAACAACACCACACCATATATATATATATATATATATATATATATATTAGGAGGTTGATTTAGAAGGCCATCACAATGCAGTTTGGAATAAATAAAAAATAATAATACGGTAACAATGGTGGTGTGTGTTGACCTGTATTTTTTTATTTATTTCTTGAATTTTCGAGGTAATACCTCTTTATCAAAAGAATTGAACTGAAGCAGTACAGCTATGGCATTTCTTCCTAAATGAATTTTTTTTTTTTTTGAAAATAACGTCATTTTTCAAAAAAAAAAAAAATTCATTTAGGAAGAAATGCCATAGCTGTACTGCTTCAGTTCAATTCTTTTGATAAAGAGGTATTACCTCGAAAATTCAAAGAATAATAAAAAAAAATACAGGTCAACACACACCACCATTGTTACCGTATTATTATTTTTTTATTTATTCCAAACTGCATTGTGATGGCCTTCTAAATCAACCTCCTAACCAATACATACACAATGCTTCAAGCAAATTATGAAACTCTCTTATATATATATATATATATATATATATATATATATGGTGTGGTGTTGTTTGGGAGTATGCTTCTAGTAAGTATATATTGTTTCAAATCTGCTTGATTCTAAATAATATATATAAAAAAAAAAATAAAAAAAATCAGTTAATATAGAAATTAAATATATTTTTTAATTAAACAATAAACTTATAGCGTTCTGTGTTTTTATTGGTCAGTATGATTTGATAATTTAAATGATTAATGTGGTTAGTAGTATTTATTGGTCTTGCTCCTTTTCTTCTTCAGTCAGATTTTAGCCCTGAAGAGCTTTATGCGAAACTAATAGTAGGTTCGTCTGACTCAGTAGATTATCTTTATATATATATATATATATATATATATATATATATATATAGTCATCCACAGACACTTGTTTCGACTTATCAAGAACTCCATGGTAAATATGAATATATGATAAATAGATAGATAGATAGATAGATAGATAGATAGATAGATAGGTATATAAATAGTTAGATATGTATGGACTGAATGAGATAAATAGATAGAGAGATATGAAAATTTCATGCCGAATTTTATTCTTAAGTATTGAACAGTGTCATTTCTGCATAATTTGGCTGGTCGTTTAGTTTTATGGAATATTAACCCTTTTCCTATCATTTAATGCTGAATCAAGTCATTCTGATAAACAAAGAACTCAAGGTGTTTACAGTACATGCTGTTGCTTAATGAGTTTGTACTGTGTGTGTAGTAATCTGATAGGGGCCATGGGGGTTGGTGGTATGGGAGTTATTATAATATAGCACATTAATGCTTCACACTAATGCCCAAACCTGATTTGTGTACTTCCAAAAAACGGATACAGATACATAAACATATCTTAAATATATATATATATATATATATATATATATATATATATATATAGGGTGGCTTACCGGTGAATATGGGCACGATCGTTGGAGGTGCACATGATCCAGGGGTTAAGTCCGTGATAAAACAAATACAAAGTGCTCAATACAAAGTAGAGCAAATTTATTGAAAAAGTGGATACAATAGAAGCCTACTCGTGTAGGTTTCTATTGTATACCTTTCTTCAATATATATATATATATATATATATATATATATAGTCGTAGAAGGGGTTATTTCCCGACCGCGGTTTCGGTGTTACTCTAATACCTTCATCAGGGGGATTGAGTGGATACTTTTGGTTACTTTACATAGCTACACTGATATTTCTTTAATTCTTCCTGAAATTTAGTTTTAGTGGGCTGCTAGTTTGTAGTTGAGGTTAAACTCCTCCTATCTTGACCTACGTGTGTAGTAGTGCGCTGTAACATTATACTTTTATTACCCTTACCACTATCTTCAACTTACTCTATTGACCTTTATGGGGTCAGTTTGTCTGGAGTTTGGCTAAGTTTTTTTTAATTTATTTCTTTATTTCTTCTAGTAGTATTTCTTTGTTACTGCTTTATCTTAATTTTACTGTATTATATATATATATATATATATATATATATATATATATATATATATATACGTGTGTGTGTGTGTGTGTGTGTGTGTGTGTGTGTGTGTGTGTGTGTGTGTGCGTTTTGGGTATGAGTGTGGGTGGTTGGGTGTGGGTGGGTGTCACAAACACCTATATAGATAGATACATCAGCCACTGTTCATTCAGTCTGACTTGAAATGAACCAATCCCAAACCTCGTAAAAAAAGTCCTATGCCAATTGAAACATATGTACATATATAAAAAAAAATTATAAAAAAACGAAACAGTTGGAAAGAAATTAACCAGAAAATGGTTTTTACACAACAAATGGATATGCCACTTCACTAGTACATTTTTCGTCCCTTCTTTTGTCGTTTGCCAAATACTTTAACATTTTTAAAACTTTCTAAAAACATTTCTTTTTCTTCTCAATAATTTCTTCTCCTGATATGGACCTAAGGTTGAAATAATTTTTTTTAAATTACACAAAAGAAATATTCCTGTTTGTCTTATCACTTTTGTTCCTCTTATATATATATATATATATATATATATATATATATATATATATATATATATATATATATATATATATATATATATATATATATATACTGCGTTTCAAATTATTAACGAGGTGACGTATTTTCACTGTACAAAAAATACCGATTGGAATTCAACGAAATTTTTACAGTATAATGAAAATAGGTGTATGCTCAGGCTGTATACAAACTGTATTGTTCTGCGCAACAGGAAATAAACAGTGGCCATTTGCAATATCAACACGATATAGAAGTGTCCCAGACATTAAACAAGTGTCATTATACTCGTGAAATTTTGGGTCGCAAATGTGACTTGACTCCTTCTGAGAAAGATATCATAACATCTGAACTTTCCAAAGGCAAGTCTACATTAAAAATATCCAAAATAATTGGAAGATATCACTAAACTGTGAAAAGATTTGTTGCAGCTCCTACGAAGGTACGTAAGAGGGCCGATAAGGGTCACTCGAAGGTTGTTTCCCGACATTCTTTGTCACGAATGAAACGTGAAACTGAAAATAACCCAAGCCTGACGAGTGGAGCACTTTTCAGAAGCATTGGAGAAGCAACAGTTCCCAGAAGTACTCGCTGTCGTCTCATATTAACTAACTTCACTATCATTTTTAATTTTTTTAATTTTTTTTTATTTCAATTTAATTTAATCTTACTTACGGTATGTATCCATAAAATGTATAAATGAAACAATAAAAGTATTATTTTCTTTTTTACCGGGGTTTTTATTACATCTCGCTAATAATTTAACACATGAATAATTTCAGTAAATTAGGTAAATGACCGTAACTTCTGTTCCTTTTTGTAGAACCTTACAATATTTACGGAGTAGGTGTATATACAGATTGTCATTATTCTCTGATAATTTCGTTAAATTCCAGTCGGTAGTTTGTGGATAGGAGGGAAAGTGTCACTTCTTTAATAATTTGAAACGTAGTGTATATATCTATATATGGAGAGCCACCATCTACCAGTCTGTGAAAGAATTTGAGTCCAGTCGAATGAAATACCAAAATTTGAAGCGGGCTATTAGAAAGGGTGATTTTCAGTTCAGCAACATTCAAAGTGGAGAAGTTCCAACATATATCTCATGTGGAAGAGTATGAGAAAACACAAGGATACTCCGTCAAATGCTACTGGCGCTCAAATATGAAAAAAGAAAAAAAGAAAAAAAGAAAGAACTGGAAATGGTCTTACTCGTGCACAAGTTGACAGTCAACACACACACACACACACACACACACACACATATATATTATATATATATATATGTGTGTGTGTGTGTGTGTGTGTGTGTGTGTGTGTGTGTGTGTAACAATATAGAATGGATGGAGAATGAATGTGAAAAGTATTAGCATATGAAGGTGCTCAATGCTAAAATAGCAGAGCAGGTTTAAAATCAAATATTAAATATTATGGATTTAATAACTAAAGTTTCATGCGTTCCTGCAATCATCAAGCCACTGTTTTTTGGGTTTTTTTTATCTTTTGACCGTCTGATAATTACAAGTTTGCATGAAACTTTACTTAGAGGATATTAAATCCATATATATTAATATTTGATTATATATATATATATATATATATATATATATATATATATATATATATATATATATATATATATATATATATTGAAATGGTTTTAAAAAGCGTGTGCATTGTGAGATGTTATAATAAATACAATTTCACAAAAAAAAATTTTTCTTCTGAAAAAGATATCTTTTTTTCGGTCACGTCTCATCAGAGAAGTACACCGTGACACTAATGTTTGTACGAGGTATAATGTGTAAAATTAGCAGATGTGGAAGTAAAAAGATATCTTTTTCAGAAGAAAAAAAAATTTGTGAAATTGTATTTATTATAACATCTCACAATGCACACGCTTTTCAAAACCATTTTCAAATTTTGCTCGTACCACAATCTATTCACATATATATATATAATTCCCTACAATCCAAAATAAATAAACATATTAAATTATACTCATACAAAAACAAATTAAATTTAGATATAAAACCACAATATTTTCTTTAAATGACACAAACATCTCCGCACAATATACATAGAAGAGCACAACTCTCATAAACAAGGAAATGAAATGGTTACATTTCGGATACAGTTGGCAACCAAACATTAAAATCTCAGAACAGATCTACTTCCAGTTTAAAGTGACCATTTGATTTTGATTTAAATTTCTTCCCCAGAAGATCAGCATTTATGTTTTACCATTGTTCATACTTTACAAACTTCAATCACAAGTATATTTAATTCTTTTAACACATTCTTTCATTTAGATTTAGTTAGATTTTATGCCATACAATTGTCATATATCTGAATAACAAGCAAGAATGGAACCCACACTTCAATATATATATATATATATATATATATATATATATATATATATATATATATATATATTATAATATTACAAAAGTTTGTGAAAAAAAAAAACTTACAGAAAGCCGTTGCAAAAGCATTTCAGTTTTAATCAAACCATCAATGGGCTCAACCTGGTTAATAATTATAAATCATGTAAAAAAAACAAGCAAAACTAAAACCTTTATATATATATATATATATATATATATATATATATATATATATATATATATATATATATATAATTGTAATTAATATATATATATATATATATATATATGTAATTAATATATATATATATATATAATTGTAATTAATATATATATATATATATATAATTGTAATTATATATATATATATATATATATATAATTATATATATATATATATATATATATATATATATATATATATATATATATATATAGTTTCTGGAAAAAAAACTTACAGAAAGCCGTCAATGGGGCTCAACCGGGTTAATAATTAAATCATGTGAAAAAACAAGCAGAACTAAAAACCTTTATATATATATATATATATATTATAATATATATAATATATATAGATATATAGATATAGATAGACATATATATACAGATATATATAGATACATAGATACATAGATATATATATACATATATATACAGATATATATAGATACATAGATACATAGATATATATATACATATATATACAGATATATATAGATACAATTTAATTTGGAATAATTACAACAATAAGAATAGTCTAAATAAAAAATCTGAGATATTTAGGACATGTCCACATAAGAAAAAATCCTTCCTAAATGCATGGAAAAGCGAAACCCAACATTCACCCTGAAAGATGAAGTTACGGAATCTTACAAGACTTTACCATCAGAAAACTTAAATATAAACAGAATTTTAAAATATGATTTCTGATATATTATCCAATAAAAGAATGCATTTTCAATAAGGGAAACTCACCATGCACCCCAAAAAAGATTAAATTGAAAAATGTACAGGATTTAACATAAGAAAATTTGAAAAGACATACATCTTTTAACATATGAAATTGATTATAATAATCACAATTAAAAACAAATTTTCAAAGAGTTAAAGGGAGATAACTTTATGAGTTTTTTATAAAATACAGGAATTTTTTTTTAAATTCAAAAATATAATCGAATACATAAAGAGCGTCTGCAATAATCAACCGACATAATTTGCGGTCCATAAACATAACAACACAAAATCTCTTCAAATAAACACCAGGAGATTGAGCAGCCTGACGATGGTGAAATAACCTGAAACCTGGGTAGTTGCTTATAAAAAACTTTTATATTTAAAAAACTCAACAAATATATATATATATACATATATATATATATATATATATATATACATATATATATATTAGTTTTTAGTTCTTCTATTTAGGTTTTAGTTCTCCTGAAGGTGTACCTTGAACGCCAAAACTATGGTAGAGAGAAAACCTTTTTTCTATAACTATATATATATATAACTGCAGTTTAGATTGTTCACTTCAAATTAATTAAGAATATATATTTAACTTAAGGTAGCATAGACACAGAGTCAACAGTGTCTGGTTACTAACAGTTTTTTGCCTCTGCAATATTCAGACTAGATTTAGTCTAAAGATTGCATAGGCAAGAAACTGTCAGTAACTAGGCACCATTGACTCCATGTCCACACTATATATATATATATATATATATATATATATATTATTATTATTATTATCAATCAATTATTATTATCAATCAATTATGTCTATGACAAAATGAAATGAAATAATAATAATAATAATAATAATAATAGAAAAAATTATTTAATTTCATTTTGTTATTTAAAAATAATGATAGATAGAATAATGTACACATGGATAAACTCCTGACCGAAACATGTGTAAGTAAAATTAATTAAAATATCCTATTTTATCCATTCAATACTTTCTTTCCTTTATTTCTCTTTTCAACATACCGTCAGATTCACTTCCATTTTCATTTTACATATATATATATATATATATATATACATATATATATATATATATATGTGTGTGTGTGTGTGTGTGTTTATTCATATATTTATACATATATATATATATGTATATGCATATATGTATACATATATATATATATATATATATAATATATATATATATATTTGTGCGTGTTTGTATAAAGAGAGTGGCACAAAAATCTCCTTCCATTTTGAAACCTGTTGCATATTTTTTTCCTTGAATAAAGAGAAAACAAATGTCAATTCCTGTATGGACATTTCGACCTATTAGGTCTCATCCCCAAGGTTATAGACATGGGAGACTGCTCCGTGTGTCACTCGAAACCTCGACTGCCAAGCTGACAGGCGGGGATTCTAACCACTACACCTGAGACCTAATAGGTCGAAATGTACATACAGGGACTGACATTTTCTCGATTTGTTTAGCCTTACATTTGAACATATATGCCCGCCTAAATTCATTAATTATTAACTAATTAATTTTCAAAAATTAGGTATGACTTCAATTAAGCACAAATCCTCAAAAAAAAAAAAAAATATATATATATATATATATATATATGGGAGTAAATATGGAAATAAATCCGACAATATTAAGAAATTTGAAAAAATAAGTGTTCACAAAGTAAGATGAATTTATTTATCGACACTTAAACGTTTCGGTTTATTTAAATCTTCATCAGGATGTATTAACGGGGAAAGAAATTGATGGATGTCTTATAGATGACAGGAGATAAAAAAATCTTTATAAAATTTTTTTTGTTGTGTAACTGTATTTGTTCAGCGTTATATTTTTGAAAGACGAGTCGCGATCCGCACATGCGACGATGTCATATCACCGTTTCTAGCAAAAATAGTTTTAAATTACTACAAAATACCAGGCTTTATTTAATTATTTAGTTATCATTCCCACTTTGTTCCCTTTGTTCTCATAAAATCAGTCCATTAATACTTTTTCTTGTCTTTTGTTGAATGCATTTCTTTGAGTTACGTCACGCGTCATGACATCTTCGCGTGTGCGGATCGCGACTCATCTTTCAAAAATATAACACTGAACAAATACAGTCTATCCCCTTTTCAATAGCGCTAAACGAAGGAGATTGTTTTTGGCGTCTGAGGTGGAGCGCCACACCTACCATCAGCTCCTTACTTTACCGCACATATCCCTGTGCTACTCATGCGCTGAGTTTGCGAGGACCGGTATCAAACTAAAAACCTTGTGGTTTCTAGCCAAACGCTCTACCGACTGAGCTAACCCGGCCCATTTTACCCAAAAAGGGTTGAAATGCCATAAAACAAAAACAACCAGCCGACCAACCAACCAACCAATCGACAGACCTGAGTTGACCCTTTGAATCGATTCGTGGACCGATATTATCTAGATATACCAGATTAAAGCGAACGTTTTCTAATATTTGCAGTATCCTGGATATGATATTAAACTGCATTGCCATTACTCCCAGGTCCACTTTGGCCCAGAGTGGTACTACCTGTTTGGGTCCCATATATGGGTTAAATAGAAAAAAATCAGTTTTGAAAAATTGCTAAAAAAATTGAGGTTTAAAAAAAATTTTGAATACCCCATCAAGATTGAATAGAACCAAACTCCTTCAGCATAAAATAACCCAACAAGGGTTGACATGCCGTAAAATCCAACAAACCAAACGAATATCTGCATAAAATAAAGTCCTGGAACTTGAGGGAATTGAATGTCATAGTTTCGGATTAATACTTGTTCCGATCCATGATACAGTTCCTGCATTCATGACGCTATAGCAACTTAGAAGAGGTGGATGTCTTGAAGAACAAGAACCAGCATCAGTATAGGATCAAAGAACTGGCAATAATGTGTCTACAAATGGTGCCATACAATGGTCTCTACTTTGAATGCTCGACTTTTTTTGTTGCAACTTGAAGAATTAATCAAATAAGTTACAAAAATATTGCAAAACTTTTGACTCACCCTTGTATCTAAAATAAACATTTACTAAAAAAAAAAAAAAAAAAGCTGTAATTACATATAAAAATATTCACATTAAAAAAAAACATTAAAATAAAAAAAGAACCAGTCTTTTCTGGGGATCGGAGGATTTTTTTACTACGTAGGGAGGATTTTTTTTGGTTCGTGGGTGGTTGAAACTGCACAAAGAAGTACTATAGATAGACTACTGTGCTGCAAAAAATTGGGGGGAGGCGAACATTATTTTGCTTCAGGGGGATTTTTTTTTAGTGGGTACTTAAAATTGCACTAATTGCATATGGGGATATTGTTGCAAAGTAGTATTTTTCAACAATAGATTTGCTTTTAAAATAAGTCATTGGGGTGGCCTAAAGTCGGTATCAGCCAATCAGCGAGAGAGTCTATCCCCTTTTCACTTGCGCTAGACCAAGGAGATTATTTTTAGCGTCTGAGGTGGAGCACCACATCTACCGTCAGCTCCTTACTTTACCGCACAGATCCCTGTGCTGCCAAATTTACATTGCAATTCAATTAAATCAGGGTTTCTCAACGGTGGTCATATGGACCTCTTAGGGGCCATGAGATTGGAGAGGGCACAAGGCCAAATTTTTTAAATGGAAAGCCACAAGGGGTCAGTAGGGGGCCAAAGAAAATTTAAGGCCCACAAAATACATGGAGTATTTTATAATTAATTATTATTCAAAATAAAATATCAAACTTATTATTTAATTAAAATGTCAAATAGTTATGAGTCATTTTTTTAACATAAATTCAAACTTAATGGCGTTTGCTGACAGACTTATCTGCTGAGTTCTTTTAAGTTTTGTTAGAGACTGGATTTATATGTCTTGCTGCTCAACACTACTTTGTTTTTACAGGGGAGGTCAACAATTTAAAAATATCAATTTCTTTTCTTTATGGTCTTTTTGATGGGTACATTATATTTTCCGATGTTAAAAGATAGACAATTAAATTTGGATGAGGAAGACAACATACAAATGAAGATGAAAACATATTCTTAAAGGTAAAAAATATTGCAAACTTAATGGCATTTTTTTAATCTGATCTATGCAAAGTAGCTGTTTTTAGTTTTCAATTTCTTAAAATTTTAAATTCAATTTGGCATGAGGGGCCTATAAAGAACTCACATTAGATTGAAGGGGGCCACGGCCCAAAAAGGTTGAGAAACACTGACTTAAATGATGTCCTTTTGCTATACAAATTAATTGCCAATTATTTGTTACCAAAACAGGCTACATAGTTAAAAAAAACAACAAATTTGGACATTTTTCATTTCTACCTCTGCTTATGGAGGACCCCTTTGTCAGTTATTTACTGGTTACAACACAACTGCATAGGTCTCTTACCTTTGGACCACAGTGGCAGTGTGGAGAGGGGGGATCTGCTGCTTAGCCAACAGCACATCCTCCATATCAACCTGCTCAGGCTACATACTTTAAAAAAATAAAATTGGACACTACTCCATCATCTTTCGCAGACAGAAGGATGCCAACAACACCACAGTATATCTTGCCCTGAGATTACCTTAGGATGGAAGATGTTTAGAGGACCAACAATAAGGGGAGATAACCCATGACTGAAAACAAGTTCCAGGTTAAATCAAACTTAACGGACCTAAATTCCACCATCGTATGTCACCCTGCCGAAAGAAAAAAAAATACCAAAAATCAGGGAATTAACCGAATTTAATGAAATTTGCAGTGTTGATATATTAATGAATAAAAGATATAATGAACCAGTTATTTTTTTAAAAAACTTTTACATTTTTCAGATCAGTTAACTTTGAACCACGTATCTTTGAGAATCTGTGTTACACCTCAAAGATATGTGGTTCAAAGTTAACTGACCTGAAAGTTTTTAAATAAAATAACTGGTGCATTATATCGTTTATTCATTAATATATCAACACTGAAAATTTCATCAAATTTGGTTAACTTCCTGATTTTGGTTTTTTTTTCGGCAGAGTGACATACGATGGTGGAATTTAGGTTTGTTAAGTTTGATTTAACCAGGTTCCAAGCTATCATTTTTTCTTGTTTATATCGAACCCAATGCTAACTATTCACTGGTTACAACAAAACAGCTTTTTACAGTACAAAGCGGAAAATTACATACGTTATAGGACACTGGTGTAGATCTGATTAAAAAATAAGATAAAAATAAAAGCTTGTCAGATATGTATTGAATTATCAAAACTAGTTTGCAGATGACAAATTTTAAAACTTTCATGTGGGTGAACAATGTTTTTTTTCTTTTTTAAGATTTTGTTTTAAATAAAATAAAGCATTTCTTCTCTATAAACGGCTTTACAGGGAAGAAGGGTTGGCTAGCAATATGTGAAAATTGATTCAAATTTTTTAAGACATTAAGACTCTATGACTTCTATGAAAATAAACATTTAAAACTTGCTTGAAAATGAATAGTATTCAACAGACCAATAAATACATACATTTATTTTTGTTTTTGTATTATTTGTGTTTCTTTTTTCTTTTTTTTTCTTTCTTTTTTTCTTTTTTTTTTTTTTGTACTACCAAATACACATTTAGTCATCACAGATTTTCCATGTTCAAAAAATCTTAGAAAATTAAAGAAAAATGAAAGAACAAAGTCAATAATGAACAAAAATTTGAAGTTTATATTTCTAAAAAATAGGGTACTAATGCAGAATAGCGAGCAAGAGATAATATCATTAGAATCATATTTTACATATAAATAGCATTAGATTACTGAAACTCTCCAAGTAGCCTAACACAGACCGTAATCATAGTGTCTCAAAAGGTTTTGTGTATTTCAGTGAAATGTAAGGAAATGTAATGCTTTTCATACATAATCTAATGATATTATCTCTTGCGCGCTATTGTGCATTAGTATCATTTAGTCAAAAAAGAAAAAAAATACCATTTGTTTTCTGAAATTTCAACATTTTACTAATTTTGCAAATGACTATCTCCCACATTGTTATTTTGGTACAAATGTAGAATAGCGCGCAAGAGATAATATCATTAGATTATGTATAAAAAGCATTACATTTTACTGAAATACCCAAAACCTTTCAGATGCTAGGGTTAGGGGGAGGGTAAGGGTTTGGGTTAGTGTTAGGGTTAGAGTTAGTGTTAGGGTTACTGTTAAGGTTATGGTTAGGGTTAGTGTTAGGTTTGGGATTAGGCTACTTCAGGAGTTTCCATAATCTAATGCTATTTAACTGTAAAAAACAACTCTAATAATAATATCTCCTGCACGCTATTCTGCATTTGTACCAAAAATAGATATAAACTAAAAAAAAAAAAGTTTTGAAAAAGGATTAGAATGTTGCTTATATCTCAAAAAAAAAAAAATTAGATAAATTTACTTGGGCAAATCAAAAATTTTCCAATATTTGATATTTTCCAAAATAGACTCAGGGAATTTGAGGGAATCAAGCATAGCACACACAGCATATAGTCCACACCGAGCTCCCTTGGATTACTACTCCTGTCCTCGTGACACTTCAACAACCAAGAGGATGTGGAAGCTTCAGTGAAGGCGTTCTTCTACCTTGAAGGACAAGAACTGGTGTCCCCATGGGATCAAATAACTGGCAGAAAGGTAACACAATGCCGTCTATTTTGAATGTTCGGCTGTTTTTGTTGCAACTTGATGAATAAAGCAAATAAGTTACTAAAATATTGCAAAACTTTTGACTCACCCAAGTAGAATATGACAGAAGGATGACTTAGGGAGATATCTATAATTAAAAATTGAAATCTTTAATAAAGAAATGTTTTTACGTGGTCTCAAATTATCAATGCCACTTAAATACATGTGGTTATGGAAAAAAATCTTTCTTTCAAAAAACTTTGTAAAAATATATATATATATATATATCTGTAAAAATGAATAATAAATAATATTTTTCAAATAATTTTTTTCCCATTAGTTTTTTTTTTTTTTCAGAAGTACAGACACAATCTCTTTGTTTATTTTTAAAATGTACTAAATGACCTCTGGATCTGTTGGATTCTCATTGCAAGTTTGGTCCATGATGATATTGATGCTTCTATTTAGGAAGGAGTGAAAGATTCCAATTAGCACGTAATAGTTAACAGCTGTCCATTATGATATTGGTGCTTCTATTTAGGAAGGAGTGAAGAATTCTTATTAGCATTTTATAGTTAACAGCTGTCCATGATGACATTGATACTTCTATTTAGAAACAATTTAAATATTCCAATTTAGATTTCATACTTAACAGCAGCCCATGATGATACTGGTGCTTCTATTTAGGAAGGAGTGAAAGATTCTAATTAGCATTTCATAGTTAACAACTGTCCATGATTATATTGGTGCTTCTATTTAGGAAGGAGTGAAAGATTCCAATAGCACGTAATAGTTAACAGCTGTCCATTATGATATTGGTGCTTCTATTTAGGAAGGAGTGAAGAATTCTTATTAGCATTTTATAGTTAACAGCTGTCATGATGACATTGATACTTCTATTTAGAAACATTTAAATATTCCAATTTAGATTTCATACTTAACAGCAGCCCATGATGATACTGGTGCTTCTATTTAGGAAGGAGTGAAAGATTCTAATTAGCATTTCATAGTTAACAACTGTCCATGATTATATTGGTGCTTCTATTTAGGAAGGAGTGAAAGATTCCAATTAGCACGTAATAGTTAACAGCTGTCCATTATGATATTGGTGCTTCTATTTAGGAAGGAGTGAAGAATTCTTATTAGCATTTTTAGTTAACAGCTGTCCCATGATGACATTGATACTTCTATTTAGAAACAATTTAAATATTCCAATTTAGATTTCATACTTAACAGCAGCCATGATGATACTGGTGCTTCTATTTAGGAAGGAGTGAAAGATTCTAATTAGCATTTCATAGTTAACAACTGTCCATGATTATATTGGTGCTTCTATTTAGGAAGGAGTGAAAGATTCCAATTAGCACGTAATAGTTAACAGCTGTCCATTATGATATTGGTGCTTCTATTTAGGAAGGAGTGAAGAATTCTTATTAGCATTTTATAGTTAACAGCTGTCCATGATGACATTGATACTTCTATTTAGAAACAATTTAAATATTCCAATTTAGATTTCATACTTAACAGCAGCCCATGATGATACTGGTGCTTCTATTTAGGAAGGAGTGAAAGATTCTAATTAGCATTTCATAGTTAACAACTTCCATGATTTATATGGTGCTTCTATTTAGGAAGGAGTGAAAGATTCCAATTAGCACGTAATAGTTAACAGCTGTCCATTATGATATTGGTGCTTCTATTTAGGAAGGAGTGAAGAATTCTTATTAGCATTTTATAGTTAACAGCTGTCCATGATGACATTGATACTTCTATTTAGAAACAATTTAAATATTCCAATTTAGATTTCATACTTAACAGCAGCCCATGATGATACTGGTGCTTCTATTTAGGAAGGAGTGAAAGATTCTAATTAGCATTTCATAGTTAACAACTGTCCATGATGATGTTGATACTTCTGTTTAAGAAGAAAGAAGTCAAAAAACATTAATAATCTTGCAAGTCATATCATATATGCAAGATACAAACTTTCTGTGTGTAAATAGTTGACCAAGCCTAGGCCAAGACCAACTGGTACGCCTACAATTACCAGCTACAAAAGTCCAAAAAATAGTATCACATGATACTCGAGCGTGCACTCCAAAAACATAAATAATTCTGAAAGGTGTTTTTTTAAGCATTAACACAATATGAGACCAGGTCAAAATTTATCAAAAGAACAATAATAATTAGAGTTAATAATAATAATAATAATAATAATAATAATAATAATAATAATGACAATTAGGCTTAATAACATATAATAATAATAATAATAATAATATGGTATGATTCCATCTTGAATAAAATTAATGACATTTAAACTAATTAACATAATCCAGTCAATTGATCCAATACGATCAGTCAAATCCGATACGATCCATACAGCACAATCAAACCATTCAACCGATCCATTCAATCCGATCTCTCCATTTAGCAAAAAACACCAATTGCTCATTTCTTTAAAAAAAAAAAAAAATGTGTGTGCATTTTTAGCAACCTTTTTTTTTAAACACATATCACAAGGGAAATTTGTTGTCATATTTAACGTTTTATACAATCTACGATGCACATTATGCAGAAATTGACAAAAAAGTTGCTGGAAAATTTGTTCAAGAAGAAAGAATTAAAAATTGGGTGAGATTATTAAAATCAGTATCTACAAGTAGGTATGAATGGACCTAGATAGATAGATAGATAGATAGATAGATAGATAGATAGAATATGAACAGAATGAGATAGATAGATAAGAACAGAGGGAGATAGATAGATAAATAGATAGATAGATAGATAAGAATAGGGTGAGATAGATAGAAAGATAGATAGATAGATAGAATATGAACATAATAAGATAGATAGATAGATAGATAGATAGATAGATAGGAATAGAATGAGATAGATAGATAGATAGATAAGAACAGAGGGAGATAGATAGATAGATAGATAGATAGATAAGAATAGAATGAGATACATAGATAGATAGATAGATAGATAGATAGATAGATAGAATATGAACAGATTGAGATAGATAGATAGATAGATAAAAACGGAGGGAGATAGATAGGTAAGAATATAGAGATAGATAGATAAGAATAGAATGAGATAGATAGATAGATAGATAGATAGAATATGAACAGAATGAGATAGATAGATAGATAGATAAGAACAGAGTAAGATAGTTAGATAGATAATATACACGATGAGATAGATAGATAGATAAATAGATAGATAAGAACAGAGAGAGATACATAGCGAGAGAGAGAGAGAGAGAGAGAGAGAGAGAGAGAGAGAGAGAGAGAGAGAGAGAGAGATAAGTACAGAGGATAGATAGATAGATAGATATGAACAGACATAGATAGATTGATAGATGTCATTTATTAAATTGGCTTAGTTTGGCACAAGGCAGTAAGAGTAGAGCACCCACAGAACTAAACTCACTAAAAAGGGCTCAGCTAGTCTAGCGCAATAACCATGAAAGGCACTCTAAAGAGACAGATGATATTTACTCTACTTGGCTAAGTTTGGCACAAGGACAAAATTAGAAGTATAGGGCACCGTGTGAGAATCAAACTCACTGGGAATGGTCTGCTAGCTTAGATCACTAACTATGTTATGAGAGACACCATAAATAGATAGATTGAATAGATAGATACGATAGATAGATAGATAGGATGGGAGATGAACAGAATGAGATAGAGATAGATAGATAGGATAGATGATAGATAGGGAAGAGAGAAGGGAGGGTGGGAGAGGGAGAGGAATGAACAGAATGAGATAGAATAGATAGATAGATAGATAGATAGATAGATAGATAGGAAGAGAGAAGGGAGGGTGGGAGAGGGAGAGGGATGAACAGAATGAGATAGATAGATAGATAGATAGATAGATAGATAGATAGATAGAAGAGAGAAGGGAGGGTGGGAAGGGAGAGGGATGAACAGAATGAGATAGATAGAATATTATATGATAGATAGGAAGAGAAGGGAGGGTGGGAGAGGGAGAGGAATGAACAGAATGAGATAGATAGATAGATAGATAGATAGATAGATAGGAAGAGAGAAGGAGGGTGGGAGAGGGAGAGGGATGAACAGAAATGAGATAGATAGATAGATAGATAGATAGATAGGAAGAGAGAAGGGAGGGTGGGAGAGGGAGAGGGATGAACAGAATGAGATAGATAGATAGATAGATAGGAAGAGAGAAGGGAGGGTGGGAGAGGGAGAGGAGAACAGAATGAGATAGATAGATAGATAGATAGATAGATAGTAGGAAGAGAGAAGGGAGGTGAGAGGGAGAGGGATGAACAGGAATGAGATAGATAGATAGATAGATAGATATAGATAGGAAGAGAGAAGGGAGGGTGGGGAGGGAGAGGGATGAACAGAATGAGATAGATAGATAGATAGATAGATAGATAGATAGGAAGAGAGAAGGGAGGGTTGGGAGAGGGAGAGGGATGAACAGAATGAGATAGATAGATAGATAGATAGATAGATAGGAAGAGAGAAGGGAGGGTGGGAGAGGGAGAGGGATGAACAGATGAGATAGATAGATAGATAGATAGATAGAGGAAGAGAGAAAGGAGGGTGGGAGAGGGAGAGGGATGAACAGAATGAGATACGATAGATAGATAGATAGATAGATAGATAGGATGGAGAGGGAGAGGGAATGAACAGAAGAGATAGATAAGATAGATAGATAGATAGATAGGAAGAGAGATATGAGATGGGGAGAAGGGAGAGGGATGAACAGAATGAGATAGATAGATAGATAGATATAGGTAGATATGAACAGTCAGTTATCGATAAGGAAACAGACTAAGAACATTAAGATATATATGAGAGTCTTTGATAGATAGTAACAACTGACATAGGATAACTATGTAATAATTTGTAACTTATTCTATATATATAGAAAGAAAGGAAGAAAGAAAGAAAAAAAATTACAGAAAAAAAAGAAAGAAAAAAGAAAGAATGAGAAATTATTAAAAACATTAAAAAGTAGAATGTAATCAAAAGGGAAAAAGGAAAAGGAAGAATGAAATAATGAAATAAAGAAAGAAAAGAGAGAGAAAAATATCAAAAGGAGAAATAAAGTAATCAAAAGAAAGAAAGAAAAGAGAGAAAGAAATGAAAGAAAAGAAAGAAAGAAAGAAAAAAAGAAAGAAAGAAAGAAAAAAAGAAAAAGAAGAAAAAAGAAAAGAAAGAAAAAGAAAGAAAGAATAAAAGAATGAAAGAAGAAAAAAGGAAGAAGAAAGAAAAAAGAAAGAAAAAAGAAGAAAGAAAGAATAATAAAGAACAAAGAACAAAAAGAAAGAAAAAGAAAGGAAAAGAAAAGAAAAGAAAAGAAAGAAAAAAAAGAAAGAAAAAGAAAGAAGAAAAAAGAAAGAAAGAAAGAAAGAAAGAAAAGAAAAAAGAAAGAAAAAAGAAAAAAGAAAGAAAGAAAGAAAAAAGAAAAGAGAGAAAGAAAAGAAGAAAGAAGAAAAAGGAAAAAGATGAAAGAGACATCATTAAAATATTTTTTAATGTATTTAAGGAAGAAAGAAAAAATTATTGAAATATTAAAAAGAAATGTAGTTTAAAGTAAAGAAAGAAAAAGAAAAATGACAAAGAAGAAAGAAAGAAAAGAAAGAAAGAAAGAAAGAAAGAAAGAAAGAAGAAATTTATTAAAAACACAAACAGAAAAATGTAATCCAAATAAATAAATAAATAAAATAAAGAAAGAAGAAAGAAAGAAAGAAAGAAAAATTATTAAAACAAAACAGAAAAATGTAATCCAAATAAAGAAAGAAAGAAAGAAAGAAAGAAAGAAAGAAGAAAGAAAGAAAGAAAGAAAAATTATTAAAAACAAAACAGAAAAATGTAATCCAATAGATAAAGAAAGAAAGAAAAGAAAGAAAAGAAAGAAGAGAAAAAAATTATTAAAAACACAAACAGAAAAATGTAATCCAAATAAATAAGAAAGAAAGAAAGAAAGAAAGAAAGAAAGAAAGAAAAATTATTAAAAACAAAACAGAAAAATGTAATCCAAATAAAGAAAGAAAGAAAAGAAAGAAAGAAGAAAGAAAATGATTAAAAACAAAAACAGAAAAATGTAATCCAAACAAATAAATAAATTTAAGTAGAGTTCATGCATCATGAAAAATATCTAATTTCCATTTTTAATCAGCAAAGATAAAATTAAGTAGAAAGATTAACAAAATTTAATCATTAGCAAAGAATAATTCATGAAATTATTTTTCTATTATTTCCAATAGCGGCCATTTTGTTTTTGTGGTTTTTTTTTCTTTACAACTTTCTTTCCTTTCATATTTTCTTAATATTTTTTGTTTTCTTTATTCCAAAAAGGCTCTCCTTCTTCTTACTTTTTTTCCTACCTTTTTTGTATTTTAATTTTAATTAATAATGGAAAATGTCATTGTTTCTTCTGTAAACAAAATGAATAACTGCTTAATTTGGGATATTCTAATTATGGCATTTAAAACATTTGCAATAGCCACAAGTCTGCAACATATTGGATACTGACAATAATAAGATCAGACAGTATTATAGATATTTATTAAACTTAGCTTGAGGTAACACTGAAGAAAATGAAAGAAGTAAGATTATGTAGCTCCAGGGTTTGAATATTCAATAATTTTATAAGGACAACCAGATATTGTGAAAACAATCAAATCTCTTCTTTATATTCATGTTTAATGATGAATGCAAATGTCCATGTGTCATATTTGTACAATTTTACTCCTAATGGCTGTAGCCCAACATATCATACCATTTTGGAATCAGGCCAATTGCAGGAGTAAATTAGAAACATTCCTGACCAAATCTAAACCCACAATTCTGAAATTTAGGATACCCAAGTTTTAACTACTGTGATTGTTTTTTGCGACTTTTTAACGTGATTTTTTTGTGATTGATTTTTTGTACGATAACGATTTTTATAACTTGGAAACAAATTTGGGAATAATCAAAATTAATTCTGAAATCCAGTGAATGTTATTCATGAAATAGAAATAATTATTTGTGCAGAAAGTAAAGACTTTGTTTTTATACCATTCCTTTCGATTGAATGAATTTTTTTTCTAAACATTATATATATATATATATGTAGAATTAAACAAAAGACACATCTCCTGTTTAACAATTTTAGTTTTGATCTTTTTTGAGTTTTCTGGCCAACTTTTTAATATTTGGGTGGAATTCGTTGATAAGTCCACCAAAGTTCAAGTCCCGAGTACTTTCGGTACTTCGAAGTGCCATCATCAGGGGTGATGTCTCCAGTTTTTTTTTTAAATTATATTAATGTGGAGGCTGGCAGGAGAAGAATTGATGAGAAAGGTGTTATAGGCATTTTTAAAAATGTGTGTACTCACTGGAAATTAATTTTGTTTAAGGATGGTTTTGTATTGTTTTATGTATAGAGCTTCTAGTATTTGGAGTTTTTGTTTATTTTTTTCTTTGTGCAGAATGTGTGTATTTTCCGTTAGAATATTTCGGTAATTAGAGTGGGGGCATGAATGTAATTTTAGGTGTTGTGAAATGGAGCTATTATATGTTAAATGGAGGGTTAGACGACATGACAATGTATAATTTTTTAAAAAATGGAGCACATCACTCCTGATGATGGCGCTTCGGGGTGTCGAAAGTACTCGGGACTTGAACTTTGGTGGACTTATACACCAATTCCACCCAAATATTAAAAAGTTGTCCAGAAAACTCGAAAAGATCAAAAATGAAATGGTTAAACAGGAGATGTGTCTTTTGTTTGATTCTACATGTATAAATGAAAGAATTCTGCCCAAATACACACATATATATACGAGGGTGAGCCAAAAAGTAATGCTATTTTCTTTATTTCATGCAAAGTTTTTTTTTTATATAAAACTAAGGCCTACATTGAAACCCTAATGAGACTCAGAGCAAGAATCCGACGAGTAAGACCCAGCTTGCCTATCAACATGTCCTCCTTCTGCATGACAATGCTCAACCACACAGAAACATCAGGAGAAGGGAGAAAATTGCCTTATTCAGGTGGACAACTTTACCGCATCCTCCATACTCACCAGATTTAGCGCCTTCAGACTATCATCTCTTCGGCCCCATGAAAGAGGGTTTGAGAGGCAAATATTTTTCCAGTGACGTGGAAGTGAAAGCTGTAGTGAAGAAGTGGCTCAAAGAAGAGTCAACAGAATTTTACGGGGCAGGGATACATGACTGGTATTATATATCTATATATAATTTGTTTTATTTTAATTAAATATTTAAAGTTTACATTTCAAATTGTTTTATTTTTTAATCCTTTAATGAATTTGATGATTTTACTTAGGGTACAAACTCGCTGACATTGAATTTTTTACTCCCACCCCTCAGGCAATATGTTTCAAAAATCTATTTTTACATCGCCAGGGGGCGTTTTTTATTTTGTACTAGTAATTAATATATATATTAGATTACGAAATGATATCAATTTTTCTTAAATACAATGTACATCTCAAATGATATCAATTTTTAGACACCATGAGTTATATCATACGAGGTGCCATTTTGTTTAGGACAGGTATAATTCCCAACACAGGAAACTAATCTTTCAAACTTGAATATTAATTCATGATTACTTGCTGGATGTATTCATTGATTTTAATGGCATGTCAAACCGTCTAGGGTTATTTTATGCCCAGAGGTTAGGAAATTGTGCTCAATTTATGTTTATATTGGTAAATTGTAGAGGAGGCTGGGTTCTGTAGTTTTTGTTAAGCAACCAGTCTAGGAGAAAGAAAACTTACTTGATTTATTTATTCATTGATTTTAATGACATGTCAAACTGTGAAGGGTTATTTTCTGCCTGGAGGTTTAGAAATAAATAGTAGGAGAGACTGGGTTCTGTAGTTTTTGTTAAAAAAATACTCTAGAAGAAGGAAAACTCTAAATTCCAACTTGGTGTGCTCTGCCAAAAATTGACCTTGTGTAACACCCTGATCGGTTGGTTAAATGCATACCTATTTATTGATTGATTAATCTCACCTCCCTTCTTCTTGATTAGCAACTTTTTGTCATTGATCAGACATGTTCTCTAATATTGGTTAAAATTGACAATTTCTATTAAAATGACTTCATATAGACTAAGACTGTTTATAAGCATTGCACACTCATATGCAAATTCATATATAAGGGGGAGAGGGATGAAGATTAAAAGAAAGAAAGAAAGAAAGAAAGAAAGAAAGAAAGAAAGTGAAGAGAGAAAGAGAAGAGGTATGAAATTAACAAAGAGAAATACAAGAGAGTGAGAAAGTTTTTAAAAAAAGAAAGAAAGGAAAGGAAAAAGAGAGATAAGTGAGAAGAAAGAAGAAAGAAAGAAAGAGTGACAAAGATTAAAAAAGAAAGAAAGAAAGAAAGAAAGAGTGACAAAGATTAAGAAGAGAAAGAAAGAAAGAAGAGTGAAATTAAAAAGAAAGAAAGAAAGAAAGAAAGAAAGAAAGTGAAAAAGGAAAAGAGAGAAGAGAGGAAGAAAGAAAGAAGAATGAGAGAGTGAAGAGAGTATGAAGAACAAGTAGGAAATAAATAAGTAATGATAGAGTGTGACAAAGATTAAAAATGAAAGAAAGAGAAAAAAAGAAAAGACAGCATAAAGAGAGGAAAAGAAAGAAGAAAAAAAGAGTGTGAAGAAAAAAAAGAAAAGAAAAAAGATGTGAAGAAAAAAAAGAAAAAGAAAGACAGCATGAAGAGAGGAAAAAAGAAAGAAAGAAAAAAAAGAGTGTGAAGAAAAAAAAGAAAGAAAGAAAGAGTGTGAAGAAAAAAGAAAAGAAAGAAAGAAAGAAAGAAAAAAAAAGACAGCATGAAGAGAAAAAGAAAGAAAGAAAAAAAGAGTGTGAAGAAAAAAAGAAGAAAGAAAACGAAAGAAAGAGTGTGAAGAAGAAAGAAAGAAAGAAAGAAAGAAAGAAAGAAAGAAAGAAAGAAGACAGCATGAAGAGAAAAAGAAAGAAAGAAAAAAAGAGTGTGAAGAAAAAGAAAGAAAGAAAGAAAGAAGAAAAAAGAAAAAAAGAAAAGAAAAGACAGCTTTAAAGAGAGGAAAAAAGAAAGAAAAAAGAGTATGAAGAAAGAAAGAAAGAAAGAAAGAAAGAAAGAAAGACAGCATAAAGAGAGGAAAAAAGAAAGGAAAAAAGAATGTGAAGAAAGAAAGAAAGAAAGAAAGAAAGAAAGAAAGAAAAGAAAAGACAGCATAAAGAGGGGAAAAAAGAAAGAAAGGAAAAAAGAGTGTGAAGAAAGAAAGAAAGAAAGAAAGAAAGAAAGCAAGAATAAAAGAAAAAGAAAGCATGGAGACATGAAAGTAGAAAGAGAGAGAGAGAGAGTGAAGAGAGAAAGAGAGAGAAAGAAAGAAAGTAAAAGAGAGAGTAAATTTATTTAACACACT
>CM042175.1:40745866-40750866 GCA_023376005.1 Doryteuthis pealeii
TTTATTATTATTATTATTATTATTATTATTATTATTATTATTATTATTATTATTTACTTAATAATCCTCTTTCTTATTTTTTTTCTTTCCTTTTTAAAGTCTTGACAAATGCATTTTGAGATTTTATAACATCGATACGAAATCAAAAAAAAAAATATTGATTATGTACTATTTTTTAAAATTTTTATCTTTATTGAGTTTTTTCATATATAATATATATATATATATATATATATATATATATATATATATATATATTATCACTGAATTCCTTTTTCATAAAAAAAGTATCTTAAAGTAAAATTTTTCTTTGGTTAAGATATATTTGTTGTTTTTTTGTTTTTGTTCATTTGTTTTGTTTTTTTTTGTTGTTTTTTTGTTATTAGTTTTGGGTTTCTTGGGGTTTGTTTTTTTTTGCTTATATATGTAAATAAATTTTAAGGACTAATAAATTTTCAAGTTTTTTTTTTTTAATCAGATATATAAATAAATAAATAAATAAAACAATGTTATGAAATGTTAACTTATGAAAATAATGTAATTAAAAGTTCTTATTTGGGGAAAATCTTTTCTTTATCTTTTAATTTTTTTTTTTATGTAAAAACGATTCTGTCTCTTTGTTCATACATTCTTTCTTTCTTTCTTTCTTTCTTTCTTTCTCTCTTTTTTTTCTACTTCTAATTTCTCTCCCCTTTTCATACTTATTCTTTCTTTCTTTTTTTCTTTCAATTTTTACTCTTTCTTACAAATTTTTAAATATTCATTTTTCAATTTTTTTACACTCATTCTTTCTTTCTTTCTTTCTTTCTTTCTTTCTCTCCCTTTTTACTTATATTTTCTCTCTCTATTTTCATTCTTATTCTTTCTTTCTTTTTTTCTTTTCTTTTTTTCTTTCTTTTTTTCTTTCTTTCTTTCTTTCTGGTTTTCTTTCTTTCTGTCCCATTTTGCTAATAGTTTCTCTCTCTATTTTTACTCATTCTCTCTCTCTCTCTCTCTCTCTCTCTCTCTCTCTCTCTCTCTCTCTCTCTCTCTCTCTCTTTTACTTATGCTTTCTCTACCTATTTTCATTCTAATTGTCTTTATTTCTTTCTTTCTTTCTCTTCCTTTTTTTATTCTTATCCTTCCTTTCGTTTTTTTACAATTTTTTCTCACTCATTATTCATACTTCTTTCTTTCTTTCTTTTTCTAGTACAAACTCTCTCTCTCTCTCTCTCTCTCTCTCTCTCTCTCTCTCACACACACACACACACACACACACACTCTCTCTCTCTCTCTCTCTCTAATGTGCACATACACATGAGCACAAACACATACAAACACTCACACACACACAGACGTTTTCTAATTCTCCCTGCCTTTTCTCTCTTCCTCTCTTGGAATATTCAAATCTCTCTCTCTCTCTCTCTCTCTCTCTCTCTCTCTCTCTCTCTCTCTCTCTCTCTCTCTCTCTTAATTAGTTTCTTGCTTTCTTTTTTTTTCTTTTTCTTCCCCATTTACACCTCACTCTTTTCTCTTACACTCTCAATATTTGCTTTCTTTCTCTCATGTTCTTCTCCCATTCACCTTCATCCCTTTCTTTCTCTCTTTGTTCCTCTCTCTCTCTCTCTTTCTCTGTTTTGTTTTATTTTCTCGCTCTCTCTTTCATTCTTGTTACTCTCTCACTCTTTCTCTCCCTTTCAAACACTTCCTTTCCTTTTTTTCTTCTTTGTCTTTTTCTTTTTCTTCTTTTTTTTTCTTTTTTTTTTTTTTTTTTTTTCATTCCTTCGACTGTTTAAAAAAAAAACTGTCTGCCCTAATCTCCTTTAAACATTTATCAATTTTCTCTTTAAATATAATTTTTTTTTTCTTTCATTTTTCCTTTGTTTTCTTCACAACTCCTACTTCCTCCTCCTCCTCCTCTCTCACTCTCTCACTTTCACTTTCATTCTATCTTTCTAGTTTCACTTTCACTTTCATGGTACAGCTATCGACGCCGCTGACACAGAGTCACATTCTTGGCGTGTCCTTAATGAATGCCACTGAGCCACTGCTGATCTTTGTGACTGCATCATTCGTGTCCAATGCGTGATCTCGTGTGGGCCTGAGGCCATCTTACCAAGGACAATACGACCGACGAAATCGTCCCGGCTCTTTGTATTGTAATCCCATACAGATATGACGAGGCTTGCCTTCTCCAGTTGCCGGGCTGACAAGTTGAAACTAATTGATTCGTTAAACACCGGGTCGATGGTGTTCTTTTTGCACGATGTTTTCTTAGTCTTCATTATTTTCTCGTTAACAATGAGGGATACTTTGACGAACGGATCTAAAACAAAAGAAAGAAAGAAAAAACAAATAAAGAAAAAAACAACTTGTGAAAAAGAATAAAACAAACCAAATAGATAATCATAAAGACAACTAGTACAAAATAAAAAAACACCCTCCGGGCGATGTAAAAATAGATTTTTCAAACATATTGCCTGAGGGGTGGGAGTTAAAAATTCAATGTCAGCGAGTTTGTACCCTAAGTAAGTAAAATCTTCAAATTTATTAAAGGATTAAAAAATTAAACAATTTGAAACATAAACTTTAAATATGTATTAAAATAAAACAAACTATATATAGATATATAATACCAGTCATGTATTTATTAAAACTTGTTTTAAAAAACAATGAGGACTGTCTAGCGTTGTATGTTCAAATTTTGAGTGTATTTATTCTATGTTATGATGATTTTCGGTAATGTGACGTAAGCAGTGACGTAGTTTTTGTTACATACAAAAACCGGAAGTGAATCTCCATTATTAATAGATATTTTTTTTATCTAGCAGTACATAAACTAACAAGAAATAAGACAAAAATCATTCTTTTCTTTAATAGCTGAAATAAAATTATGCAGAGGAATATGACCCCATCAAAAATGAGTACCTGTTACATAATTATTAGATTCCTAATACTTATGTACAGTAGTGTAGAAACCAAAATGGCTGTTATAAGTTGCAGCCCACAGCCTTGAAGGATTGAATGACAAGGCTTGACCTCATCCTGATCCTTCCGGTGGATGCCGTGAGAATCAGTGGAGAAGACCCTCTTCCGGTTTAGATCAGAGAGAGTTTTAGTCAGATCGGCCAAAGCCATGTCGGTGGTAAATCGTGTTATGCACGCTGCCGACTCAATCTGCGCAGGTAGTCTGGTGGGGATTTCGGAATAAAATATGATCTAAGTAAATCGAAGTCTTGTGTTATTATCTAAAAACTACCAATGACACAGGGCTTCTGATAAAGAGAAATCCCCAATGGAAGACCAGACACGAAGTCCCCAAGACGAAGTCCAGACGCGAGAAGAAGAACGTAAGATAGAAAAGATGAACAGAAGAAGAATAGAAGTAAGAAAGTAAAAAGAAGAGTATACAACATACCTAGAGTCTGATGCTAAACTGCATCTGATGGTGAGACTCCACTTCTGGAATGCCTCTTTATTGCCATTACTCTCTGGTCTTCTATGACCCAAAGCTGGGGCTTTAGAATGCATCAACTGCACCTCTGCAGAGGGGTAAGACACCCCCCAATTTAGCTATTTTAGCTATTTTACAATCATCACAAGTGTCAACCGGTGCTGCCACCCCCCCGGCCCCATTGCACCATTGTTTGAGGAAATAGCATCAAAGATCATCAACTAAAATGCACTAAAATACTCTTTTTCTAAAGATTAAATTTTGTGAAAATAAGGATTTTTAGAGCATTTTAGTAGACGATCTTTGATGCTATTTCCTCAAACAATGGTGCAAGTAAAATATCTAATTTTTGGTTATTTCCTATCAGTCTAACATAAACAAAGGGGAACCACTCTTGACTGATAAATTATTTATTTATTTATTGATATACTAGGAAAAAAGAAGACAGGATTAGGGTTAAGGTTTAGGGTTAGGGTTAGGGCTTAAAGTTAGTTTAATGGGAAAATGAATAAATAATTTATCAGTCAAGAGTGGTTCCCCTTTGTTTATGTTAGACTTATAGGAAATAACCTATTTTTTGTATCAGTATTCAGTACATTAATACACAACTTTTGCATAGATGAACAATTTGATATTTTAAAAAGTGAAAAATCGACCTACCCTAATAGGGAATAACCTTTTTTATACTTGTTGCAATAACAATACTTGACATCTACCAAATAGCTAGTTCAATTTGCTGGATTTAAAAAAAGTGAAAAATCGATCTACCCTAGTATGCAACAACATAAAACAAAACGAAAAGGTATTTTTACCTGATCCGCCAACGAGGTCAGTCTGCAATAATTGTTTGGCTTTGATGATGTCCACATTCAGCCGTCCGGCACTTGGCAAATAATTTAAAGACAGCAAAATCTCACCAAGATCTTGTCTTTCCTAAGGAATAACACAAAAAAAACACGATTAAATAGAAAATTTAAAAAGAAAAATTATTTAGTATTATTTGGATTATTCGGACTATTGTCCTCGTTGGTGGTGTAGACATCACGTCAGCGTCAACACTTGTAAGAATTCAAGTTATCACGTGGTTATCAGGTCGGGTAGTCACCACTTGTAGTTTCGAGCCAGTTCTTATCAGACTTTAACTTTTTTCATCTTTTTCACACACACACAGAGAGAGAGAGAGAGAGAGCGAGAGAGAGAGAGAGAGAGAGAGAGAGAGAAACAGGAGAGAGAAGTGAGAGAGAGAGTGAGAGAGAGAAAACAGGAGAGAGAGAGAGAGAGAGAGAGAGAGAGAGAGAACAGGAGAGAGAGAACAGGAGAGAGAGAAAAGAAGAGAGAGAGAGAGAAACAGGAGAGAGAGAGAGAAAGAGAGAGAAACAGGAGAGAAGAGAGAGAAAGAGAAAAACAGGAGAGAGAGAGAGAGAAAAAAAAACAGGAGAGAGAGAGAAAAGAGAGAGAAAAAACAGGAGAGAGAGAGAAGAGAACAGAGAGAGAGAGAGAGAGAGAAGGAGAGAGAGAGAAAAAGGAGAGAGAGAAATAGGAGAGAGAGAGAAAAGAGAGAAAACAG